>OX388306.1:4536199-4937275 GCA_947579605.1 Athripsodes cinereus
TAGGCAACCAGTGAATGAACTGTCTATAATAAACATATAAATCACCCTCTCTGTGACGTCAAAGTTAAGACATTCAGAGTGTGTGGCGAACGTGATGGCTGAATTGATATTGTAAAAGATTTTAAATTTGCCTTTTACAGGACACTTAAATATAACGGAAAAGAGTGGGAGACATATAGTTGCCGGGATCTTCTTGAAATAACGTAAAACTACGTACATTAGCTTCGTACTAATGACGTCACGTATTCATTTCATACGTAGAAGTAAAATATTTAAATTATCAGGTAAAACGATATTATCCTAGTTCAAATGATAATTTTAAAAACAGAACACGTTCGGTTTCTTTCGAATGATATTCTCCCTATAAGAACGGGATATTTTTACTTATCTTTTTGTCTCTCTCTTTCCTGTTTTAAATAGCTTTTTCCCTTGAGAATTAATAATGATTTGTCTGAAACGTGATACATAAATTAAACTTTAATTATTTTACTAATGCATGCATCATTTACGGATCAACATGAACACACACATAATCAATATTTCGGCTCAATTCACTCGATAACGGGTGGATAGCCGAGAACAAAAAAATAATCAATATTTTTTTAATTATACGGCAGTGCGATGGAAAGAGCCCCAACTGTTAACTACCATTGGTATACTACCATACTACTGTACCATTGCGGCATGTCCCACGAGGTAGCCAGCAGATCAGCTGCATATTGTTATAAACAAGCAAGCAATCTTTTTCGTGTCTATGGTTGCAAACCTCATCGCTGAATTTAAGATGTAATAAATATGTCATTATTTTTTTCTTTTTTTTTCGATCACGGCCTTTTACAGGACACTCGAAAACTATCGAAAAAGAGTGGAAATACAATTCTTTGCCGGATACTCCTAACAATTTAATTCTAAAAAATCGACAAAAATAATTATAATTCTATTAAGTACATATTTAGTTATTCTGTTGAGTGTTATTCGGGCTATTGAGTGTGATTTCGATTTACAGAGTCATTTTCACTAATTTTACGACATGACGTGTCGTTGCCCTTATATACCTTGTACGGTACTTGTCTCAAGGTATATTAAATTTAAGAAATTTAAATGCATTTTTATTTATTTGTTTGCTAATTTTTCCAAATTATTTTTTAATTCCATGTTGTTAATTAAAAACATTGTAACATTTTTACAACATTTTTTTATAAGTATTTGTGGAATATTACCCTTTTTCTGCAACTCATTAAATGTTAATACATATTACAACCCTCGTACATCGCATTACACATGTACGTATATTATTTTTATATATTATAATACATACTTAATTCCATATATATTATAATCTTTGCATAATGTTACAGTAAAATTAACATTTACATTCATAGTAGAACGTTTGGTGCATTTAAAATATTATGGTAATGTTGCCATATACTGAATTTATATTGTAATTTTAGGGGAAATTTCGGGAAAATTGTAGCAATTTTGTCCCTGCAATATTGAACAATGTAACATAATATTAAAAATATATCTCCATACATTATTTGTGGAAAAATCTTAACATAATAAAATGTGTTCAATGTAACATAATATTAAGAATATAATATCTCCATACATTGTTTATTGAAAAAATCTTTGACTAAATATAATATGTACATTTTATGCAAATCGAGATTGTCTCGTTCTAAGATATGAGTTTTGTGTTATGGGTTTTAATGGCTTTCAAAAATATACTAGACACAAACATGTTCCGTTTGGCTTGTTATACCAATTTTATTAAGTCATCTCTTTGACATAATTTCGAATTCTATGGTAATTTTGACACAAGAATAGTGAATATTGGACTAGTTGGAAGAAATAGCGTCTCTGCTGTAAACTCTGTGTGTAAATTGTAGGTATTCTATATTGCCATATTCATCTTTAAATTTGCTTGTAATCGATGCACAGTGAAGAAATAATTAATATAATAAAAGCATTTTTGTTAAAATTTTCGTTAAGGACTCCATAACAATGAATTTCCAAGTCTTTTGATTTTGTACTTCGGATTGCTAGACGTCTCTAGCATTCATCTCTTCCATATTCCAGTCGATGCTATCCAAGAATTTTTGTCTTTATCTGCCTAACGGTCTTCTACACTCGGGTCTACCATTCCGAATGCATTTTGTCTAATCTGACTTTTATCCACGGATCTGCCGACTCGCCTATTGAGTGCCAATCTTCTGAATGTAGCCTCACTTTATTATTATTATCAAACTCACTAAGTAACCTCACTTCCATAATTAAATTGTATTTTTTCTTTTATTATATCCTTCCATAAAAAAAAAATTCGACTTCTTAGGTCATTATCAATCAAGATCGAGACCAGATAAAAGGTTTATTTTATCATAAAAACATAGAAAGACGTACTTATAGACCTTTAAGTACCGTACAATAGTTCTCAAAGATTCATATATATAAAGTTAAGAGTATTTACACACGAATATACATATACTAGACGAATATTAATTATGTATGTTATTCTAAGCTTTACTATGAGTACCTCATAGCTAAAACGTACATACTTCAAGTCTCAAATGTTTGCTTACAGTTTGCAAACACTGTATGGATGATTAACCTCTAGAAGTGATCGAGTAATTCAATTTCGATTCATTATATCATATTATAATGTACGAATGAGAAGATAATGTTATACTTGTACTATGTAGGTACCTACTTATAACTACTCGATTATCGATCACATTGACGCATTATGATTATATTCGACACGGTTAATCGATTAGCTGTGTCGATTAATCTTATTGAGTGGCCAGAACGCATTAATAATAAAGGTAAGTTTTTTTTAATATATAAATACTTTAAGTAGTTCCATTCATTTATTCATACCATTACGGCATTTCCCACAATCAGACCAACTGCATGTAAAAACATCAATTCTGTGCTTCATTGGAACAGATTTGATAAAGATCTTCATTCTATATAATCGTTATCGAATAACTTTATTTTCTGATCTTGAAACATATGAACGAGATTAAATACACATTCCTGTAATAAAACCTCTTTTGAAATATTCTACTTCCATGATAATTGCTTCATGGTGAAAGATGATTGTTTAAATTCATGTTTTTTTAAATAATAATTCAACCAAAACCATTATATCTTTTTTAAAATTAAATTTTTTTTTTATTTTGTTATTACTCTGATATAAATTCGTTTGTTGATAAATTGTGGATATATGTGTTTTCACTGGATTGTAGGGGAGAGATATTCACTGGTTTGCTCACTGTTAATACCATATTGCATTATTTCTTGTTATAATTTTATGATTCATATGATTCGATTCCCGGACAAGGCAAAATGAAGAATGACCCTACTCAAATTGCCTGGATCTGGGTGTTACATATTGTGTATGGCTTTAGTGCATTGTATATGTTTAAACCCTCAAAACACGAGCACTGCTCTATTTTGAGGGTCAAATATGTAATAAATGTGTTTTTTTAGTAATAAAGTGTGTATGTAATATTTTGAAATTGTAAATTTTATTTAAATAAAAATATTTGAATTTGAATATAATAATGTGTATCGTTGTGTGAGTATACCCGTAATACAAGATTCATTTCCTAGTTTGGAACTAGCTCGATCTGTGTGAATTGTCTTTACAAAAACATATTTCAAAGATAGCTAATTTTTCATAAGGCTGTTACTAGCAACTATAAAAGAGTATCTCTATTTGGATCAAGGAGAATATTAATATATATTTGATGTATTTTTTTTATAAGTGTTATAATGTGTTAAGCCTCTTAAATTGATTATAAGTTATCGTTCAATAAAATAAACATTAATGTGGTCGTGTTCATTATAATAACATGATAATAAAAATAATGTTGTAAGCACCTATGAAAAAAACATCAGACAACATCTTAAGCAAGTTACGAGAGCTTTTATCAGCCACTTTTATCGCATTAGTGAGAATGAAGAGCCAAATCAAATGCATCATGAGGAACTGGCTCTGAGCCAAGAGATCTTCTCCATTTAAGCACGTTATAAAAGTAGGAAAGGTTTAAAATAGCAGTCACTGATAGCTTCACAAAATTGAGAACCATTTATTTTAATTTGAAGGTGATTTATTTTTATTCATTATTTCCATAGAATCGTTCCAAAAGAAGGAATTTTATTTACAGTTGGTTCTCCCCAAAGCAACGCGATAAATTATTAACCTGATTAATAAATCTAATTAACTGTTAAATAGTTCGTTTAATGATGTACATTAGATTTATTATTTACTTTTAAGATAAGACTGGGTATAAAAATACAAACCATAAATTTTTTATACAATAGATAGAGATCTTTTATCGAGATACATTTAAAGTTTATTTATTTTTTTCATATATTTATCCACAGCCATATAGAAGGATTGGAATGATGCACGCATTGAACAAGCAGCATTTTGTCCTGATGCAGACGCCTTCCAAACTTTGTTCATGTTATTGAAAGCCCCGCTAGCTGCTCCTATGCGGATTGGTAATTCCGACCGGAGATCAACCTTTGGCGTTATGGTTGCTCCCAGGTACCTGAATTTGCTAACCTGAGATATTTGGGAATTACCAACCATTAGTGGGGTGTGAGAACTCGTGCATGTACTATAACATTATGTACTCCGTTTTACCAGCGTTGATACAAAGGCCAAGGCGTAAGGAATTTTCATAAAGAGCATTAGCGTTGCACTGTAATCCGTCCACAGATGTATCAAAAAGGGCTAGATCATCCGCATATTCAAGATCGTGCAGTACTCCCACAGACGTCTTACTGTTTTCACGCTGTGATAAAGGCACACCGCCAGGGCCCAGAATAGATTTTCTGGGCCCGGGCGGTTATCCAATATAACACGGTTTTATATTTGCTTCTTGCACAAATAAAAACACAAAAAAGTACTTAACACTTCATTAATTACAATTCACACATATTTAGCTAGTTCCACACTAAGATATGTCGATTCGATTTTTGTGGGCACAATCTAAGTAATAAAATACTTAAGAATACAGTAAAAAAATAAAGCGAGAAAACCTTCATCGTAAAATAAGATCGAAATTTGAAAAAAATGTGCATGAATTTCTACAAATTCATTTCCTATGTTTTTTTATTAGTTTCAATATAATGACCACTCAAACTACCCATATTATAAATGACATTCCCTCAAAATATACTTCCAAACCGATAATTTTTCTTGTTCCTTCTTTGTCACTGTGAATTATAGCAATCGATCAAATTCATTATGCTATGGAACATCTTCTATCCGAAATAATAGCTTATTTCTTACAATGTGTTTCATTCATTCTATTATTTTTATTATACCTACCATTTGTTGCTTTTATCACTACCCACTTACATGGAGGTTATTTTCAACAACGTCTTAATCCACGTTGAATCTTAGAGACTTCTTAAAACCACTTTATTAATTTCGTAACCGGCTTGAAGTCATTTGAATAATATTGTTTTATTTTCATTAATTTTTATTTTATTGCGTTTCGTGGAGCATCCGCCAAAGAATTCGCCTCCAACTCCTACAAAAATGTTGTATTTGTATACAGTGTCTGTGACGCCCTTTCTATTGTATTAATATTTTCCTTTTTATTGTATTATTGTAATGTTGATGAGTGTGTGTCCTGTAAAGGATCTACAGGGGATGTTGAAGAATAAACAATAGAAGGTAGGTATTCAAAAAACAAAGACATTTTATATCTTAAATTTAGCGATGAGGTTAACCACTCATCCTGAAATTATTATATTTTAATTAACACATAGAGGACAGTCTGCATGTATATTTAATGCAGTAAGTCCGCACGCACCAGATTGCTGTGATGTGCCGTAATTTCATAGTATATAGGAGCAGTTTTGTCATAGTCTAAAATTCACCATTCATTAGTGTTGTGGAATTCTCAAGAAATAATTTTTCGAGAAATTTACCAAGAAATTTCTCGGTTAATTTCTCGAAGTAGAGAATTTTCGGAGATTTTTTTTTATTTTTTATTTAACAGTATAATAATAATAAATACTTTATTCAATCAATCAATAACAATGTACAAAAGTTGAAACAACTTATCACCAATATGGCTACAATTAATTATGGAAACAAAAATTTTTTAGGTACATATACATATAGAGAAAAGTGCTAATAACTGATGAAAAATCTTGATGTTTGACACCCCACATGCCCATATTTAAGTTAAAAATTGCAAGTTCGTACATGGAAGAAAGTGTTAATAACCTCTGATTTGGGCCTTAATCAGCCCTACAAATTTTTGGATCAATCAGGTTGGCTGCGAAGTGTATTGGGCGAAAGGTTATAATACCACTAAGAAAAATTATGGAGAGAAATTTCTCGTTCTCGAGAAATTTCTTTAGAGAATTTTTTCTTCTCACATCACTACCATTCATAAACTGATTATGAAGATTCATTCTCATTCACACGTCTTTTATAAGACTTAGAAATTACCTATCGAAGTCTGAATATGAATACACTCATATTTAGAATACAATTGTAATAATAAAACAGGCGTTTTATGACCTTTAATAACACTTTATTCAAGCAATAAAATGTTTTGTAAGAGACTATTACATTATATTTTGTTATTACGATTTGCAATATTTCATTACATTATGCTCTTATTATTTCGTAAGGCAATTATTGGCTTTATATTTATTTTATCTTTACCATAAAGTATGTGTTCTTTACAACGTCCGAACCAGGCAGGCATCTTTGCCGCCGTTTTTAAACCCCCGCAAAATAGACCAAGTTATCAAAATTTAAAAGATGAAGTTAAGGTAGTTGGTAGCCTAATGGTAGAGTCTCGGATTTTCAATCAGGAGATAAAGATTCGATTCCATTCACTGCCTGCCTGCGGACTCCCTTTTTAACGACTCAAGCATGATGCTTGCATGAAAATAAAAAGATCGTGAATTTTCCCAAATTGCTAAATCAATTTGGAAATTCGGTGATGAAAGGAGGGATCAATTTGAAAAGCTGAGTATTTTCTAAAATTATTCCTTTACAAAATATTCTGTGGAACCCCGCAAAAGCTAAGACCGCCAGTTGGTTTTGTTTACAACTCATTCTTTCGGAATCTTGACATTTTTCCAATGAATAAAGAGGACTTTAGAGCGGGTTAATCTGGAGCTTTGTACCTACTCGTTGGTGGTCCCTAGAGGTTGATGTTCCTACCTTTATGTTGAATATTGATTCCTCCTTGGTATTGTTTGACGTGATTGGTGTGTCGGAGGCACAATCATTTCAGTGCTTAATATTTCACTTAATAATGGGAATTCTTAGTTACCTGTTGAACCAAATCTATTATGTATTTTTATTCTTGTGTATACATATATCAAACATTTTTTTTTGTATTCTAGATTATTTTAAGGTTTAGAATTATGAAGATTTATTTCGGTTATATTTAACTTAATTTGATTTGATATAGAATCATAACTTTATTAGTTAGCTGCTAGGTTCTCATGAATTATTGAATGATTTTGATTTTCTCTGTGAACTTTTTTCACATTCTTATTCATTTTGAGAAAATTTGGATTTCGAAATTTGAATTCAGTTTTACTTAACTTAGTTTATTTAAATATAGATTTTAAACTTATGTAGTACCTGCTTTGTTCTCTATAAATAGATATGAGTGGATTATTTTATTCATTGATAAAATGTATTAAAATGAGATATTAGCTTTGAATGTAGATATATATATATAGGTATAGTAAAATATAAAAATAAAATAAAAAAGTAAAAAACGCCATCTCCTACAAATGGGGCAGCAAGTAAACTAATTGCACTAACAAGATATTCAAATTCAAATATATTTATTCAGTAAAAAATACACACTTAAAACAATAAACAATCAATACAAAATAATAATAAAAACATATATCTTTCTTTTATTTGTTTCTTCAAAATTGAGCAGAGCTAGTGCTTTGAAGGATTCTTATATCATAATTTCAGCAACAAAACATTCAGAACGAATAAATGTCATTTCTCATGCATTTATACCATCACAGCATATCTCACAAGTGCGGTAGCCAAGAGACCAGCGGCATTTAATAAGCATGGTAGCTATCTTCTCTGTGCCAACAAAAAATTAAGACAATCAAAATGACTGGCAAATCTCATCGCTGAATTTAAGATGTAAAATGGCTTTATTTTTTCGAAAATCTCCTTTTTACGGAATAAAATACAAGACCAATTATTTGCCGGGAGCTCAACAGAATATAAAAAAAAATACTACAAAAGCATACAATTTTATTTACTACATCACATTTTTTGCAATAATCAATTTCAAACACAAAAACAAATAACAAAAAGAAAACCTTAGTCAATCAATGAAACATTAAAAATATTGGTGCATTTAAATATTGAAATATTGACTATTGGATTACTATCAAACACATTATGTACACAAGGCAAAATATTTATCAATATCTAGGTAAACTTAAAGATGCACCAGTAGCGCAGAGTGCGGCGCATGAACTGGAGGTTCCACAGAGGGCACACTTAACAGGTTACGGTGACCGCGCTTTTTCTGTTTCTGCCCCTAATCTGTGGAACAGACTGCCTCTGGGGCTCAGGTGTGCTGCCGACTTCCAGGCTTTTAAGAGGGACCTCAAGACCTACTTTTTCAAACTTTATTATGAACTGTGACTGTTGTGTATATTGCATTATTTTATTTTTATTTCTGACGCGGATACATATTATTATGTATCTGAGATTATGTGTTATAAGGTTTTTGTATTTAATTTGAATTCTTGACACAGACAACATTGTTGAAGATAGAACATTATCATGTACAGCGTCCTCGGGGTGCTATGGCACAAAGATGGCGCTTTAAATACTCTCCGTTATTATTATTATTATTATTATTACATAAAGTCAAAAATACTTTGGTACTAAAATAATATCCATATTTTTACCACAAAAGATTATATAAGATAATGCAATTTTTATCTGCATTGTAATGCAATGGATGACAATGAAGAACATCGTATCTCCATTTTTATAACAATTTTACAATGTATTTTAGTACACAGAGGATAAGCACTTTTAGATATAAAACTATTATTATTATGGTATCTACCTTTGATAATAAACTTGTCTGAAATGTTTCAACCAGACATCTCGTGAAGTTATGAAAATACTCGTAATACTGTTATATTTTATATTATAACTTTATGTATAGTTTTATCTTAATATTGAATAAATATTATTAAAAAGGGTTGTAAACGAGGGCGATGTTTGGGCGATGATTCTTAACGAATGGGCGTTGTAATATATCATTTTTTTCAGTGACAATTACTCTTATTTCTTTTACGAAAAAACGTTTATATGTATCCAAAGCCTTTAAGGGATAATATTTTGTCAAGCATTGTTTCATTTTTATTTTTATACTTTAAACGGTTGAATTCGTAAAGTTTTTACTAAAATACATATATTTATGAAGGTAAGTATTATCGAATATATGAAACTTTCTTAACCACACATCGGATCTTCCACAAGTGAGGTAGCCAGCGGACCAGCTGCTTATTATAAATATACAAGTAATCCTCTCCATACCAATGAATGTTAAGGTATTCAGGATGGATGGCTAACCTCATCGCTATAAAGATGTTGAATATCTTAAAACGTGATTTTTTTACGAATACTTGTCTTTAACAGGACATTTGAACCCGGGAATATTAAACGTATTAAAAAAAAAACTGTTTTCAGTTTATCGCCCATATATTAAAGAACATGGCCCGTATATATCAGAGTAATGTATCAAGAGCTAATATTGCATGCATAATGTAATAGTTCATCCAATATTAGTGTAACACTTCTGTAGGAGAGTACGCTCAATTCAACAACGGCACACTTCATATTTCTATACTACATATACACCAAGGGTTCCTAAACTTTATGCCGCGTTGGCGCAATCGAGAGTATAGGAAATTATTACGACCATAACTCTGATCAAAATGTTATGAAAAATTTATAAGGTGATCAATGTTTTCATTTATTTATTAATTCATTCTTTACTGTATTTTGATCAAAATAAAATGCATTTAAATTAAATACAATCAATATACAGAGGGCAAGAAAGGCAGACCCCACCACCATGTGGGAATAATAATTGCCCAAGGAGAAGAAGAAGAATATACAGAGGGCAATTTTATCGTAAAGGCGTGAATTCTCTAACCCAAAAAAAAATGTTTTATTTAAAAAACAATAATCATAAAATAAGAAGCATATATACACACTTAGGTATAGAAATGGAAGAGTACAATTATAAAAAAGAGAAGGTTTTTACAATGAAAAGGTAGACTTTTTCAATGCAGAACCCCCTTCCCATAACCAGATTTTCGATTTAATATAATCACAGTCCTATCGGTTTCATTATAAAATTAAGTATTTTTTAAATAATCATGCATTTCACGATTAATAATTTTTTTAAGAGTATGATTTTGAACATTTCATTGCGGGCGCATACAAATTGATGGTCGCACGATCGGGAAACTCTGTTATACACTGTATGGAGCATAGTAGTTGATATGCAATCATAATATTGTTATTATTATCGAGATAGGTGCACATACATTGTAAGCGTTGAGTATGAAACAAAGAGAATATAAAATATTATAGATAGATCTGATATTTTATCTATTTTATAAATATTTACGAACAACTTGAGATGATGAAAGTGTATTATTACAAAGGCGAATAAGCGAGAACTTTTACCTTTGTGTTATAATAAAGTGGGAAGTGTTATTACATCAGCACTGTATTTTGTAAGTAACTATGTAGACAATTTAAACACAATCATCTGAATATTTTCTTCGATACTATACCAAATTTTCCTGTTGAAAAACAAAGTAAAACTTTAAGTTACTGAAAAAAAACTGACTTATAAGAAATACTATACAATATTTTAAGTGTTTAGTCATCAAAAATGACAACATGTTTGCCGTATGCATCAGATGTAGTACTTTGTACTACAACTGCAACATTAGTGTGTTCCATATATTCAAAATTGCACCGCGTGCCAACAACAACGAAAAAAGCTGAGTTTTGCCTGAAATCGTTAAACAAAAATGACGAGATCTTGCAATATCTGGAATGGCTGTACTAAATTAATATTTTGCGACGGGGGAATAGAAATTAGAAATGTTGGATGATTCATTTAATTCCTTTACCAAGTTGCGGAAAAGATGATTATTTTTGTAACAAATGTATGATCGATACAAAAAGTTTTTTCCTTCCACTGTACTATACCATATGTTGTCTTCCACGAATGGAGTAGACAGTAAACTTACTGTTACCTGTTCTAAGGAGGGTAACGAAGGCATTTATTCGAATATTTCTTTGTAGAATGATAGAAGATTAATGATTAACATTTTCATCCAGCTGTCTAGGCGCTGCTATTGAGAGAGATATCTTTCGTCAAGTTGAATGTGTATTTGATATGGAGTTTATTTTAAACTGAAATTCATTTAATTAGAGATTTACAATGTTATAAAAAAAAATATAGTAGAAAAAACATTTGATTTTTATTTTATTTTTTTTTATTTTTTTATTTTTCTTTTAGATACAACAGCATTTACAATAGGAATAAGTAATTTACAAGTTCAATATTTGATTTACATCGCCAATTATAGTATCTTAAATATATTCATTATTATGTAGTACAAAAAAAAACAATATAAGTAAGTACACAATAGGTGGGGAAGAGAAGGAAGAAAGAAAGAGAAGAAAAATAACAAATAAGTTAATAGGAGGTGAGAGAGAGAGAAGGAAGAAAGAATAAAGAATAATTATAAGGCATATTCAGTACGATAACAACACCACAATACTATTTATATGTACCTACACTGTACTATATCATCGCATACCTATAGCTATATCTACACTATACGACAGCACTCAGCCATACTAAGTATACACAGTTCCACAGTATACATAATCAAACAATTAAACAATTAAATACCTCAGCGCAATGTACCTACTCATCCACCATCAGGTGACAATAATTTATTTTGTTAAATAAAATCTGCCTTTCTTTTTTAAAAAAAAAAAAAAAGAACAACAATATACATACAATACACAGTACCCACAAAAATACAACACTATACATTGCTACGACCGTCTAGATCCAAGAGCCGATATCTGCTTCAGGTTATTTTTAAATTTATTTAAAGTAGTAATGAATGGATCCAGATCAGGGTTACTTCCGCAACTTCTGTTGAAGCTTGTGCAGGCCCTATTTATATATGAGTTAAGGTGATAATTTGTCCTAGATTGTTCTGCGTAAAAAAGATTCTGACTACGATTATTTCTCGAAGGACAAGAAAATGGTAATGCGCCTAGTAAGTATGAACTGTCGATATTATTATTCAATATTTTATGCAGGTAGCTGAGGTCTAATATTATTCTACGATTTTCCAGTGAGTCTGTTTTATGGTAATTTCGAGCCTGCGTGTAATTATCAAAATGGAGCCTTTTTCGGAAGTTCAACTGTTTAACATATTTCTCTTGTACACGCTCGATTGCGTTTATGTGAGTGACATAGCTAGGATTCCATATGGTAGATCCGAATTCGAGGAGACTTCTAATAAGTGAATGGAACAGAATCGTGAGTGAGCTGGGATCTTTAAAACATTTGGTATTACGCAAAATAAAACCCAGAGTTTTGAAAGCCCGAGAACTTATATGCTCATAGTGTTTTGTGTAGCTTAGTTTGTCATCGAGTATTATTCCCTTATCTCATTTGTACGCTCTAAAACCGCACCGTATAGCGTATAATCGTAGACAATCTTATTGCGATTTCTTGTGTATGTTATCGCACTACACTTATCAGTATTGAGATACAACTGGTTCCTATCACAATACTGTTCGAGAGCAACTAAATCCTCCTGCAACTTGTCACAATCAGCGATATCCCCCACTTCATTATAAATTTTGGCATCATCGGCAAATAGTAGCATCCTCGAATATTTCAAACACTTGTCCATATCGTTTTTATATATTAAAAACAATAACGGTCCAAGATGTGATCCTTGTGGTACTCCGGAATAAATAGGATGGTAATCCGACACGTGACCATGTAAGACTACTGCCTGAGACCTATCACATATATAAGATTCGAACCAATTTAACAGACTACCCCCAATTCCCATCAGTTTTACTTTATTGATCAGTATTTTGTGGTTAATTTTATCAAAGGCTTTGGAGAAATCTGTATAGATCGTATCCACCTGATTATTGCTATGCATCGATCGAGTTACCGAATGCGTAAATTCCAGCAAGTTTGAGTCCACGGATCTCTTGGGACGGAAACCATGCTGGTTGTTAGAAATATAAGGATTTAGTAAGGGATTGATCTGATCAATTATTATTTTTTCGAGAATCTTACTAATGATTGGCAATTTCGAAATTGGTCTGTAGTTGGATACTTCAGCACGATCGCCATTTTTAAAAATAGGTGAAATCAATGTTTTTTTCCATTGTTTGGGGAAACATCCCTCTGATATAGATTTATTATACATAAGGGTTAATGGTACCGAGAGCTCGAGTGAACAATTTTTTATGAATATACCGGGTATTGAATCTGAACCCGACCCCTTTGTGATTTCAATAGTATCTAAGTACTTCTTAACAAGTAGTTTGTCTATTTCTACACTGTTTAACTGTAATGTATTGTTACAAGATGGAATGTTACTATCAAACTGTTCAATACGGCTACTTCGAACATGAACAGATGCAAAAAAATCATTGAAACAATTACACACAGACTTTGCTTCGGTGAACTGTTCACCATTGTAGTAAACGGTCTTAGGTATACCCCCCGCACCACGCTTTGATTTTATGAAAGAAAACAAGCATTTTGGATTACCCCTCAGATTTTTCTCAATGTCTGTTATATACCTATCATAACAAGAGTTTTGCATGTATTTTTGTCTAGTTCGCAATAGAGAGAAAGTCTGGTAGTCAAGTGGATTCCTATGTTTTTTCCATTTCTTGTGGAATAATGTTTTTTCCTTGATAACATTTATCAATGCTGAAGAAAACCAGGGAGGGTACGAATGGCCCATTTTAACTTTTTTGACTGGAACATTTTTACGGATTACTTTGGATAGTATATCATAAAACTTCTCTACGCACTCTTCGATTCTGAGGTTTGAAAACTCGTGGTACCAATCAACCGCTGACAAATCATTTCGTATTTTAATGTAATCTGCTCTATTATACAAAAATATGTCCCTGGAGTTAGGTTCGACCGTCCTATATTTATTTACAAAGTTTCTGAGCGTAACTGATAAGGGCTTGTGGTAAACATCGGGAAAGACTAACTGAGTATCGGATGCTTTGACTTCGCAGGATTTATTTGACATAACAAGATCGAGTATTCTATTTGAGGCGTTTTGAACAAAACTATATTGTCGCATTCCGGACAAAGACATAAAATCTACAAATCTTACATTAGCTGAACTACCAGTGTATTCACCAACAGCCGGTATAGAACCAGAGTCCAAGACCCAATTTATATGAGGAAGATTATAGTCTCCTGTAATGATGAATGTGTCATCTGGGTGTCTCGCATATATTTCATCCACTTCGTTTAGATGCGATGAGAGGTTAAATAAGTGGTCGTTTCCAGGTGCAATATATGCACAACATATATGGATACTATCACGTAAGTTTATAGGGATTGAAATCCATAAATCCTCAGCTGAGGATGACCACAACTTTTGATGTTTGGGATTGAGGCTCGACTTAATTGCAATAAGGACGCCACCACCTACTCTAGAATTTAAACTGGGTGTCTCTTCTGAAAACAATGTATCTCTGATCAAACATTTCTGACGAGAAAAAGTTATCATTTAACCATGTTTCCGTTAGACAGATAACATCATAACAATTCTGCATGCAATTAAGTAATATCTCATTTGTTTTAGTTCGAAGTCCTCTCACATTTTGTAGGTATATTTCTAATTGATCAGTGCCTGTGTTTTATATATTCTGCATTCAATATGATATTCGACGACATGGACAACGCAAAACAACAGCGGATACGCAACACAAATATTATAAATCAAAACAAAATAAATCAGTATCAAAAGTAAAACAAATATAAATATTTCAATGGTTGGTCCGATTGATCCACCATTTGGGAAACACTTTCTTGACTGTGGCTGAGTGCATCGCAACGATAGTTCGTACAGATGTGGTTGTATTAGTGAAATTTTCTGTACAATGTAGTTTGTGGAGTTGTTTGTTAGTGTTAGTGTGTAAGTACTATCTAGAATATTTGAATCAGGAAACAAAAACCATTGATTTGTGTTCCCAATTTGTGTAAAATATTTTTTGAAAAATACATTGAATATGTCAATCAACAGCAAATTAAGTAGAGAAGGAAGACAGGAAGAATATACACCATCAGGAGCATGATGAAAAGCAAAGTAACAAGAGAGGAAAGAAAAAGGAGTCACAACAATAGTCAGCAATATGTAATAAGTAACATCACATGGATTCATATATATATCTTCTATTTTATAGTTGCCAAATCCTTTTCGCTGGTTATAAGAATCTTGTGCGTTCCCTCGTCCTTTCTTAAAAAAATCCTTCCATTTCTCGTCCACGCAAACTTGTAGTCCTTCTCCTTGGCAAGCTGACGTGTTTCGAAGAGAAGCTTTTTATTTTTCAATGTTAGATGTTCACTTACAATAATATTATTTACTGGTCCCTCAACTCCGATGTCAAGCGTTGTGATGGTCCTCTTCTTCATTCTGATTGATGCCAAAAACGTGTCTCTAGATATTCTCCGAAGAAACTTAACAACAATTGGCTTCGGTACGTTTTTGTTCCTCGTTCTAGTTCTCACCATAAAGTCCACCTCACCGATGTCAAGAGCACACCCTGTGACCCTCACTATAGATTTAAGGATCTCCGGTAAGGATTCACTTCTTGACTCATGGATCCCCCTAATTTCGATGTTATACAATTTGGCTGCTTGTTCTCTGACGTCATCCTGGTTCTGCTGTTCAACATTTCTACCATGCAGTAAAGCCACATCCCTCTCCAGAGCCTTGACCTCCGGCGCCCTCGCTTCCAATTCAGCAATCCTGTCTCTGAGATCCACATTATCTGCCTCCAACTGATCCATTCTCGCTATCAATTCGGATAATCTAGAGTCTACGATAGCCGTGATAGTTTGAGTCAGCACTGCCATCTCGTTTTGAATTCCACTCAATTCACTTTTGAAAAAAATTTTGAGCTCCCTTGTCTGATCCTCCAAATGAGAATTACCATCCGACAATGAGGTAGCACGTGAGCGCTGATCATTATTGGCTCCATCCGAATTTGGCGTAGACGCTCCGGATCTAGGATCCTGTGTTTTACACTCTGTGCACTTCCAGGAAATCTTGGAAATCTGGGAAAGAATTCGATAATTTTCTTCCGTTGTGCCACCACAGGAGTAGTGGAACGCTGATTTGCAGCGAGCACAACGTAAATATTTTTTAGGGCTTACTGTGTTCGAGCAATGGTTGCATTTGACTTTTCTTCCAGACATTTTATTGGGATATTTAAATTAGCCGCGTTAAAAAAAAGGTTTAGGATCCCCTGCCAGGTGTTTTATTTGAAAGTATTTATGATTAGGTGCACTTGCACTTGATAAGAGTTGTGTGACAATACTGAATTAAATTGTCCACACGATATATTAATGGTTTTATATTAAAACAAAGTCTCATACAACAGTTCACATCAAAAGATTCGCAGTGAAAAACACTATATACACATATAATATCACCATTGTACACAATCTCTAACCTTAGTAATGAATTTATTAAATGGAGAGAGAAAAAACACGGTACTACTCTGTTGAGTTGAGTTTATTATTTTAATTTCACTATTGAATTCTACTACTTATGTAAACATTGACACAGTGAATGAACTAAATTCAACTGTTTGTTGTAACTATTGGTCCACAAGTAGTAATGATTCCAGAATCGGTTGAATTCAAACAAGTGTTTCGCTCTACTATGGATCAAACAAACACGAGAGAGACGTCTTTCAATTTCTTGGGTCATGACTATAGTAGAACGAAACGCTTGTTTCAATTTATCTAATCTACGTCTTCTACATAAGTTCTTGAAAATGGGCACAGTTTTTAATAGTGTTCCATGGAAGATGTAATAAAATTAAGCTAACCATAAACAATAATTTCCATATTTATGAACTAACAAAATCTCCGACGACTTTATAGAAACAATATTGCTTTACAATTATATCTACTATTTCCATACAACTCACAGCATCATAATTTAATGAGAAATTATTATTCCTACAATATTCTGGTTATCTCATTACAATGCGATAGAGTTCAATTTTATGCACCATATTCCTAAAGGAATACTGTATTATTATTGTACCTCACAATATAATGTACAATGTGGTAATAGTAATTTAAATTACACTATTGCACTTCTGGCGTAAACACGACCACTGAAAACCAATTTATTTCACAATATTTAGTTCGATTATACTTCCGAACTACGTGCGTAACTATATTGTTTGCATTTATTTAACATTCCACTGAATAATATTTTTGAATTTCATTTAATTCATTCATTCGCCCTGTAATGCTACTCTAGGAAACAATGTGTATAAACCGTATTTATTTAAACCAATTAAATGGCAATGTGGTCATTTTTACGCAGAATTAATTCAATGTCATCTCCCGGTTCATTCAATATTATCTCTCAAGTAGACCAATATTCTCATGATAATGAAGATTCTAATTTTGAAAATTTATTTTGAAATGTACCGTTTTGTGCTAAACGATTAGCAAGAACCACAGAATTTCCAAAATGATCCAATATTATCTAATTATAAATTATTCCAAAATAACTTAATATCTCCCGGTTAAAGCAATATCTTCCCCCGGTTAAATTATTTTTTCAGCCTTTGTAGTAGTTAACTAACAACAAATCAAAGCACGTCTTTGTCCCATTAAAACATTTGTAATACAATTTCTTTTATAAATTATAAGAAATTTTTTATCTACAATCTTGGGAGAAGTTTTAAATTATTATTGTTAGTGAAACTACGAAGGATTGCACACCTGTGTTTGAGATTAATTTATAGCGCAATAAAGTTAATTCAGATCCTCCCTTTTACTTTCACAAGTATCTAAATAATACTGCATTAATATAAAGTACATAAAGTGTTGTGCTTAACCATTAATCAAAAAGATTTTTAGAGTAATAAGTCAGTTTTATACGCTTAAGTGTTTTATAAGTAATGTGATTAAATATAGGTTAATCGTTTTACATTAAAAGTTTGTAAATTATTGCAATCTTTTTTAAACAAATTTTTCCTACTTACCAACTTAAATCTGTATTTATATTAATTTATATTCATTCATTAATACCATCATGGCATTCTTCCCCTGGCAATTCTACTTTGGGATATGCCGTGATGTTAAAGTAGTAGTAGTTAAAATTAATAAACCGTAATAGTAAAATATAATAGTCGTTATTGTGTTTATCACAAACCTTCCTGAAAAGAGACTATTGCCATAAACACAATAACAATAATAATAAAATATATTACTTTATTCAAAGACTTTTATAGTATAGACTAGAAATTCATAGAAAAAAAATAGTTATATGGTCATAATAAGTTCATATCAATCAGTCTTAAACGAGAGTTGGTTCAAAAATGTTAATTTTGTAACGTTGTCAGATATAAAGGATGTGCAATACTTCCGTATTGCAGCAAGGGAGACCAGTAGCATCTTAATGTTATAAAGTGAAATAGCAAAGATTCGATATTAAATATTGCTATTTTGGAACATATTCTCCGATAAAATTACTAGTCTATGCCATAAAGGTCTTTGGCTTTATTCGCCCTTGCAGATAATTAATCTGAGTGTGAAATCTGACTACATTTTCAGAGTGAAACATTCATTACCTTACTTCCATAGAATGACACAAACATATTACTTTTATGATTTATCTGCTCATTTACATTTCTGAAATATATCAGGAGGCTGAAACAAACAATTCAAGATGTTTCAAAACTCCTCTTTGAATGTAATTCACTAGTAATTTACCCGAGTTTGGATTCCGTCATCCAGTTACGTCTTAAGGATTTAAAGACGAAAGTATGGTATCAAAGTACAAACGATAAAAAATAAACAAAAGATAAATAGAGCTAATAATAATAATGAGAGGTGTGGAGGAGCTGTTTCGTGCTGTCCGGGACAGGAGAGATTTCTCCCAAGTGGTCGTCAACGTCGGGGGGACCCGACAAGACACATAGAGAAGAAGAAGAAGAATAATAATCTGGACAATTTATTGAGCGCCGTTTTGTGGTACAAATCACCGCAAGGGCGCATTTTCAGTTTTTTTTTTTTAATTTATTTATTGTTATTATCAAATTTTAATGTATTTTATAAATTTAATTTAACTATTAAAAAAAATTAATGCATTTCTGTTTAACGCCGATGTTTACATTGCTTTTTTTCGGTGAATTAGTTAAATTAATGATTTAGGATCAGCAACACATTGTAATATTAGTATTAACGGATAATAGAATAGAACTCCATTTGCTAACTTTTATTCACAACGCTCTCTTCGGAACATCGTACCTACCCTTAAGGAGGTTTTTGTAGATTTTTCAAGTCACGGTATAGCTCTGTATTCTAACAACCAGGGTATTCTTTCAATCTCGGCTATCAATTAAACTAGACGTCCTCAAATTTTTTATATCGTTATGAACCATTTGTGATATTTTTTTATCAAATCTACTTTTTTGTCACCAAGACACAACAAACTACTCTATGGTCCAGTCATACATTTTACGATTTTATTCATATTAAGAATATTCCAGATTTGACATATTTTTCTATACATTAAGATAATGTTGTACACACGGCAACTTCATTCATGTAACTGTTATAATAATAATTATTATGATTTCCAAAAACTTTCTCAGAGTTTCCTAATATTATTCAAAGAAACTTTTGTATATTAAAATAACTAACTACTTGTTTTATTCATCTGCTTGAGATTCTACTACTTCTGTTTCAGACAATATGGTTCTGATTTTCATAATTTCGTAAATATTTCGTTGTTATTACATATTATCTCTTAAACCTTGTTTAGAATGTTTTTGAACTTCAAAAGAAGTCAACTTTTCACATATTTTGTGTGCCACTTGTGTCTATGAAGATACAGACAATCTATGTAATTCATACCGACTCTTTTCCAATAATATAAAATAAAACAAGAAGTGACAGTTATTACATAAGTTTGGTAAAACTACTATACTTTTCCATCACGGCATATTCCACATGTAGGTAGCCATTAGATCAGTGTAATAAATATGCAAGCTGTCCATGCATGTAATAAATATGCAAGCTGTCCTCTCCGTGGCAACAAATAATTAAGTATTGGGTGGTAAACCTCATCGCTCCATTTGAGATGTAAAATGACTATATTTTCGAACACCAGTATGTTACAGGACACTCGAAAACTTACAGAAAAGAGTAAGAGACCAATTCTTTGCCGGGTGCTCCACGGTTTAGGTAAAACTCTTTTTGATACGTGCATATTTTTAAACTGCATATTTTTAAGCTGATCTGCTGGCTACCCCACTTGTGGGATGTGCCGTGATGGTATAGTAGTAGTAGTATATTTTTAAACTGATGAGATACACAATTTTGATTTTATTATTCAAAAAAACAGAGAGTATAGACTTTAAAAAATTTAATTGAAATTTGTTTTTTTGTTTAGGGTCCAAATGTTCTTAATTCAAATATTATAAATAAATTCAATGCTATAGTGTATAAATCCACCACACAGTGGTTTTCGTAATGATTTTTTTATGCAAAATCGCATGCAACACGATATTGAAATGATTTTCTGGAGACCGTAGGATATAACTTTCAAACTTACAAATCAAGGGTATATTTCCTAAATTTTTAAAAGAAATAAAAAGTAGTTTTGCTATGCAATTTTCACAATCTCAACAATATATTCTTCGCCCTTTATATTTACTTTATTACTCGCCCGTTATACGTTATTCATTTAAGCTCGACTTTATTTTGAGCTTTCTTAGATTGAACATAATACACCCCCATGATCATTGTTGCTTTATTTTGAATATTCTAAAACTTAAAAGCTATTACGTTTAATATATTATTAACATAACGTAATATTATAATGAAGATAATAGAAATAAGATTTGAGCAGCTTTTGTGTTGTCATAGTTGTTGAAAGTATCCTAATCGTATCGTTCTCTCCTTTGCATTTTCGAAAACTTTATTTCTTTTGAAATGCTTGTACTTTTTGAAACAAAAGTTTGAATGAAAATACATGTCAAACCTTTAACATTTATTCCCTTTGATATCAATAAACCCTTCATCCTTATTTTTATTATGATATATTAGGGCCAATTCTGAATCTTAATGAACTAACTAACTAAAAAGTTAGTAAAAGTAGTATTCAGCATTAGTTATGAACTATAAACAACTATAAACTCGAGAACCACCAAGTGCAAACGGTAAAATCTATGGGACAAACTAATATTAGTCAGTGATGCCGCAATACAAAATGTTTTTCACGTTCAGATTTACACTTCTGGCAACAATTTAATAGTTGTCGCGCGTGAAAATTGTGAAATGTCAGATTTGCCGATATATTTTGGCGTTCGTATTTGCGTCGGTGGTGGTGTAATTTTACAATTTATACATGCTTAGAGTTGCCCTAAAAATATAATTTTTACTATTAATTGAAAAAACAACTTAACACTTACAAAATATAGCAATATTCTGCGGCAAAATGACAGCAACTAATAATATTCGCACATTAAAAGTCGCGAATAAAATTCTATAATGAACTAAATTAGTAGGGAAAACTGTGAATACGAATTAGAACTAATTATCGTGACTCGACTATCTCCTCACACTTAGTTGACTTAGTTAGTGCAACTAAACTATTTTATGATTCAGAATTGGACATAATATCCATTAAAAATTGGTTTCCTACTCTTTCCATAATATCTTAAGAAAGTGCTTAATAAAAGTGTTTTAGTAATTTAATATTAACATCATTATTTTTCTATTGCCTATCAATAATATCATCCATAATTTCACAAATTTGTTTTATACGATACCACATTTTATATTGTTAATATTTTCTGTATTGACTTTTACGTAAGAAATAAATCTTTCATATAAAAAATATCTGGTTGTTTAGTATTCCAGAGATTTAAATAAATAATATCATCCATAATTTCACAAATTTGTTTTAAACGATACCACATTCTATATTGTTATTATTTTCTGTATTGACTTTTACGTAAGAAATAAATCTTTCTTTTAAAAAATAACTAGTTATTTTGTATTCCAAAGATTAATTTGTCCTTTTTCTCTCTGAGTGATATCTCACTTGACAAATTACAAAACAAGCAAGTACCTGAAAAATAAATAACCTCTTCTCTTTCATAGTCGTACCCAACATTTTCTCTAGGAGGGAGGCAAAAACATTTTACCAGAAAATTTGTATAAGAATGTGGGAACAGAAGCTTAGAAAAATTATATAGGAATGTTTCACGATCTCCTCGTCTTTATACATATAATATGGTTCTAAAAACTTCCTTTAATTAGTCTGACAGGTATCAAAGTGTAAAGTCACCATCATGGCATATCCCACAAGTGGGGTAGCCAGCAAAACAGCCGCATGCAATATACACTCAGGTCGTCCTCTCTGTGCCTACAAATAATTAAGACATTTAGGATGGGTGGCAAATCTCACCGTTAAATTTGAGATGTAAAATATCTTTATTTTTTCGAACACCTGCCTTTGACAGACAGGACATTTGGAAACTTATGGAATAGAGTGGGAGACCAATTCTTTACCGGGTGCTCTACGGCATTTTGCTAATTGTGGTATTTTTACGTGCGAAATTTCTAACCTCTCATCGCAAAATCTATTTACTTAATAACTAAGTAAAATATCAACTAAACGTTAGTTGGAAGAGATCGAGTCTTGGCGATAAGCTCACCCTCTGTATATTGATTGTATTTAATTGCATGCAGTCAAATGCATTTCTCTATAAAATTGTATGTATTGTATTGTGATCAATGTACAATAAAAAATTAATAAATAAATTTTTAGTTTGTTTGAAATGTCTTACATTCCTTTTGTTCAACAATTTTATTACCACTAAATATAAAATTTAGTCACCCTAATTTTCAGGGGGGGAACAGCTTCCCACTTCAATATCACTATTCCCACATATAAATACTATTTTTTACTATTTTCCATTTGTTTTCGAGAGCAGGAGGGGCAGTTGCCCTCTTTTGCCTCCCTTCCCCACCTCGATACGCTCATGTTCTCTTATAAACAATAAATAAGAATAAAATAATATATAATATCCTTAAACATTCTCACACAATTACAAAGTTTTTTTTTCCTTTGTCAGGATCATCCATCTCCCATGAGAACTTTTCTACCTTCTCATTTTCGTTTCACTTTGATTTTACTATCATTAAGAAGATTAATATTTGTTTTATTAATGTCTTCTCTGATTAATTACATTGCTTTGTAATTACTAATCTTATTATTTATTTAACCCCTTGAAGTCCACAATAATGATTTGGACTCCTACACTCTGTAAGTTTATTAGTGTCCTATGAAAGGCAAATGTTCGTAAAACTTCACTTATATTTACAATCCAAAGATAATATTCAACTTATATCTACAATGATCTACTTTTATCTACAAATTAAGATATGCAATTAATATCTAAACAGTTTCGGTGATGGGGCATGCAGTCTATTCTGTGTGCCTCATTTTTTATTGGTGAAGAGTGGACAACCTGGATAATTATGACATGCAATCAGTCAATTGGCTTCTACACTAGTGGGATATGCAATAATAAATACGCAAACTGTCCTCTTTTTGCCAACAAAAAAATATTAGGATGGGTGGCATGCCTCATTCCTGAATTTGAGTTGCATCATGTCTTTTGATAGATTAAGTTAGCAAAGTACTTGTACCGACACTTGTGTAGGAAAACAGAACTTGAACATCGTTGAAGAAGGAAGAATTTGAAATAAATGCTGTGTAGATGTTATTACTGGGAAGAACAGTTAGTAAAACGTTGCGAGGGAATAAAATGATGACGAAGAGTCATTTGTCTAAAATTCATCTGAAAGAGGGTGTACGAGAAAGCGCAGACGTCAAAAAATTGCGTAGCTTGTTGACTACGTGGATCAAATTCTCAAGGACGGCTGCAAAAGGAATCGACGTGAATCTATGTGAAAATAAATGAAATGGAAGAATCGAAAGAAATGTATTATTAGGATATAGTCGATATATTCGACCTACGGTTCTTGGTGAAAGTTCATGAAAAATGAATATAAATCAAACGCTTATTTATTACTTCCATTGCGACTTTATTGGTCGCGAACCGGCTTTCAAGAGCTTACGCTATCATCATCAGGCAAGCGTATAGCACCTTATTATAATTTAATGTTAAGATAAATCAACATGGTGAAGTTTCGTTCTCTCTGCCTACCCTACCTGTGACACAGCTTGAAATATAGTAAGCAAAATCACTATAAAGTGATAATCTTACCACTGCATATCATCACATTTTTTTCTTATGTAAACTGATATGTTGATTTTGTTATGTGTATGATGCTGTGCAAGAAGTATAACATAAATAAATAAAATATATATTAAGAAAAATTTGCACATAAATTAGAACATACCAAAAAACTTTAATTCTAATTATTGGAATGACATGAAAATGTATAGGTAATAAAATAAATACATGGAATAAATACGAACATCCTTACTATTGAATATTCCCAATTGCGTATTCATTGGAATTTATTAGTCACCTCTTTTATGATTTTGTTTTATTTCTTCTTGTGTATTCTGGAATATTCTTCAAGGACGACACTATCTACCGATGGTAAATTATTATTAGGTAGATACTGTGGGTATTTTATTATTATTTGTTATTGTCGGTTGGCCGAAATTACTCGGGGTCAGTCGTTATGTATGGGCGATTGAATATATTATTGGAATATACGTCGCGTTCACACGGCAACACCTAAAATGTTTTCAATTGTTCGAGAGTTTGTGTATTTATGTAGGAGAACCCATATTCAGAGAATTCGTATGTAAAAATAACACTTTATTTTTCACGGAAGCTCGACTACTTTAGTCAATATGCTAATAATGATACTATTCTAATATACCATCACGGTATATCTAACAATTGACCAATTGACCAATTACATGTGACAAACGTACAGATTGTCTAAATTCAAAACTTTAAAAAATTTAAAACACACTTTCTATTTTATTTACGTAGAAAATATTGTTTAATCTCTTAATGAAACTTCACTTTACTTCTGCCGGACGATGAGAGCGGAAGCTCTCGAAAGCCGGTTCGCAAAATTAATAAAGTCAATAGTGGAATAACTATATATCGTATTTCATTTTTAAAAATCATTACTATGAACTTCCACCAAGAACCGTCAATTTTTTTTTATTGGTAACAAATATAAATATAAAATACAAAAGAAAAAAGTTGATAAAGTTTTTTAATTTATTCAATATGGATACATAAAAAGTAACGGAATACATTAAAGATACAGACTGTCTTTTTTGTACCAATAAATAAATAAGACATTCACGATGGGTGGTGTGTCTCATCGCTGAATTTTAGTTGTATGCTCTATTGAACGACGCTGAAAAAATCATCCGTCATCGTCATCATACAAAATATTAAAAAATAAAGTAAAAATTAAATTCTGCCATATGAACTAGACCTTATGAATATTATTGTATGTTGTTACCTAACATCAACCGCCTGAAATATTTCAAATATGCAAATTAAATACCGCAAAATAATACGATGAACGTAAATTACTACGATCACTCTCTACGGATCTGATCAATATTGCTATTTATAACATGTACGTAGAAAACCTTAATTTATACTACCATACTGTACCCTGAAACTGGTCATAGAAGGGAAGATTGGGATCCGTAGAAGGGTTGAAAGACAGCTGCTTTCCTGGCTTCAGAATATTTGGGAGTGTACCGGGAAAAAAGGTGTGGAGATGCTGTTTGGTGCTGTCCAGAACAGGAAAGATTTCTTCTAGGTGGTCGTCCACATCGAAGAGACCCGACAAGACACGTAAAGAAGAAGAAAAAGTGTACCTTCACACTCTATCCCATTTCTTTGAATTCTTACGTCTTGAAGAATTTGATCTTCGTGATCAAGCTACATAGTTCTCGGACATCCCCACTTCTCATGTCCCTTCTTTCAAATAAATACATACAATTCGTCATCCTTTCTTCATTCATTCACTCCAAATACCCATACTAATATAGAGTTACTGCATTGGTAGGAAAAAGCATTATGAGATCTCGACCTATCTTATCCATTACAGCATGTCCCACAAAAAAAAACAATATACCAACTGTATGTGATGAACTTATTGATCGTCTTCTCTGTGGCATAAAAAAAGACATTCATAATGAATGGTATACCTCATCAGTGCTGAATTAAAGATGAATCTACTATTGCTATACCATCATGGTATATCCCACAAGTGGAGCTGCCAGCAGACTAGCTGCATGTAATAAACATGCAAGCTATTCTCTCCGTGCCAGCAAAAAATATACATTTAAGATGGTTGGCAAACCTCATCGCTGAATTTAAGATGTAAAATGTATTTGTTGAAGATGCTAAATGTCTTGAAGAGTTCTTCTTCGAATATTTTTTTCGTTTGTAGCGTCATCGGTTTAGCCTAGTTCTTATTCCATGTAACTTAAAATCAGTGAAAATGGCGTTACTTTATCTTCCAGTAGAATTATTTTATGTTTAAATATAATATTTATCCCGTGGAGCACCCGGTAAAGAATTGGTCTCCCACTCTTCTGCGTAAGTTTTCGAGTGTCCTGTAAAAGGCAGGTGTTCGAAAAAAATAAGACATTTTACATCTTAAATTCAGCGATGAGGCTTGCCACCCATCCTGAATGTCTTGATTTTATATTGGCACGAAGAGGACAGTTTGCATGTTTCTTACGTGCAGCTGATCTGCTGGCTACCCCACTTGTGGGATATGCCGTGATGGTATAGTTTAGTATAGTATAGTAGTATATATAAGTTATATCTTGTTCGAGTTTACCGTCGAGTTGCCATACATAAATATCTACATGCACCCAAATTAATTACGATGTGAAATGCTATAGAGTTTGCTAGTAATGAGGAGCAATTAACGCGAAGTTACCTCTCTCGTAAAACCAATATTAAAGTGATATAAAATACCTATACTATTTCATAAGGAAAGTAACCTAACACAAAAGATTCAAAGAAAACAAAGAATATAATGTACATTGCTTTCAATGTTTCTAAAAAAATATCGGATATCTTTATATCCAAAAAAAACCTTTTTTACCCAATACTTTCAAAAGGCCGCAATTTATGTTATCAACAGTAGAATAAAACAGTTTCCATAATATATACAATATAACAATTTAGTTCATGAAATAACTGAAAATGATAAACAAAAAAATGTCCAACGAAAACTATTATTTAAAACGAAATTCCCAAAATGTATTCATTATTTAAGCCTTGCCGAGAGCTGTGGCTCCCTGGACAATATTGTCATATTTCATGTCAGACATTTTTTTAGGTTTTCGTAAGCAAGTATGCGTAAACTTTCTAAAACTACCACTATGTAGGTATATTTGGGTTAAAGTAAATTATATTTTTTGCATGAAATTTCTATTCCGCAAACCAGTATTTACTACATACCGAGAGTTTTCGTACACAGTTTATTTATTTTTTACACAATGGGAAACCATACATATGTTCTTGCACTCACAACTTCATTTCTTCAGTAAGGAATTGTTGTTTTTATCTTGGACATTTTTTTTTTATTCAAAAAGCGCGTGAGAGTGTTTAACATATGTACCATTAAATGAGAATTTATGAGAAGATGACAAAACCAATCATTCGATTGAAGAACAACGTTTACTAACATTGTGCAAAATCTAATCTATAGAAGTGAGAAAGATTGACCAACGTTTACGAATTGGCTCCAGGCTTGCTTAAGTGATTTTTTTTTTCAAGATATATCTGGGTTTTGTTATAAACCCAAATACAACCTCATACACCTTTCACAGTAAGCTACTAAAAGCTTGTGTCGTGAAAGGGGAGTTTTCCGGCACCTGATCTCGAACCACGGACCCCTTGTTCACGAGGCCGAGACTCTACCTCCAAGCTACCGACGAACTCAATTACTTTCGGAGTCCATATAAAACATTCATCAATCCCTGCATTTTCGATGACTCTATATGAGGTTCGTCAATCAAAAAACATTAAATGCAAACCATGGAAGCAATCATTTTATAGGATCTCACACATATATGTAGATTGGTTGATCGATTGATTCCATATTGAATTTATCAATTCAACTATAATACTAAATATACCCTAAAACTTCATCTAGTGTTTCATAAAATATTATTTTTACATGCCTATATTCCAAAAAAATCCTTTGCGATTTGAAAACTTTTGATCTTGGACTTTAAATCAGACTGAACCCTAAAATAAACTACAAATAATAACATTATTTAATATTCAGATTTTCCATATTTAACTGCATTATTTATTTACTCACTAGCATTTAAAACTCAGTTATTATTATTATTATTATTGGACAATATTAAAGTGTCGTTTACGTGCCGAAGCACCTCAAGGACACTGTACAATTCATAAATTCTAGGACATTATATCCACGTCATATTATAAATATAGATAAATGAGAAATCTTGGATATATAAATGTATCCACGTCAGAAGTTCCATTGCGTGAAACTACATAATATGTATTAATTTTTTCAAAGAAATGAAGCTTTCTACCTCATATTCATGTCATTTATGATGACCATTTCTTTTTTACAAGCTCACAGTAATGTAGCTATGTCTTCAATTTTTATGGAAATCATTAGGTTATATTTAAGCTTTTTCTTACATATTTACCTACCTGACATTATTTCCTTTAAATTATTTTCCTGACATTATTCTACTAAATGTAAAAGAATTAAATATTTTTTAATACAGGAACCCATTCAAAGAAATTATCAAAAGCATCTATACAATCACGACATAAACCATATCAAGTGGGTAGGCAACAGACAAAATAATTTTTAATTAATTTGTACGATGTAGAACAATGTTAGGTGGAGGATATCACAATCTAGCAACAAACTCACCCTCTGTGCGTTGAATTTTAAAACCGATAATTTTACGATACATTGTAATGATTAACGTCGTAGTAAATTTACAGTAAAGACTAATATAAATATATTTATAAACAAACCAATTCAAATATTTGTACAGGGTTATTTTGAATTATGTAGGTACCAAATCAACAGGAAAACCTTTTCGCGTTTAGATTTCCATCGATTCGAGATCACATCCGGAGCGGAAGTATGCCAGAATAATCGAATATATTGAAATGTATCAAAGTATATATGATAATATACATAGGTATAATGGT
The DNA here is from genome assembly GCA_947579605.1 of Athripsodes cinereus. Classification (NCBI taxonomy): domain Eukaryota; kingdom Metazoa; phylum Arthropoda; class Insecta; order Trichoptera; family Leptoceridae; genus Athripsodes; species Athripsodes cinereus. Next base: position 4,565,814 of record OX388306.1, read on the forward strand.
AACACTCAATGATCCATTTGAAATACACAATTAAAATTGTTTAAATAATTTTGAATTCCTGTTTTTTTCATTTTTTTTTACGCGGCGGTAGAATTGCCATCCACACTTCTCAGCATTATACAACCAGATAAGTCTCCGTATGATCAGTCATGGTCACACAAAAACTTAAGAGTCTAATGCCGGGAAAAATTCACCTATCCAGATATACAGGATATCAAACGATTAGGCTCAGAACGCGGGTTCAAAATACCAGCATTGTGCCTGAAATTTATGTGTTCAAAAACTTTTTTACAATATTGCAAGTGTTTATTATTACAGATTTTTGAATTTTATTGTACAAATTAACCGGAAATCTAATTTTTGTAAATTATTTATTAAAGATTTCGGAGTTACCCCTGTAGCTGACATGACTAAAGGTATTATATAAACGGACCTAGAATGCCAAATATTTTTTTAATTCTCCTGCTAGTTCTGTATATTTACTTGTGAAATAATTTTTATTGATTTTTTATTTTATATAACAGTGTTAACGAAACAATATAAAATTCAAAATACTAGGACGATAATATGGAATGGTGAGGTTATCACTATATATGTAGTGATTTCTTCCAACTAATGATGTAATTGTTGATATCTCTATGATATATACAAGTGTTTACTAATTTTATTTGCTCTAAATTTAATATTTGCTTTTTTATTAAAAAGATTAGGATCTGTACATATTATTAAAGACTGAATTTTGTATAAAAGATTCCACAAGTTAGCATATGGAAGGTAATTAAAGAAAATGAAAAAAATTATCTGTATTGATAAAAAAGTAAAAAAAAAACATGCAAATATTGAAGTGAATTGGTAGCCGTCTCAAAAATTTTGCTCTAAGCAATATTGATATTCAAATCATGCAATATTTTATTTAATTAAAATTAAGCAAATTGTCGATGGATAATACTCGTTTCACTAAGCCTTAATCCAATACAGTACTGTTGTGTCTACCTTTTGGTAATACGGTTACTAATACCTCGTTCACTCAGTCAATAAGTGATATTTGGATACGAGTATTGTATCAAGTACAAATAATAGTAATATGATACAACTCTGATTGAGTACAATAATGAGTATTGATTGAGTACCGGATACTCAATACAAATGGATACTGAAAAGTAAAGTAGGTATTCTATTATATTTTTATACCACTCGGCAGAATCATATAAAGAACAAACAACAAAATTAGTTTTCCCTGGATAGCGAAAATAGATCATTCAGTTTCAAGAATTGCAAGTTTTATACAAAAGTGCGTTCATTAATATTTATGTAGACCGTAAATAAAAGAATAAATGATCGGTTGTATGAAACAAGTACTTATCAGAAATTATAAAATTAAAACCACGTCAGATGAAAAACCTCTTAATCATCTTAGCCGTGGAGGACCTAGTGTCCTGTAAAAGGCAGGTGAAAAATAAAATGATATTTAACATTTTAGATTTAGAAATGAAGTTTGTCACCCATCCTTAATGTATAATTCTTTTGCTGGCACGGAGAAGATAACTTGTATGTTTATTGCATGCGAGTGATCTGCTGGCTACCCTACTTGTAGGAAATGACGTGATAGTATATATGATTAATTAGTTGATTAAAACACAATCTTTATAAATCGTTTTTGATCAAAAGTAAAAGATATTTTTTTCAAACTCTCACGGTTTCCACTAACTAAATTATTTTAAGCATATTACTGTTTCAAACCCTAATCCATTGTCTCAAAATATTCAGTAATATAACATATATATAAATCTTAATCATATATAAATCTTGATTTCTTCTCGATCATTAAGGCAGAGTTCAGAAGGGGTGTAAGGAGTACCTACACTGAATTCTTGAGTCTAAAGAGAGACAGAGATTCGATCAATTCATAATTTGAACTATTTTAATCTTAATTATTTTAATTTTTAATTAATATATATTCTTATAGATTCTATTGTAGTGTAATTTTTAGCTACTCATTTTCACGAGGTTTGTTTTGTTTTTTGCATTTGATATAGGTAGGGTAAGTATATGTTATAACTGTTTACTTGCAACGTGTTCGTCATACGCTTCGGTAATTTGTGGGACCTTGATTGGTTTGTTTTCTGGAAAAATATGACTGTTAATATTTGTTAAGTTAAACTGTTTGTGTCCCTTAAGAGGAAATAAATAAATAAATAACGATGTCCACCTTCAGGACTTGTCTACGTCGTTTCGCTGTTTAATAAATAAGTAACTTACTAACATTAAATATGTATTGTTTCAGAAATGAATCTCATCAACATGGACGCGGAAAACCGCGTGGTGCTTAACGTGGGAGGCATCAGACATGAGACCTACAAGGCGACCCTGAAGAAGATCCCAGCCACCAGACTGTCCCGGCTCACTGAAGCTTTGGCCAACTACGATCCTATCCTCAATGAATACTTCTTCGACAGACATCCTGGGGTCTTCGCGCAGGTGCTCAACTATTACAGGTAAGAAGTAATAAAAGATAGAAAATTATATTTGACTTAAGGGAGCTAAGTTTTGGAAAATAATTGTTAAGTCTGATATTCATAAACTTCATATCATAGTGAGTGAATGAACAAAGGATAGTTAATATTTCAATTTTCCAATTAATGCTAAGCTGCCCATCGTAAATGTCTCGTCTTTGTGGTACGAAGAAGACGACTTTTGTATTCGTATAAGCATATTCGAATACAAATGTGCAATCTGTAAATGGGCTACTATGATTGCATATTGTTATATATTATATATGTGTACAACCTGTAGATGTGCCAATGAAATAAAATAAAAAAAGCGATTTCATTGGTTACTTCGCTTGAATCGGTTAAAATATCGACAGGCCAAAAATACACAAGTTATTGACATGATCAGTATTCAGTAAACAGATATAAAAGTTTAAAACTTTGCATTGAGAAATCCTGTATTCGAATCCTACCGCTTCCGATCTGCTCTACCCGCATGATATTGTTTCCTATAAAAGTTTGAGAAAATATTTAGGTTCATTTTATTCCCAAATTGTTGAAAAATTAACACGTTTTCAAAAACAGCAAATTCTTATTGAACGTGTATAAGAAAGGAGGAAAAATTTGTATTTAAAACTATTCTTTCGAATATCGCAAATTTATAGATATTTATATACCTATAAAAAACATTTTTATCCTATTTATAAAAAAAAGACTACGGAAAAAGTATAATTCACTGTCAACTTGGCCAAACTTTCTTTTTGTTTTCAAATTCAAATTCTGTCACAAAAATGTGACAAAAAATATTTACGAGTATACAGAGATGAAATTAGTTTATACGAGAAAACTTTTCGAGAAACGTCTAACAAGAAAACCTAATATAAAGTATGTGAAAGGTTCGTGTCTTTAAAATTTATAAAAAAAAATATTACGTATTTGTAACACTTATAAAAAAAATGTATTTTTTATAAGAAATGAATGTATTGGTACATAATGTCCATTTTTTTCGGATTTTGTTTTGTGGGTTTCTTGTTTCTCGTGATAATATAAAACTCAAATTTGTAATTTAAATTTGTTAAATCATTTCTTAGAATTTGAACACACCTTTTTTCTACGCTTTTTGTTTTGGACATTACCTACATAATTTTTTTACCTTAATTATTCCAAGAGTTTATCAGTCGAGAAAGAAATAAATCGAATTATTTTTTAAGTCAATCAACTTTTTTTCAAATAGACCGATTTTTTGCACCTTACAAATACAAAAAAATCGTGTCTGTGAGTGATTTACAATTACATTAATCTTTACGCCTTGAAGCAGTTTTTATGTTGCAAAATGGTTAACAAGTACGACATCACTTTTTTGATTTAATGTTTTGAATGTTTTTCTAAAAAAGCATTTTCACGCATAAAAACGAAGAGCAGATTGCAGTCTATTTGGGAAATATTTTTTTTGGATACATGTGAAATCAAGTCAAGAAATAATGTTTTCTCTTTTTTTCATTTTTCTAGATAATGAATTAGTTATGGTGGTTTGGTTACTTGAAAATAATAAACGAGGACAAAATGACTTAGAAGGTGTATAATGTATATGGCTGAGAGAAATGATGTTCAGAGACGTGTTTGTCTGAGGATCAAATGGCAAGATTATATAAATTAGATCCTACAGGATGGACAGGGTTTGAGCACATTGAAAAGCACAACTGCATGAAGAATTGTATGACAGTGCGAAAAGTTTATTCTAAGATAGAAATAAATGGCGCTCAATCCTTGATGTTAACGATGATGATGTTTTTTTGTGAATGGAAAAAAATGAATGATATTCACACTCGCTCATGACTTTTTATCGTAAAAATTCCGACCTACTAAATTAATTCTCTTCACACTATTATTAAAAATCATAAGATTTCGTTATAATATTTGCATAAAGATTTTCACGATTTTAAATAATACGGCAAATACTAAATCAAGAAATATGAACATTAAATTTTCCTCCGAGACTGGGTTAAAATAAAGGGCAAAGTACCCATACATATTCATGGGTACTACTATTATTATTTTTCATCAAATCTACATCAAAAAACGAAAAACCTTCCAGTTGAAACCATGGGAATATACAAAAAAGTTCCACGATGAAGCTTTGAAATAACGGTGTAATTATAAGATAAACTCTCCAACTTTTTGCATATTTCCCTGAGCTGAAATAATATTGTAATGTCGGTTCAAAGTTGTAAGTTGTATTTTATTATGGTAGGTATGGGAGATGGAGCTTAAATTTGTACGCTATCTTGCACGAGATCTCTCAATCAACCCGCCCTCAGGGGTAATACTGTTTTGCACGTAAGGGTAGGTAGACGAAAAGGGAAATTATAGCAATCACATTTGCAGCAAAACTCAATCGATATCGCTTAAATATCAGTCAATTTCATATTTTGATTTCACATTCGAAAAAATAAACGTATCGTTCTGACACTAAGGAGGTAATTATTTTGAATATCCTCAGGACCATTGCCTGTCAGAAGCTGGTAAATACTGCAGTCTTTTATTTTCTACTACTACTTCTACTACTGTACCATCACGGCATATCCCACAAGTGGGGTAGCCAGCAGACCAACTGCATATAAAAAACATGTAAGCTGTCCTCTCCTTGCCAATATAAAATCAAGGCATTCAGGATGGGTGACAAACTTCATCGCTGAATTCAAGATGTAAAATGTCTTAATTTTTTTGAACACCTGCCTTTTACAAGACAATCGAAAACTTACGGAGAAGAGTGGGAGAACGATTCTTTACCGGGTAGTCCACGGGATATTTTATTTTCTCTTAAAGCATAATGTATGTACCTGTCTTCTATAGTACTGTGAAAACTTCAAACTGAAAACATGAATTACAGCTTTATTGAGTTACTAAAATAAGTAAAAGTGAAAATAAAAATATGTACCTACACACAGTTTAAAAGTAAAGATCAACCATTTTTCCCTCTGACTGTAAAAAATCAAATATTACTCAAGTGATTTAGCTATATATGTAATGTATATAATTTGTTATATCTCAAAGTTGTTGGTTGTAGATATTTAAAAAAGAACAAAATAACTGTGAAATTTAAAATTTGTATGTTCGCAAAGCCATATAATATTTCATAGTTATTGATTGGATGTAGATATTTAAAGAAAGAACAAAATAACTGTGAAATTTTAAATTTGACATTTCTAAAAAGAACCAAGACCGGGGATTAATAATAATAATAATCTGATTTGATTATTGAGTATGGCATACTTAACTCAGGTATATTATGTTATGTAAAGTATAATATAATATGTTCCACAATGTTTTGTTCATTTAACACATGAGACTGTACGAGTGTACACCCAGTAATAATATAACGTATGAATATTCGTTATACACTGGAACCTCTCATAACGAGTAATTCGCATGACGAGCAAAAAAAATGTGAAAAAGTTGCTCCCATAACGAGCGACATTTCGCATAACGAGCTACAGAGAAAGGGTTAGTCCCTTTTTCACAACATTCAATTGTGACCTTGTGTGCCGGGACTTCCGCGCCATTACATCAATCAGTTTGTGTTTAGCACAGAGAATAATAAATATACTAAAGAAGTTTATTCTTATAAAATTTGTATTGATATTATTAGTAATTTTTTTTATGTGCTAAGTATAATAATCTGTGCAAAAATGTCCCCGAAGAAAAGAACACAAGAAGACAGCCAGAAGAAAATAAAAATAGCTGTTGAAATGAAACGTCAAATCATTGAAAAGCGAGAACAAGGTGTGAGCGTGGCATATCTAGCGCGCACATACTATCGGTCAACGTCAACGATCTGCACTATTCTCAAGAACAAATATAAAATTAAGAAGATGGATGCTTCAAAGGGAGTGTCAAGAATGTCTACGAAACGGTTAGGTTTATGGTTAGTTTTCTGGTTAAAAATGATTAATTATTTGTCATATATTCATATTTTTATTTAGGTACGTTTTTTTTCCAAATCTTAATTGTATTACAAGTTGTTACACTCCTTTATAAGTAATTTTATTTGAATAAACGTTAATAAAAAAATAATACATTGAGTATTCATTCGGCATGGAACGCATTATCGTATTGAACCGCAATGAACTGCAATGAACCGCTACGAATCACACGAACGAGTTCTGCAACCACGATACGAACACGTTATAGGGATGTGCAAATATTTGCAAATGGCTTTTGAGTTGATAAATCGAGGTTCGTTAGGTTACCACTACCTAGATACTTCACCTTCACTGTGATATGATATACTAATGAAACATGTTGTAGAGATGTGAAAATATTTGCGAATTGAGTAGAAAAATGGAAGTTCGTGAGTTTTCCACTGCTTGCTTACTTCACATTAATTGTGAGATTTATTGCTAAATATAAAAGTGAATATTTGTTTATTTATTTTTTTATTAATCAGAGCCGCAAACAGAAAGTTGACAAAATACACAAAAAAAAATAAAAACAACATACATTGATTCGGCCAGGCCAACCCCCCAATTAAGTGTGTATTTTACATTGATTTCTATAGAAAAAAAATGTTTCGCATAACGAGTGTTTCGCTTAACGAGTTTGAATAAACGTTAATAAAAAAATAATACATTGAGTATTCATTCGGCATGGAACGCATTATCGTATTGAACCACAATGAACTGCAATGAACCGCTACGAATCACACGAACGAGTTCTGCAACCACGATACGAACACGTTATAGGGATGTGCAAATATTTGCAAATGGCTTTTGAGTTGATAAATCGAGGTTCGTTAGGTTACCACTACCTAGATACTTCACCTTCACTGTGATATGATATACTAATGAAACATGTTGTAGAGATGTGAAAATATTTGCGAATTGAGTAGAAAAATGGAAGTTCGTGAGTTTTCAACTGCTTGCTTACTTCACATTAATTGTGAGATTTATTGCTAAATATAAAAGTGAATATTTGTTTATTTATTTTTTTATTAATCAGAGCCGCAAACAGAAAGTTGACAAAATACACAAAAAAAAAAAAAAAAACAACATACATTGATTCGGCCAGGCCAACCCCCCAATTAAGTGTGTCTACGGCATACACATATTAATGTAAACAAAAGAATGAGAGAGAAAAAAAAAAACAATATAATAAAAAATGAAGACATGCAATTCATTGATTTGGCGGTAATGTTGTAGTAGATTCTCGAATTATTTCAAGGACAGTCAAAGAAATGAAAATATTATAAATATCCAAGTCCCGCCCATATCATCTCCACTCACCACTCCTTCACCCCGACATAACTGTCCTTGAAATAATTTGAGTTAAGTATGATACTGATAATGGATCAAATAGTTCCGAAAACGTGTTAACTTAATACAGTTATTTTAGTGGAAAGTACAGTGTTTCATTTATTTCACATAATTAATAAAAAAATAATACCTAGTGATAATTTAAAAACAAAATAAGAAAACTTGTTACAAGTCGCGAATTTATCACATTGAAAATGCCACTCATCTACATCTCAGTGATGTAGCATATACCACTTGAATATCTTATTTTTTATAGGCGCGGAGAAGATCACTTGTATTTTTATTGCAATAAGTGCAATAATTGCAATAAATTGCAATATTGCAAATATATATAGGCTATTTACATATATTCTAACAATCATTCGTAACATCACTACAGTACACAACTGCAATGAATGTTGCATATTAATATCGAAAATCATAATTATTGTACTCAAACATGTGCAAGAAATAGTACCTGTCATTGGTGTTTAGAAGTTGGCGAATACATATTATTATTTTAGCATAATATTATCTGTAATTATTTTTGTCGTAGAATTGACGTCAAAATAGCGTAATTATCATTTTGTCGTATGAATGAAAATTTTAAAATAAATAAATCTGTGCACATCGGCAATAAGTAAGTAATAGACAAAACTCAGTATTTTAAGTGGGGAAATTTTTCTCCTTTTAATTTTTCTCTATTTTTTAGGTTGTTCATTCCTTTTTACCACCATGGTATTTCCGTTGGGTGAGGTAGCTAGCAGAATTACTTTTGTATGTAATAATCATGTTTTTGTTGTCCGTGTCAATATAATTAAAGATAATATCGTTTACTTAGGGCCGCGATATCCAAATAGAAGTTAACCAGTGGTTAAGTAATCAACTGTTATGAGTTAACTTGTTCATGTTCTGCGTTTTGTGATATCATAAAAATGATTTACAATGATTACTTAACCAGAGGTTAACTTTCTGTAGTGATGTAAATAGTATTCACATATGGCAATACCTCAGTACAAATCGGTTGAAATTTAATTTTTACGCACTTTTGTCGTACGAGTGGCAACACTAGGGAAGTTATTTGACACTTCACTGGTTGTTTGGAGCCGCCATTTTAAATTTTAACGTGTTGCTCATGATACCGAGTGTTTTGAAAGTATCAATAATATTGTTCATCGGATGATGTATCAACATTATTATGAAGATAATTATCCAGTTTTGATCAATATATTATTATAACACAATATTCTCAAACCAAAATGACAAACTATGTAACTGTCAAATTGATGACATATATAGCACCATCTACAGACGAAAAAAATATTCATTCTCAAAGTTAACTCGTGGATTCGATAGTTAACTCATGAAAATCGGGTGGTTATAAATAACCACTTGTTATCTCCGTAACAGACATTGGATATCACCATTTCTTGAGTTAACTTATGGTTAACTCTTGACAACAAGTTAACTACTTGGTTAACGTTTTGGATATCGCAGCCCTTAGTGTATTGCGAATAGCATCCAAAAGAGTATGATAATTGGACATTTGAAAAACTAAGTTGGAAATATTGAGAGTCCTTTTCCTTACCGAGGACTCCACAAGGTAGCCGGAAGATGAAAGCATATTCTTAAGAAACATATATTAAGCCTTTCAAAATAATATTCTTCTTGTGACTATAAATGTTATTAAAATAAAAAATTAGGACATTATACATCTTAAATTCAGCAATGAGGTTTGCCACCCATCTTGAATGTCTTGATTTTATATTGGCACGAAGACGACAGTTTGCATGTTTCTTATATGCAGCTGATCTGCTGGCTACCCCACTTGTGGGATATGCCGTGATGGTATAGTAGTAGTAGACTATAAATGTTTATTTTTTACTACAACTACCCCACAAGTAGAATAGCCTGCAGACTGGCTGCTTGTAATAAACATGTACGCTATCTTCTCCGTAACAACAGAAAATTAAGATATATATTTTTTAAATAAATTGATTTCGCTAAAACGGTTGATTTGCGTTTCTTACGAAATACTAGTAGGTAGGTACTATACTGTTAAAAACGTTGAGTATAATAAAGCAGTTACGATAATTATTATTTATATTGAATCCAAAAGAAACTTTTCCATATTCCAAAACAATGAACACTTCAAGAAATTCAATGACTGTAACAAAAAACGAAGTCAAATAATTTGACCATTACCAAACATTTCATTCTAACTTATCGCTCATAATGGCCTCAAGTTTCTTTTATAGGATAATTAGGATAATGAAGCAGTTTTCTGATCGGACATTAAGAATGAAACTTTGAACACTTTATTCATTTTTTCTAAGTCATTCTTAAGATTAAAATGTCGTAAATGACTTTTTTTATCAAAGATTATAATTTACTTTCTGATTTATCTACTACGCTCAATTTTATAGTATTTTTGTTTTCAAAAACCGTATTCATAAAGTAAATGATTACTTTTTTATTTATTCACTGTGTCGGTGTTTAGGTAGTAGAATTCCATATCGAAATAAATAAAACGCTTGTTTTATTTATTTCGACTTTTTTATTCATTTTATTTTAGAATAAAAAGTATTCGTTTAAGTTTAAATCATCGATTCTCAGAGGGGTCCAAGGAGCGAACAAGGGGTCAATGTGAGCTAAAACAGAATAAGCATTTAAGCTTTATATGTATAGGCAGGCATGCCTAGAACAGGCAAAAGAAGTGTTGGTAGGCCTCAAGCACGGTGGTGGGACGACGTAAGACGGGTTGCAGGGGGCGGCTGGATGCGGTCTGCCCAGGATAGAGAGCTGTGGAGATCAATGGGGGAGGCCTATGTTCAACAATGGACGCAGGGAGGCTGACATGATGATGATGATGATGTATAAGCTCAGTTTAAATGTTGGCAGTGAAAAGATTGTAAAAAAGTTCTGTAAATTTGATCATAAAACAGATGCTTTCAAACATAGATTGACATAGTATTTAATTGGTATTAATATCTATTACTGATAAATTAAAATGTGATTGAGAGTTTTAGTAGTAACTTTTTTGTAGTGACTTAGGTTTAAACCAAACCAACCTTTATAATTATCTGACATTACAAAACATGAATGTATAGTATTTAAACCATACAAAATAGTCAAATAAATTTGCGATTTTTCTAAATCATTACGTAAAGAATCTTAATTATTCGAGTAAAATCCAAAGACCTTAATAGTATAGACAAGGAACGCGATATTAATTTCCTCAGAAAACATCTTTGAAAATTAACAATAAGACCAAAAACGTTTTCTTTTTCAATCCATAATATAAAGTTATGTAAGTATTGTACGTTCTACATACATTGATATCTCTTCATTTCTTTACGTAGTGATTTGTGGTTACTATATGGTGAAACTATGAATTGTTTATAATTGTTTGATACTTCCAAGTTGTCTACGGATGATAATAAAGTATATGAAATTATTTTGTACACACGATTTGATTGGCCGCGTTACCAATTTAACATATAAAGTGACACAGAAAGAACTTTCTTTAACATAAATAAATATGAAGTTATACGAAATAAAATATTCAAAAACTCATTCAACCAAGTTTTCTATGAAAATTTTTCTCTTTACGATGAGGATCTTTCATAAAATCGTACAAATTTACACAGACAATTATGTAAAATAACATCTTAGATCACGTACTCTGAATATGGCTATTATATTATTAGTATTATTAAACTCTTACTTAACCTAATTTGATAATATCGTTAGAAAGATATAGAACACAAATTATTGCCCACTAAAGTAAGTCAAAAGGTTTCAGATATATATTTTTCATTATCTTTATTAGATCAGATAACTTTTCAGATATATTATGAGCAGTTTAGCGCAAGAAAAGCCTTATCCTCTCAAGATTAAGTCAGAGATACAAAGAAAAAAAATCAGCAATTTTCTTTGTCTTTTTTTTTCATTTTTTTTCAGTTTATAATATACCAAATTTTGACAAATATCTAATTAAAATAAACTACATATATCTAGAATCTAGATGAAACTTATTAAAGTAATGGAATTTCATATTTTTTTCTGAATTTGACGAAATACTTTTGAATGCAAATAAATATAACAGCTTATTTCTTTACTATAATAATAGTAGGTACCGGATTTAAGTATTGTTTTTGTTTCATTATAAAATATACCTATATAGTGAGTTACAATCCATTGGACTGGTCTGCACAGAGTAAGGACTTTTTCCTCTATTCCTCCCTATTTTCTGCTACGTTTGTGACACAGTTCATGTCCTTCTTCAGTTTGTCCATATAGGTGTCTCTTGGTCGGCCTCTACCATTTCTGCCTCGCGATGAGCAGAGCTGGTTGCCTGATGTTGTGGCCAATCCAGTTAGCTCGTTGTTGGCTGATTCTTTTAAGGAGTTGCCTTTTTTCGCCTACCCTGGTTAACACTTCTTCGTTTTCGACGTGCTTTGACGTGTTTCGACCAATGTATCTTCAACATGCGTCTGTAGCACCACATCTCAAAAGCCGCCAACCGTTCGCTTTCACTCTTGAGCATGAAAATAAAAATATAAGATACAAGATGCTCAAAAGACGGTTAATTGAAAAGCCTCGAGATTATGGATTAGGCTTTTCTTACACTAAACAGCTCATATATTTTGTGAGATAATCTTTTTTTATACACACACAATACTACTATTTTTCCTATTTTATGTTACAATATAATGTATTGTATCTGGAACTTTGGTTATTGCTGAGCGAATCAGTCGCATGGAAAAGATTGTCTGCTAATCTGAAATTTATGAGTATGGTAACATTTATTCTAGAAGTATGTTCAAATCTGTCTATGTAGAACCTTTACTTATCTTTTTTAGTGACAAAGTAATTTGATTAATTGTACTGATAGCATTATCAATTATAATTGCAGAATTACTCAATTATAAAGCTCATTAAATTGCAATTTCTTGTAGTCCCCCCACGAGTAAATACATAATTGGTCTCCTATTCTTTTATGTTGGTTTTCACGTGTACTGTAGAAGGAATATATTCGTAAATCACCACGCTTAAGACATTAAGAAAATTTGGTTCAACTTTTCTGAAATAGAAAAATAATTTTTATATTGCAGATCGTCAATAACAAAATTTATTTTTAAGTGCCTTTATTTAGCTTTTCTATGATACTAATTTGTATTCTAAATTAAGACGACATCGGAACAAGCTTCTTAATCTAATCTTGTAAGTTATGTTGAATCTAATACATAAAATTCTCGTGTCACGGTGTTTGTTATCATACTCCTGCGAAACGGCTGAACCGATTTTGATGAAATTTTGTGTGCATATCGGATTGGTCTGAGAATCGGCCAACATCTATTTTTCATACCCCTTAAAGTTAAAGGTGGTCCATCACGATTTTTTTTTTGAACATTTTTTTTTATGGTGGCGCATTCAAAAATACATACAGCCCTAAATTTTCACTCTTCTACCATCAACCCCTATTTTTTAATAGCGATATAAGTATAATGGCATAATGTATATGGCAAAACGACGTTTGCCGGGTCAGCTAGTTATATTATAAATATTTCACAAGCTATGAATATTGATTGATGATTGATTCCAATAGAAAAACAATATTGAGATTTGAGATTCATTATTTAACGACTTTTCATATCCCATTTAACAAGTCAAGCACTTAGTCAAATGGACCAATTTAGTGATAAGATTTATGGCTATTCAATTACGCCATCAATATTTATTGGAAGAAAAAAGAATAATGGATTCATAAAGTAATATTTTAAGTGGTAATCTGCAAATCAAACCACTTAGTCAACGATGAACAATTTTTGTTTTACTTCGCTGAAATTACGTTGTTATATTTCTTTGATCAAAATTTAATTTCATTTATGTATTTAACCGTGCTGGACTTGGATATAAAATATCAACTACTACTACTGCTATATTATCACGTCATATCTCATAAAAGGGGTAGCCAGCAGACCAAATGCAAGTTATTAACATAATGATTCTCTTCCCCTTGTCAATAAAAAATAAGACATTTAAGGGGCCCCTTTAGCAAAAACCATAAAACATTCAATTTTCAACAAGTTTGGTACACAAACTCTCAAAACTTGTTGACCCTACGAACATTTTGATTTGATAAAATATGAAAACAAATATTAATCACCAATATCAAACTTTAACTTTTAAAAAAAAACTCGATTTTAGCTTCATATTATTCGTTTATAAAAAAGCATATTTCTAAAAATCGAATTCGGGGGTGTGTTTGGTACATAAATGCACGAGAATCCTACAAATTTTCATATATTTATTTTAATATTGAGAATATTTAGATAGTTATTACAATTATAGAACAAAAAAAACTATATTTTTGTTTTTTTTCATGAATATTGACCGACTTAAAAATTTTTTTTTTTGTTAAAATTTCTCATATTTTGAAACCAAAAATCACCACATGAACTCAATTTTTTGTATACTAAAAAAAGTTTACTTAAATCAATAGTATGCTTGATAGGATGAATAAAAAATAGATATATTTTACAAATAATTTGTATTTTGATATAACAAAGAGTACCTACATAAATAGATCTCGTCAGTCTGCGATTTATTTATTTTTTAGTAAAAAACTAATATTGGTAATAAATATTTGATTTTTTATTTTATCAAATCAATATGTTCGCAAGGGTCAACAATTTTTGGCAGTTTTTCTATCAAATTTATTGAATATAGAATATTTCACCGTTTTTGCTAAACGGGGCCCTTAAGTTAGAAGGCATAACCTAATCGCTGAATTTTAGATGTTATTATTGTGTCATACGTAAGGTGTAACGAACACTTGTCCTTAAGACAAAAAAAAATACAGAAAAGATTATGAGATATATACCCAACGAGGACTGCGTTGGGTATAATAATATTTTTTTTATATTGTAGTGTTAAAGTTTTGATCCGACGAAGTATTGGTCTCCTACACTGTTCTGTAAGTTTTTGATTGTCCTGTTTATAACCGATGTTTACACGTCTATGTGTTAATTTCTGGAAAGTAGGTTCCGGGACAGAATTGGGTTCCCACTATTTTTTGTAAATTTTGGCATATTTTTCAGTGAAAAGTAGTATTTTAAATAAAAAAATTAATAAAGACGTTTAATTATTTATCATATATTAATATTTATTTGTTTATTACACAGAAACACACACAGTAGGTTGACAAAACAAATATGAAAAATAAAAGGAGAGAGAATAATGTTGATGTCATCAGGCCAACCCCCAATGAAGCGCGTCTACAGCATACATATTTAATTCAGCAATGCGGTTTATCGCCAGCTTGCATGTTTATTACATGCAGCTGGTCTGCTGGCTACCTCATTTGCAGAATATGCCGTAATGGTATAGTATTTGTTGTAGTGTATAGTATTTGTTGTAGTGTTCAAATAATGACAGTTTAATAAAATAGTTTAAATCAATTACAACGTAACATACGTTAAAAAACAAATAAGCTTAGATAGGTATGGTTAGTAAAGTCCCATATTTGGGCTACATCCTGCGAGACGATAAATATCGGCTTATGCAGTTGATAAAAGAGGGCAAGATTGAGGGACGTCGTGGAGTGGGAAGGAGGCAGATGTCGTGGCTACGTAATATAGAAGAAGTGAGCCCGAAGTCAAAACACATTTTAACGTTACGTTTTCGTTCCGTTAGCGTTCGAATATAGACGAGTTGCAAGCATGTGTCAATTTCATTGCTAAGATACACAATAGTTACGAAAATTGACACTTTGGTTCAACGTCGTCTATATTCAAACGATTGCGACACGATAATGCAACGCTTAAATGTGTTTTGACTCAGGCCTCACTGGTCTGCATAGCTCGAAACAGAGAAGCATTCTTCAGAGTGATCGCCAACGTAGGGGGGACCTGATACGGCACTGATAGAAGAAAAAAAAGAAGAAGCTTAGATATCACAACGAAACATTGTTTCACAATATATAAATCATTTTACGTTCTCAGAGTACAGACATAATAAGCTATAAGTATTCAGTAAACTTTAATACGAAACAACCGCCCCTAAAACAAAGACGGTATTGTAATTAAACAAGACCACTGAATGGGGATAGTTAAAGATGTGGTTTACTTTCATTACACAATGCATTTAGATACTTTGTAAATACGAAACAAGACAGGTCTTTATTGTCCGTCAAATACGTATAAAGCTTATACGAGTAAACGATATTACAAAGTTTATATTATTTAGTACTGCGGTCATGATATTATGCTAGACAGAATGTTATTTTAAGTATCAAGGTATAACATTGTTCAATATAGAGTTCCTTCGACTTCCTTCGACTCCACCAGACAAAGTTATTTTTTTTCCAGATTATCTGTCTGACGTCTTATAATATGTCCAAAAAAGCTTAATATACGTCTCTGACATATTATTACAGACAGCCGAATCTTTATCTGGAGCTCAGTCAACATTGACACATTCATTCTGCGAGCCATCCATGGTATGCGTAGCAACCTTCTCCAACACCGCATCTATTCTGTGTCTTTCATTGACTCTTAACGTCCATGTTTCAGCTACGTAAAGGAAAATGGAGGAAACCAGAATTTCAACCAACCTTTTCTTGGTGGTTCTTGATATACCTACCTCGATCACGCCAAACTCTGTCCAAACGGTTCATGCCTCTTTTGGACATTTGTATTCTGCAACATATTTCCGGCATGCAGCTACCGGTGCAAGATATTGAAGATCCGAGGTACACGAATTCTCGGCGAAGTTATTTAACAAAGTCAAATATTTGAATTACAGGCATACACATCTTATTATAATATATTTGATTGTACATTAAGGACGAACTAAAGTTTAGTTACATGCATATAGTTCGCTCTAGCTACCCGTTACTAGTTTATATCATAAAGGTCAATGCTTTTTATAGATTCTAACATCTTTGTTTCCTATTATCTATATTTTACAGTTCATAAGCATAACTTCAAATTGCAGTTGTACAGTTTTATGTAAGTTTTAGTTGAAACGTTATCCAATATAAGTACAAGTACGTTGTACTTACAGCAATAAAAAGATAATAAAAAGTTTACAAGAAAAACAATTCTCCGAGAGGAACTTTTGTTGTAGTGAATGCTTTTATAGTTTGTTATAAAATAATAATATGTACCTACCTATCCATTTTGAGATATTGAAAACAAATTATAGCTTATTTCACTTGATGGGATTGAAGTTTTCACTTCATAGACTTAGAAAACTTGTTTGACAACGTCAGGTAGTATTTACAAGACAGAGTTAAATTACGTCACATTGTCTAATGGTAATACTTGTATGGAAACGTTTCAAAGCAACGCACCATATATAATGGAGTTGTAAGATAATGATTTGTTACATTAGAAAACCATATGTAAATATATTAATAATAATAATAATTCACAAATACATCATAATAGACCCGATTTAGTATTACATCAAATACATCATAATAGACCCGATTTAGTATTACATGATAAACGTAATAAAATAACGTACCTAATAGACATCGCTGTCCCAAATACACATAATATACAAACAACCGTCGCAGAAAAAATACGTGAATATACAGAACTAGTAGGAGAAATAAAATATATTTGGCATTCTAGATCCGTTTATACAATACCTTTAGTCATGTCAGCTACAGGGGTAACTCCGAAATCTTTAATAAATAATTTACAAAAATTAGATTTACCGGTTAATTTGTATATTAAAATTCAAAAAACTTTTATAATAAACACTTGTAATATTGTAAAAAAGATTTGAACACAGATATTTCAGGCACAATGCTGGTATTTTGATCCCGCGTTTTGAGCCTAATCCTTTGATATCCTGTATATCTGGATAGGTGAATTTTTCCCGGCATTAGACTGTTAAGTTTTTGTGTGACCATGACTGATCATATGGAGACTTATCTGGTTGTATAATGCTGAGAAGTGTGGATGGCAATTCTGCCGCCGCGTAAAAAAAAAAACTTTATTGTGCAGAATATGATAACAGGAATTATATACAACATGCATGAAAAAATCTGTACAACGGGCGAGTTTATCGCAGAGTTGCGATACCTTCCAACTAACCCAAAATATATTAATAAAAAATAAATAATAATTTTCAAGATTTTACACTACTTTCTTTTAAACAATTTTTCTTTGTAGTTCTTCTCGTACATTGCCTATTCCCTTTACCTTGGCAAATTTATAACTTTATTATATTAACAATATAACTCAACAGACAACCATTCATACAACCAACAGACTATGCAAACTGCTTTTAGTAAGAAACAGAAAGGTGTTCCGATGCTTACGAATCGGCTTAAGCTGGTTTAAGTGCACTTTACCCATAGTACATTCACCAATTACTGTTTCAATTCACATCTGTTGAACATAATAAATTATGTCAACTTACAGCATCCGTTTTTATGATTGTATTGGAGGCTGTTGACAATGTATTGTCGCTTGCCAACTTGAACACTAAATGGCGCCAAAGAACGATACTGTTCTCCTTTTTACAGCGTTGCTTATACCAGTGGTTTTTAAATCTCATCACACCTCATCCACATGTCTGTTATGTAATATTCTTTATATCTTCACTCGCCCAAGTGACAAAATCCAGTTAAATGCGAGAACTATGTTTAACATTAATTTATAACATATAATTTTATTTATTTTTTATATTGAATAATATTAATTCACTAAACTTGTTTTCTCTTTTTTCAGAACTGGCAAGCTGCATTATCCAACGGACGTATGCGGCCCGCTGTTCGAAGAAGAACTAGAATTTTGGGGGCTGGACGCGAACCAAGTGGAGCCTTGTTGCTGGATGACTTATACACAAGTAAGATAAATAAAACCTCTTGACTTTCCTACTTTTTTTATTTTTTATATTATTTAAAGGATCAAACAGTAGGTTACACAATTTGTTAACAAAACGTAAATTAAGTACGTGAAACAGCAAATTTCCTAACATAACCAGAAATGTTTATCTTCCTAAGAATAATTACAAAGTTAAACGAATTATTATAAAAACAACACAAACTTAAGTACTTAACTGCTATCGATTTTCATAATGAATAAAATACTTAAAAAAAATATTCAAAACGAAAGTAACAAATTTACAGGTATTTGTTTAAATAAAATTTAATTTTGAAATAGATTGGATAGAACGAGTTAAAAATCAATTAAATTGCATAAAATAAGTTAAAACAAGGAGGTCAAATAAAAACATAATTATTTACCATAAATTAGAAATAATAATTCATACAAAGTCAATTAATTAGTTAATAAAAATATCTTATTTATTTTTATTGATGTTATTTGCACAATTCGTCCCTCTTCTGACTAACTAGTAAATTGTTCAGGAGAGCGTTTTCAGTGTTTTTCTGTGCATATTTTCGTCTCTCCTGGTTATATGATACAGTGTAAACATATTCTTCTCAAAGTGCCATGTCAGGTCCTCCCGACGTCGGCTATCACCCTGGCGTAGGCCTCTCTGTCCTGCGCCAGCCGGAACAACTCCTCCACCCTCCGAACTCCGGTCCACTCTCGGATATTTCTTAGCCAGGACATCTGCCGCCTTCCCACACCACGACTACCCTCAATTTTTCCTTTCAAAATGAGTTGGAGCAAACTATATTTCTCACGTGTCTCAAATATGCCATATTACACATATTACATTATTTTATTTGTACCTATTCTTATATATCTCAGAATTATTTTTGTGATGATATTTTGAGGAATTAGTAGATACAACACATTTCATTTAGAATAATTCGTAAAAACGACAACAAATCAGAAAGCTTTTCCAGGATAACGGTATCAGTAACAGGTGTGATCTTCAGTGAGAACATGCAGGGCACATAAATAAACATTGGTGGTCATAACTCGATTTCGCCAAAAATGTCAGATACCTACGACAGTTAGTCAGAAGAGGACGAATTTACCATTGTATGGGGTAATAATATGTAAATTTAACATAATTTGAAACTACCATATAGGTAAGACTTAGAAATGACAATGTCACCTTATTTGTTAGTGCTCCAAATAAGACTTGAACCCGCAACTCATCCTTTTCAAAATATTTGTACAATCAAAAATTGTGTGGGTGTTTACTTATAAATATGAGTTTGGATATAATATAAGTAATTTAACATGTTTATTACAAAAAACGTTGTCGCAAGGCGTCGCGACGCCGACATCAACGTGTTGTCTTATTCATAAAAAACATTGTTTAAAACAACGTTCAAAAAATCTTTCAACGGTGTTTTCTCAATAAACTATTTTTGCATTGTCTTCAATGCCACTTTCGCTGTTTCCTCTCCCCTCACTTAAATGACTTGGTTGTCATTTATTTATCGAAGCGTTAATATACTGTCACTTCGTATTAACACTAGGTAACTTTTGCTGTTAAAGTGAGAGCTTAAAGCTCTAAATACTTTTTCTCTAAATACGTATTTCAGTATTCACTTTTCCATTAGTAACGGATCTGAGAAACTTACTTCTTAAATTTCAGTTCTTTTTTGAACTAGCAATGCAGGGAACACATCTCGAATGATGAAGTTCTAAACAGAATTGAAGGAGGAAGTCACCTGCTCCAGACCATTTCAGAAGGAGGCGTTAGATGAATTGGACACATAATGCGTCACGAAAAACTATTAAAACAAATTACAGAAGGAATGAATCAGGACCCACGTCGAGAGTACCTCGACGATCTATGCAAAGATATGAGCTGCGGATCGTACGATGAACTGAAGAGTGTCGCATAGGATAAAGCGCAATGGAAGAAATAATGCAAAATTTTGCTGCAAACTAATTCACAGTATTGAGATCAGAAAGAGAGAACTCGTGATTAAGCTTAATACATAGCTTTACAGAAAAAATATCATTATTTTATTCTTAACAGGAGACACCACGGGGTATTTATTGATCTTATAATTGAATTGAATAAATTGTGATACAACCAATAATATGAAAATGACATTCTTCATAAAATAAATGGACGATAAGAATTTGAATTATACGCTCAGATTGTTTTTCGTGGAAACAGATAATTTGGTTTCAGAACGCTTATTATAATATTGTATTGAACAATAAAATATATATATTGGTCGTTTAGAACTTTCATGGGTACATTTTATTTATTTTCGTTGAGATATAAATTGTTGAAATACAGTTTAAGAGGGACTTTTAAGTCTCCAATATTTGTTTTGAGCTTTCAACTTTAAGGGACAAGTCTTAGTATTTAAAAAACATCTTTATTTCTGCAATGGTACATAGCCTCCAATGAGATGACTATGTATATTTATAATATATTATATAATAAGTCTTCTGGCTACATGTTTCGTGGGTGGAGTCATGATTTAATAGATTTTTTTGAAACTTGCCCACTAAATATTTGAAATATCTGGAAAATTTGTGATCATACTATTTAACTCGATATTAATAAATTTATGAGCCAGCCAAGAGCCAATTCGTATGCGTTGGGACACCTTTCTCCTTCTTTCGTAGATTATTCCACATTCTAATTGCATGGGTCGTAAATGATGAACTAAAGAAGGTTGTGGTGTGGGTAGGGACGGCAAGTAACTGGTTATTCTGAGATCTCATAGGACGTCCATATGCCGAATATACTGGCAACCTATTATTTGGCTGGAATCTCTCGAAGCTTAATTCTTATATCATCAAGTTAACATACAATAAATTACACGTTTTTTATCAAAGAGGGCAAAGAATTTAATTTTTTTATTCCACGTTCCGATTAATCATAACGAAATTTATTCCTAATACTTGATATTGTAATTATTATTTTTATTAGTAGTAAGGCGCGCGGCGTACAAAATACATATTAATATCTCGTTATTACCCCCATCGCCCGCACCCCGATTGCTTTTCATAAATATTCATAGAACAGAATAATAATAACATCTAATATACAATATTCTACAATGTACATACGTACCTTACATTGTTATTTAATGTATTGAGTTTGCTTTAATAAAAGTACCTACCCACTCCGCTGATGTGGAATGATTAATAATATATGAAATGAACAATTTTTATTCAGTGTATTTTGTAATGCAAATAAATCTATTTTAATTCATGTAAAAATCATATTTATAACGTCACACGAGATCATGTGGTTATATTGAGTATTAATTTTCGTTTTGATCATTTTCTCACAAAAAAAACGTGTTCGTTCTAAAAATAAGTATTGTTTTTAGTACCTATGCTCTTTCGCCCCATCCCACTAGGATGCTAATGGTCTCTTTCCTATTTATACCTAAATGTTGCATTTTCTTTATACCTAAAATTAACTGTGAGCCATACGAAAAGTAAAGTAAGTAAGTATACCTGACAAAGTCATAAAATGACCTCCAAAATGAGCAACACCAATAAGTGAAATGCCAATTTTTTATTGGTCACATTACCAATTTGTCCCTTTTGAAAATTTAATCTATACAATATAATAAGGTTGATAGTTACAATGAGGTTATTGATGTGATGTAATACTTTTTATAGAACTTATAAAGCTTTGCCCCTTGGGTTCAATGGTAAATTTTAGGTTTCACACTTATTTCCGTAAGTTTTCGATTGTTCTATAAAAGGCAGATGTTGATAAAACATCGCGTATAAAACAATCAACATCTACGATTCAAACATATTTTGAACTACTACAGATTAATCATTCCAACGATCACACTCATCCATAGTCAACCTATTTGAATAGGTAACGATTCAGCAACGAGTGTCACGCATTAAGGATTGTCTTATATATTTAAATGGCACGTAGAAGACAATCTGAATCTTTATAACCTGCAGTGTACCCACTTGCTATCCCACTTGTGGGATATGTCGCACTGGTATATTATTAGTAATAAAGCTTTAAGTGTGACGATGCTCTCACAATCTACTTCATTACAATAAAATTCTTACTGGGGTATCAGAAACGATATTAGAATAGGTATAAGGAATAATAATTATGATGAAAAGACGTAACATAGTACGTAGAGCATTTCTGCATGGTAGTAATTTATTTCTATCCTATTTCCTAGAAGCAAAAAAAAACAAGTGTTTTGCTTACTGTGGGTATCTGTTAAGGCTTATAAAAAACTCTTTTAATTTTGAAAAAAAAGTTAATTAAGTCCATCATACTTTTAATCAAATCAAAAAGCAACAATATTCCTTAAATAACCAAATTGAAACTACTTTAAACTATGTACATAAATACATGCATCGTCAAAATACTTGAAACTTCACCCAGGTAAAGATATAATATCGTGCATACAGAAAATTTCCATATTGCTATTTGCATTTTATTTCATCAGTAGAAAATCATAAGTTGCATGGCATACTTTTATGGATGAAAGATTCAATATGTATGTTAAAAAATATTTATTAAATAAGTATGTCTTTGACGGGGAGTTATTTTGAGCTTTGTATCACTTTGTGAACGACTAGAAAATTGCAAGAAAACGTTAATAGAAAATATTTTAACTTTATATTTTTTTCAGTAAGAAAATGTTCTACATATTTGGTAAACTTAGGTTCTCTTTAAGCGACTGCAAATATTATATTTGAGAACGTTCATATTTATATTTAACAAATTTTATTTAAAAAAATTTAACGTTTACATTTAACAAATAATTGATAATTTTATTGAACACAACAAACAATACAGATATAACAATACAATGTATGTCATAGACTATTTTATAAAAACTTAAATCAAAACATCCTCCTTATAAAGACAAGTCTCGTGTAAAGGAAGATAATAATATGATTTTTCTCTATAAACACCTTAATCAGACTAATACTTGCTTTTGAAAACCAATGCTTTTAATTTTGCGTCTTTGATCATCCTTCCAGATCGTTGAAATCTACGTATCTTGCTTATTGCCAAAGGAGTATACCCCTGGACTGTGACAGGGGTGATGAATGGTCACCGATTCCTCTGAACGAATATTGGGATTTAACTTGCCATAGGTATATACAACGGTCCACACAGTTGGCATGGCAGATGTGCAAACCAATTGGGTTTGTTTTCTAGTCTTTCTGTTTTCTAATGCGGCTCACAATGCCTCTGACCTAAAAGTCGAAAAATATCTCTCTCGCGTTGTTTAATAATGTAGTAGAACAAAACGCTCGTTTTTATCTATCCAATTACGAAGTTTCTGTGTACCTACAAACTATATTTTTTAATAATTTATTCTTTGCTGGACTTTGATTTCTGGCAAATTTATACATAAATACATTTGAATCAGATACAATAATATAATCAATATACAAAGGGCGAGTTTATCGCAGAGGTGCGATTTCTCCCAACTAACCCAAATAAATAAATATAAAAAAAGTCTTCCATCCACAAGTATTCCGATGACTTTTCTTCAGTATACGGTACCTATTATGATGACGATTCATCAGAAAATTCAAATTGTCATAGACAAAGTATCAGAAATATTGTAGAACCGTTATCATTGAAATATACCTAATTGTTTTTATATAACGCTCCCAAGAGAACCATTTAAAATCGAATCAGAAACATCTGGCAATACTTCTAATTAAATTTTATTTCAAAATAATTATAAATACGTTGCTAAATTATTCTTTGCAGTAGATATTTAAGATCAAGGTTAAAGATTAATCAGTTATTTCCGCGGAAGTTTGCCCGTTCTTTCCGATTCGGAAGGTCGTTCCCATAGGGAAATAATATATTCCTTATTACCCCTTGGAAACCGTTAATAAAACAATACTCAACATTATTTTACTGTGCTTTTTGCTTATAACATAATACGTTAGTATGAACCTGAAGTATTTTTTGTTTTTTTCTTTTTCTATTCCCTCAAGGTAGTTCATAACCAATCGGACTACGGGTTTTAATGGGTAGGAAAGTATTGCGTGCCCCAAATTTTACGCAACACACATTTTTTTAAAAAATGAATCAATATGCTTTGTTTCTAGAAGTCTCCACAAGAAGTATATAATATGTTATTTTATTTTTGATAAGAAATCAAAAGTTATATTATCACTCAACCTAAAACATTTATGGTACAGAGAAAACGTCTCATATGTTTAACATAGTAAGTTATTATTTTGATGCTCCCGATGTTGAGTAAAAAATACAAAATACAAAATACAAACTTTTTAAAAAAATTGGTTCTGCGAGCGAACGGTTCCAGTATAAAATTTAATTAAATTTAACAAATCTTCATTATTTTATCCGATTTCGACAGATACTGTAGAAGTATGAATATTTAGAAAGATTAAATTTACGTATTAAGATTAAAAACATTTTAACACAATGACAATGCGTTTATCGCAAACCTCGTACAGTTCAGACTAGAAACTCAATGAAAAAATTGGTTATGTGGTCAATCAAATTGTGCAATAAAATAATATTTAATATCAATCCCTTTAAACAAGGTGTTGGTACGAAAAGGTTAGTGTAATGAATTTGTCAGGTGTATATGATGCACAATACTGCCATATCGGAGCGAGGAAGACCATACCATCTTCCTATAAACCTTTTATTTCATTAAGTACTATTAAATATTGCATTCTGTCTTACATTCTTAACGTGGATACATTTTTTATCCAAAATAATTATGAAATGTAATACAATACAATACGTAACTTCTGATGTCGATACCTTTCTGTATCCGAAATTCTCATTTAATCTATTTATTTATCTATATTAATAATATAGATCAGTGGTTCCCAAACTCTTAATTTAGCGTACCACACACGAAATTATTAATCAGTAGCGTACCACTAAACTAGAACTCGATGGTAAAGGATTTCGATCATCATCTTGAATCACTGCACAATTTAATGGCCATGGCTGCTTACGTACCACCTTAATAATTGTCGCGTACCACTGGTGGTATGCGTACCATAGTTTGGGAAACATTGATATAGATAAATAAATGGTGCTTGTGTGTCTATCATTTTGTCGCTTCTGTTTTTAAATTTTGTTTTCACTTTTATATTTGTTGTGTCATGATATATATAAAATTTTAATGTTAATATTTCTGTTGTTCTCATTGCATAATAGTTGTATGTTTTTAAAATGTTTTAATATGTGCTTTTGAAATTGGCTTCAGAGCCGTTTGAATTGATAAATAAATAAATAAATGAATAAATATGTCGTAGATCTAATGTCCTCGAATTGTTGAATTGTAGACGACATTTTAATGTTGTCCATTAATAATAATAATAATTTATGCTGTTCAGTAAAACAGTAAACATTCATTCTCTTACTGTTAATTTTGGATCATGTTTTCGGAGAAAAATAGTACTTCGTTACGAGTCTATAAAGTTAAGAAGTAGGTATTTGGCATAAATACAGATTTTGCTGCATGTAATTGATCCGCAGCTGGATGCAGAGAGCCCAAGATAGAGCGGCGTGGAAGGCGATGGAGGAGGCCTTCGTCCAGGAGTGGACGGGAGTAGGCTAGGAAGAAGAAGAAGAAGAATTGATCCGCTGGCTACCACACGCTTGTGCTAGAAATATTGATGGTATAGATGTACAGAAAAACGAATTTAAAAAAAAAATATCACATAATTAAACAGAGATCAAGATGATGCTTTAAGGGATGATACATAAAAGTATATTATACCTACACAGTCCATACATATTATTATTCTACCAAGCCATCGCACATTAAATTCAATCAATCTTTGCACGTATGTAAATAAATTACGTTTTGTAGATATATATATTTATATAGGTACATAATATAATATGTGTATATTGAAGTCTGCCTTTTCTCATTTTAGTTTATTCGATGCCGCAACCTAAATAACCCGGGTCAGAAATAATAATTTAGAAGACTATTCGGATGAAATGTTGGATATTATTTGTCTGAATTCAACAGGACCGCATCGAAATCATTGTTCTTTTTATTTTTTATTACGTTATAGCAAATATTAATACAGCGGGAGAACATCCATGTCCCAAATGTGACAGATTGTGCTTGTCTCAGATTGGCTCATTACTCATCTGAGATGGCACAGCAGAGTGGATACAGCACAGTCAGATCCGCCGTGAAACTGAAGCGCTCACGATACTCGATTTGTCGAGTTGTTAGCATATTTATATTATAATACAGTTTATATAAATTTGAATTTTCCTTTCATAGAGAAGCTCATTTTTTACACAAAAATCTTTCTTACTTTACTGGGTATATTTAAGGGTAAAAAAATAAAATAAAGCAAACAAATGAAAACTAAGAATATACAGTATTATAAATATTACTGAAATTTACAATGTGAAACACGTTTTCTTACTTTGTTTTTAAATTATCACTGTTAATTTTAATTTTGCGACCGGTTTCGACACGTAAGTGTCATTGACGAGCACACGCTCGGTAATGCGGCCAATCAAATTGTGCACATTGAAAAATACATACCGTAAAGTGGGGCTACTTGGACACCTTTTTCGCATATTTTTTGAAAGAGATTTTTTTGTTTTTAGATAAAACGATAAAAAAATACTAATTATACCGACCTCACTTTAAGGAATACATATCTGTCATAAAAAGTGGATAAAATCATATCTTGACTGAAAAAAAATAATTAAGAAACTAGTGTTCAAACTAGCCCCGTGTTTGGGGATTCTTGAACACTAAAATATTTTTCTGAATAAATCGCTCGGTAAGCATTATGTATCAACAAACAACCTCGTAAAATGCACTTTAGGGATAGAAACACGTACCTATTCATTTAAAAGTTGTAATTTTAAATGAAATCAATAAAAAAAAAAATTGTAGTTTAATTTTTACTCCTACCTGGTCATGAATGCATTAAAATCTGGTCCTGGAGTATTGATCTTGAATACTCTAACTGTTTTATACTGTATGTTCAGATATTTTTTCACTACATCTTGAATATCTGCCATGGTTTAAAGAAATCCCCAATTTGCCACAACTGCAAGGGTGCCAGAAATCATCTGACCTTCACTCTTACTAAGAACGGTTGATTGTCCAACAATACCCTGATTTCTTCCAAGCATCTTCCGAACAAGCGAAGAAAAAGGCAGCGGAAACCTTTAAAGTACCTCGGCCTTCGGTATGCCCCCACAAACTGCTTCTATGGCTTTTTCCATGTCTTCTTGTTTGTAATTTATGTAATGCTTGGACCCTGGAGTCTTCCAATAATTACTGACCATTTTTAATTACACACGACCTTTACCAATAAGAGATAAAACACAACTGAAGAAAAAAGTAATGCAGTGATGATTTATGTAAACAAGAATGAACTTGTCACTCAGTGTTCATGTAGCCCCGTGGTATTCAAGTAGCCCCACTTTACGGTACCTACTACGGTAAAAAGTTTGTTACGGAAAAAGTATATAATTGGTAATATATAAATGTGTATAATAATAATAAAACGTAATAACAACGATTCAAAAAGAAAAATTGAAAAAAAATGTAACTCAAAAGGCGTGAAAAAGATGAAAATAAAGAATGAATCAATCTGAAAAAAAAAACGCTAGTGTATCTGTCATAGTGCCGTCAATACGGACGTCGCCCCGAATCTAAATCGTGACAATTAAGAATTAAAAATATCTTTATCTTGGAATATAAAATTATATTCTTGACGAGAGCCACTGACAAATCTATTTCTAGCACAACTTATTTATACAAAAAGTCCGAGGATAAAACGATCATCCGAAATAAAAAAATATTTTCGCCCAATATTTTTTTTGATATCGTAGAAATTGTGTAGGTATACTCATTAACCTCATGGATTGATAACGCCATATTAATGTTTTGCACAATTGTGTTCCAAATTAATAATAATAGTAATAGTATTATGTTGTTTCGCTCCATAACACAAAGATGCTAATGGTCTCTTTCCTATATTTATCTATACGAACAAAATATTAAGAAACTGTAGTGATTGTTGTTAAAAAGTGCACTTCTAATATATGGACTATCAATATATTCTGAATCAATAGTAACATACTTTTATAAATGCATCTACAATGAGGATTGATTTGAAATTATATTGGTCGCATTACCAAATATTCCAAAAATAAGTGATTGTGTGTGTTATAAAATTCAGATATAAGTTTTCTTGTAGTTGTACGGAAAATAATGGAATGAATAAAATAAATTTGTAATATTAAAAGACATTTTTCAGATTTCAATGTAAAATTATTCATAAAAGATCATTTGATTCAGCACTGTATATGAATACTAACATAGTACATACATTGATACTTACATACTCGTACATAGACTCTCTCCCCCAAAATCATATATTGATGAATATCGGGGTGTGATTTTTCTGTCATGATTTTTCTGGGCTGATGCTTTCTGTCGTTTTATGATAATATCTAAATAATGATGAGACACTCAATTTATTTATTCGCCTCCTCGTCTTATGCGGGTGACGACTCGAGGCGTCTATCAATACAACTAAAATGAACTCGTTTATACCAAAATTTAGAAATATATTTTCTATAAGTGTTCTACATAAACCATGATTTTTTTTATTTAATATGAAATGAAATAAATTTTACCTCTTCTTCACTACCCCCTAATCACACATAACTCTCTCACTTGCCGTTCTTTTGTTTTGCACTCAGTTTTAAATCTGCTCGTGAATGATACTAACGTATCGAAACCGGTCGCAGACCTATTAAAAAATCATTAGTGACCATTTAAATGCATAGTAAATAAAACTCATTATTTAATCATGTCGCGTAATTATCACACAGTTAATGCCAATGACATCAAAAATAATTTAACCAATTTTATAAAAAAATACAACAAATAAAACGTAGATTTCGTAGGTAACCTAAAAGTAAAATCTCAGCCTCGTGCAAATGAGGCTGTGGTTCGATTCCAGGTGCCGGCAAACTCCCCTTTCACGACACGAGCTTTTAGCTTACTGTGAAAGATGTACAAGGTTGTATTTGGATTTGTAACAAAAACCAAGATATATAGCTTTTCTGATGAAGTGAATATGCCAACAACTCGACAAATCGAGTATCGTGAGCGCTTCAGTTTCACGGCGGATCTGACTGTGCTGCATCCACTCTGCTGTGCCATCTCAGATGACTAAATAGGTCAATCTGAGACAAGCACACTCTGTCGCATTTGGGACATGGATATTCTCCCGCAGGTGGCCTTGGTGTCTTCTGTCATTTGGGCTGTAGCTATATGTCAATTTTCTTCACTTGGTGCGATCAGTAGCGTCCTGTTCCCAGGTGTGCTGGAAGAAGTGAAGAAATCACACTGACTCACTAAATTTGTAATCTGTTCTGAGACAGTGGAATCTGTATCCATAAAGTATAATTTATTAATTTATTTATTTACTTCCTTTAGAACAAACAGTCATCACAGGAAATAACAACAATGCAATATACTCGTAACACATATCATGAACCAAAAAAGTTCACATAAATGTTACCCAAATACAAAATCAGAGAAATAACAATATAACCAATCGAAATAAATAAAACAAGCGTTTTATTCTACTATTGATTTAATTTACGAGAGAGACGTCTTTCGTCTTATGAGGACATTGTCAATCGTCAATTGTCAATAGATTGACAATGTCCTCATAAGACGAAAGACGTCTCTCTCGTAAATTAAATCAATAGTAGAATAAAACGCTTGTTTTATTTATTTCGATATGGAATTCTACTACCTAAACACCGACACAGTGAATAATATAACCAATATTACAGCAATGAATTGAACTGGATTAGCACATACTAACAAGAGATACGTACATATGTAATGAATAGTGAATTATAAATAATGGATGATTTAACCATTTAACCATTTAACCAACGACTGACATTACGCACCACGTGCATTGTTTTAAAATACATAAATATCGTATTATTCTATGGTGCTTGGTGAGCATTATGATCGGGGTGTTTCTCGCATTGTGCTCGGTGAGTGTGTAATGTTTGTGTAATATTTTTTTGTTGTTGTTTTTTTTTAATGCTTTTTATATTGTTAACATGTATCGGCGAAAAGGCTTTCTAACTGTCATGCCGATATATGGTTATTATAGCTATAAATAAATAAATAAACAATTGATTATAAATGAACGATTTAATTTTATTTTTGTAAACCATTAATATAGTTGTTGTCTGCTTTGTACTTTTTATCATATATAATAAAATAAATGGGGCAGCCAGCAGACCTACTTCATTTGATAAACATATAAGTTGTCCCCTCTGTGTCAAAATAGCACCTGCCTTTTACAGATCTTCGAAAACTTAAGGAAAAGAGTGAGAGACCAATTTTTGCCGGAGAAAAATAATATGGAAAGCTTTATTTAAAAAAATAAAACACATTATTTTAGAGTTTTAAAAGTCATTCATACCAAGGTAAAAGAATTTTGAAAGTATTCATAAAATTCCTTTATGTTCTCCCCTGTATGTCTAGAGTCATTATGATAGGGTGCCAAAAGTTTTCAAAATGTAGATTTTTGTATGTTTGTGTTTTTCTTTATCGCACAGCTTTGTCTTCATACTTTCAAAGCTTTTTTGTCGGTAAGTCGCGAAAAAGTTTGAAAAGTATTTAATCCTATGTAGGTCGCGGGAAGTTGGTACTTTGAATGCTTTCTGAGATTCCTGCTATTGTTCTGATATATTCTAACTTACATCTTGATGTTTGAATACAATGAGGATAGAAATATTTATTTGAATAATATCGTTGATGGAAGAAATCATAATTATAGTGATATTCTCGCCATTGAATATCATTATTTCACATTGCCTGGTTTTGATTTGTTGCCTTTGTTATGTAACAGATTATGTAAAATAAGGTTAATAACTCCGTGGGGTGTCTGATATAGAATAGGTCTCCACCCTTTTCCGTGAATATTCGAGTAGCCTGCAAACCAAGTTATTCATAAAACCTCACGTATAAGGCAATTAACATCTATAATTCAGCATTGACGAGGCATACCATTCATTTTAAATGCCCATCTTTCTACTGGCACGGAGATGACAATCTGCATCTTTATTTGATAAATACCACACTTGCAGTGAATGCTTTATTTATTTTTTAAAATGCAAAGGGCAGTCATTCGTAAAACTTGACAAAAAAGCTTTGAATATATTCGATTCTGGGATGAACTATGGCACTTGTATAGAATGACTTATTTTCTTTTATTGACATGGACATAAGCTTACTTGTTTATGAAATGGAAGCTGTTACCATCTGGCTCTCTGAGATGGTCTTGAGCTAGTGCTTTCCTCTTACGATTCTATTAAGAACTTCATCAATTGAGATGTGATATCTCCAAAGTATTCCCAGAATTCTTCTATGGGATCACATATTAAACGCCACTAATCTCTTTTAGATAGGTATCATTGTCTCGCAGCCGTATAAGAAAAGGACATTTCACACATTCGTGTCTTAACAAGGAGCTCGCATAAATTCAGGTCTACATTTACAGACTTGAAAACTGTTAAAATAATTATTTGTAAAATAAGCCATGTGACAAGCATGATACAGAGGCATTGGGAATGTTGCCCAGGCTTAAAGGGTACTCTTAACCAGGCTTGTGTCGATCGAGTATCGAAACTTCTTCCTAAAAAAGTTCACATATCACAGTATCGAAACTTCTTCCTAAAAAAGTTCACATAATTATTATTTGTATCATGTGCATACACCTACTTAGCGAATACTTATTTCAAATAACATGAACTAGTGGTCAACACACTCGCCTTGTAAGCGAAGGTTCATGGATTCCCATTTAAATCGATGTCAATATTAGGTAAGTTTGCAATAAATCGCGCCTTTATTGATAAACTCTCCCTTTGTACATTTATTGTATTTAATTTGAAAGTATACCTTCATTTTATTGTTTGTTATCAATGTGCAGTAAAGAATGAATATATATATTTTTTTTTTAATATTAATTAATGCAGAATGGTTTAAATCCTAAAAGATAATAATTTCTCCTATAAAATATTCATTCTAATAATATATGGGCGTCTATGTCGACGAATCTGCTTCAATATCCCATTTTCCATTCACATAATATGTCACCGATTCTACATAGCCCAATACATACATGTGAACTCTCCAAGTTTATTGGATGCAAGAAGATCTATTGGGGATATTAAAGAAAATTTATTTAGCAATTCCACAGTTTATACTTCGAATAATACTTAAGCAACAAGCAAATACATAGATGGAGGTCTCTTACATGGTAAAAACAATAGAAAATTTTAAATTACGATTTTTTGTTTTTAAGCTTATAAAATTTTGATAATTCAAATTTTGTAATTTTTAAATTCAGCTTTAGACCGTGGAGCACCCGGTAAAGAATTGGTCTCCCACTCTTCTCCATAATGTATTAATTGTAGTTCTGAAGCTAAACTGTTTTTTTTACGCGGCGGCAGAATTACCATCCACACTTCTCAGCATTATACAACCAGATAAGTCTCCATAATATGATCAGTCATGGTCACACAAAAACTTTTCCTAAATCACTCGCAAACGAGTGGATGGCCTTGAGAAAAATAGAATAGAATAGTCTAATGCCGGGAAAAATTCACCTATCCAGTTATACAGGATATCAAAGGATTAGGCTCAGAACGCGGGTTCAAAATAACAGCATTGTGCCTGAAATATCTGTGTTCAAAAACTTTTTTACAATATTACAGGTGTTTATTATAATATATTTTTGAATTTTAATGTACAAATTAACCGGTAAACATAATTTTTGTAAATTATTTATTAAAGATTTCGGAGTTACCCCTGTAGCTGACATGACTAAAGGTATTATATAAACGGACCTAGAATGCCAAATATTTTTTATTTCTCCTGCTAGTTCTATATATTTACGTATTTTTTCTGCGACGGTTGTTTGTATATTACCTATGTGTATTTTTCTGCGACGGTTGTTTGTATATTATGTTCTATAGAACTGTTATTGGTTTTGTTTTGTTATTGGTGTGATATGTTTTATTTCTAATTGTAATGTATACATTTTTTGATGTATTGTAAAAGGCAAATGCCGTTTATTGTCCAAAATTAATAAATAAATAAGTTTTCGAATGTACCTACTGTAGAAGGCGGTTGTTCGAAATAAATAAAACATTTTTATCTTAAATTCATCGACGAGGTTTGCCACCCATCCTGAATGTCTTGATATTGTCACGGAGAGAACAACTTGCATGTTTGTTACATGCAGCTGATCTTCTGGTGGTAAAGTAGTTGAAGTAGTTTTTTTTTCATAGAAATAATAACATTTATAACTGACGACTTTATCCGCACACATTCACAGATAAATAGAAAATTAAAAAAAATAGAAAAATTTAACAATCCGATACTGAACCCATTCCAGGGACAAAAGCAGAACCAAAAATAAGACCCAATTCTCTTTTTGAATTTATGACTAGTCTCAATCAATTCACATTGTGAAAAGTTCTCGTCAAAAGTATCACACAATTTGAATATTAGATAAAAAAAAAAGATTTTTCTGAGTAGGCAATCATGTGATAAAAAATTAGAAATTTTTAAATCGTTAGAAGAAATAAAAACGTTATAGATTTTTTTAACTAAAATATTTTATGTTGAAAATTAAGCATTAGATTTATTCATAAGTATAATAAGTGAACAAGTCTTTTTTGAAGAAATAACAAATTACTGTCTCATTAATTATACTTTTTTTGTGAAACTGGAAAAAATATTTCTGCAAAGATAAATTACCAAGTACGAAAAAAAAATACAGACATTATAGCGTTTTAAATTTTCCATTTTAAAGAAAAAAAATATTCTCTTCCTTTTATACGTTTCTCTGGAATATTTTTAATGAAAATAACAAAAGCAATACTTGTAGTTTCGCAAGATTAATACTGTGATTTGTCAAAATGTCGAAAACGGTGTGGAATTTCTGTAACGTTTGTTATATTAACATTAAACCAGTTACATATCTCTACTGCGAAAAAGATTAGGTAATCCGAAATCACATTTCGCTAATCTTATTTAACATAACGTTCTTGCCTTTGCGCCATGAGTTCGATTCCCGGCTAGGACAAAATGAAGAATAGCCCTTTTTCAAACTTTGCTGGCTCTGGGTTTTACATAATATATATAAAGTGCTTAATGCATTTAATAAATGCATCATCGTGTTAGTACCTACCCATAAAACAAGATGCATTTCTTGGTTTAGGAAGAACTCGATATTTTTGAATTGTCTATGCATGTTATGTTATGTAATTTATATTGGTACGAGGCATGCCTTTTAAGTTTTGTCGTTTGAAGAAAAAAACACAACTAGAACCTTATAGTACTTTTTATTGTTTTTCAAAGTATTCACCACGTAGCTTAATACACTTTTCCATTCGCTCAAACCAGTTATTATAACATTTATTCCACTCTAAAGTGGGGGTGTTCAAAATGGCTGACTTGAAAGCGTCGACTGCTTCTTCACCGGACTGGAACCTTTGACCACGAAGACTTTTCTTAATTTTAGGAAATGTAAAGAAATCGTTAGGGCTTTGGTCAGGACTGTATGGAGGATGGTCAAGGATTTCTACTTTTTCCTGCTTCAAATACTCAATTGTTTGCCGAGCGCTGTGTGAGCTTGCGTTGTCGTGGTGCAGGATGATGCGTCGCTTTGAGTTAGATTTTCGAAGTTCGGCGATGACTTGTGGTAAACAAACTGTGGTATACCACTCTGCGTTAACCGTTCTACGATCTTCAAGTGCAATAGTCGCAACATGGCCGGTTTTTCCAACGAACGTGGCCACCATCTTCTTTGAAGTGCTTCGAGAACGAACAACTTTAGTCGGCTTTGGCTCGTCAGATTGTAGATTGTTGTTTGGAATCAGGATCGTAGGCATAGATCCAAGATTCGTCACCACTGATGATGTCGTAGACGTGATTTGACTCTCCTCGGTTGAACCTTTCCAGAGTTTTCTTACACCATCTGACGCGGGCCGCCTTGTGATCGTCGGAAAGCAGATGCGGTATCCAACGGCAAACTAGCTTTCTCACACCAAGCGCTTCATGCAAGATCTTCTGAATGGTTGTCCCTGAGATGCCTAATAGAGCCTCTATCTCTCGATATGTCACATGACGATCTTCGAGAATTAGTTGTCTCACAGCAATGATGTTATCTTCAGTGAAGGCGGATTTTGGGCGTCCTTAGCGAGATTTGTCACTAACACTAGTATGTCCACGCTGGAATTCTAAATACCAGCGTTCGACAGTCCGCAGACATGGGGCTTCATCATTGAACACAGATGTTAGCTCTGCAAAACACTGAAGCCGTGTCAGGCCTCTTCTAAAGTTGTACAAAATTATTGCACTAACATTTTCCTTAGAAAGATTCATTTTCGTACGTAACCTGACAGATTCCAGTCGACGCTGTGACTAAACAATAGCATTTATCCTAATACATTCAACTGTTTTGAGATTCAAAATTTAAACACATTCGAATATAGAACAGTTCCAAATTCAAAATTGCCGGGAAATATGGAAACGACAGAACTTAAAAGGCATGCCTCGTACATACTAATGGAGAAACAGTGAATCCTGGATGGCAGGTTATAATATGTGCATGCCACAAATGATGCTGTACTCCAACGCACTCAAAGGGAAGAACTGTAGACTCTGATATCTAGGAGAGACTATGGTCCTAGCTTGGTCATGTTTTCCATAGCAATAAAAGAGTTAGACATTTAAGATATTAAGTATTATACCTACGTAACGTTTTACGAACATTTGCCACCTTCGTTTTACAGAACACTCGAACACTTACAAAAAAGAGTAGGAGATTTATTTTTATCGGGGACTCCACGTGTTAACTATATCCAGTAATAGTTCTCCAAAAGAAGAGCACTTTTATTTCGTCCACACGGGTTCCGACGGTCCAGACATTCACAATTAACCGTTCCTATGACAAAGACAACAGAACACTAGGAATTTCGTGGAAGTATAAGGTGACTTAAATAGCGCAAAATGTTCAAAAAAGAATTGGTTGGATTCTGCTCTATGTTTTCAAGAGAAGCATGAAAAGTGATGGTGCGTTTCTGGGGATATTTTGTTTGCTTATACCTATGAATATTGGTAGGGCCACGGTGGGGTACATTTCGCTGGAAAATGTGCTCCTATAAAATGCCGTGTAATGCCACAGTTGCATTCCATCAGCAACACTACCAATAGTCCTACTCCCTAGCGTCCACGAGTGGTCTTAGGCCCCGCGAGCCCCGGGCAATGTGGCCACTGACATTAACATCAGTGTCATAGCAGATAGGGAGAGGATGAAGGGCGAGTGTCCGGCGCCTTAAAACCGGGATCCCCCAGCTAAGGGTAGGTAACCCTGACAGAAAATTCCACCGAAGAAGGCAACGGGAAACCACTTCGGTCAACCTTCCCCAGGACACCACTATGGAGAGAAAACAAGCAACGGCCCCGAGTCCCGGGCGGTCCTTAAATGGACCAGGGGTGCGAAGAATCTCCCGGCTCGACATAGTGAATGACATGGTGAGAATTGGAACATGGAATGTTAGAAGCCTATATGCAGCTGGTAAAATAGACAATGTTATACAGGAGATGATGAGAATTAAGATTGACATCCTTGGTATCAGTGAACTCAGATGGACTGGAACAGGAGTGCATCAACATGAAAAAGGCAACCTGTATTATTCTGGAAGTGATATATCTGACAATAACCACCGGAATGGGGTTGGCATATTTGTATCACTAGATTATATAAAATTTGTTAAAAAGTTTGTTCCCATATCGGACAGAATTATGATTCTACAATTAGAAGCACGACCTTTCAATGTTAATATTATACAAATATATGCACCAACAGCTGACAATAGATATGATGATGAAATTGAAAAACTATATGAAAGCATTACAAATGTTCTGAAATCGACAAAAAGTGATGACATAAATATTATAATTGGGGACTTCAATGCAAAGATTGGAGAGGGCCGACGTTCACACTTAGTTGGGGATTATGGTCTAGGTCAGTCTAATAGCAGAGGTGATAGAATGTTTGAATTCTGCGAAGAGCATAATATGGTAGTTCTAAACACATGGTATAAGCTTCCGAAACGCAGACTATACACATGGAAATCACCACAAGACAATCCATCTTGTCCCAATCCTATCAGAAATCAGATTGACTATGCACTGATAGGAGAAAGATTCAGAAACAGCATTAAACGTGCCACGACATATCCTGGAACCGATATAGGATCAGATCATAATCCACTTATTATAGATATTAGATTAAAATTAAAAATAGCAACGAAAAAAAATATACAAAAGAGAGTTAACACTGAAAAATTGAAAATTGCAGACATAAGAAACACAGTATCCACTGATTTAAATGAAAGATTACAACAGATGAATGATAATGACACGTCAGTTGAACAACAATGGAATAATCTTAAAAACACACTTCACAATGTCTGCAAAGAACACCTAAAATCTGAAAAAAGTATTCGTAAAAAACAGTGGATGACAGAAGATATTTTAAATTTAATGGAACGACGTAGAATAGCTGGTATCAGGGATCGCAACGGCAACGAATATAAGAACCTCCAAAGGACTATAAAACGAGAGATTAAAAGAGCAAAGGAAGAGTGGATGAAGAGACAGTGTGAGGAGTTGGAACAATATGATCGGATGCATGATTCATTTAATATGCATAAAAAATTAAAAGAACTGACTGGCCTCAGTAGGAAGCCTAAACCTACCTGTCTCACAGACGATTCTAATAACTTGATCTTGGAAGATTCGAAAATCTTAAAAACTTGGGAAGATTATAATTATAAGAACACTCTTCCAAGATGCTCGAACTGACGTTGAAATATCAGAACATGGTCAAGGTCCTGCTATATTGAAATCTGAAATACTACATGCTATATCCACATCAAAACCTCGAAAAGCTTGTGGACCTGATGAAGTCCCTATTGAGGTTATAGAGTTGATTAGTGAAAATAATATTGATTGTTTACTTGAACTGTTTAATAAAATATATGACACAGGGACTATCCCCCAAGATTGGTTAAAATCTGTATTTATTACATTACCTACAAAACAACACCCGAAAAAATGTAACGATTATCGCCTTATAAGTCTTATGAGCCATATTCTGAAAATATTTCTTAAAATAATACATGCTAGAATAAGATTGAAATGCGAACAAGACTTGGATGATACTCAGTTTGGGTTCAGGAATGGTTTTGGTACCCGTGAAGCGCTGACAACAATAAACATATTATTGCAAAAATGTTACGACCAAAGAAAGGATATCTATGCTTGTTTTATTGACTACGAAAAAGCATTTGACAGAGTTAAACACACAGATTTAATTGAGATGTTATTGAGATGTGGTATAGATGAAAGGGATGTGAGAATTATCAAGAACCTATACTGGGACCAAAACGCTATTATTAAACTAGAAAATGGAAATATCTCACAAGGTATTCCTATTCAGCGAGGAGTTCGACAGGGATGTGTTCTCTCACCAACTTTATTTAATCTGTACTCTGACTTGGTCTTTAAGGAAGCGCTAACTGACATAAATCTCGGTGTGAAGGTCAATGGAGTGGTCATCAATAATATCAGATATGCAGATGACACTGTTCTTGTTGCAGACAGTTTAAAGGACCTTCAAGAACTGCTCGATAAAATTAATGCCACTGGTGAACGTTTTGGCTTAAACATTAATGTGAGCAAAACTAAAATGATGGTTTTTAGCCGAGAAAGTCATCCAAATGTCTATCTTGCACTAAAAGGTGTTGGTATCGAAAGGGTGAAACAGTTCAAGTACTTGGGAAGCATAATCACTGAAAAATTAGACCCTGACACTGAAATAAAATGCAGAATAGAAGCGGCACGAACAGCATTTAATAAAATGAAAAACCTTTGATACGTACCTGCGTACTCTCCGCTGGTTACTCCCCTTTAGAATCCAGCCAGTGTCCAAAAACACAGCCTCCGGCTTAGCTCAGTCTTATCTCTTTAGGCGGAGGTGCAGGTCCCGATCAAAAGTATATGTACTTATTGGTTCGGTTTCTCTCTCTCTTTCTCTATTCTTGCCTTTTGGCTCTATGACAGAGGGATAAGTGGGGTGTCCTACTCTCTACTTAAATTAAAATCTTAATTTGGTATGACTCACGTTTATTGAGATATAAAAGCAAAAAAAAAAACAACATTTAACAAAAGAAAACCTAAGGCTATGTGTGTTACAACTAATTTTGTTATTCCTGATAATCAATCAATCAATAAATCAAATCAAAGAGAAAAAAAAAATAATTTCACCATAAACATTTAGCAATAGGTTCACATTCATGCACATAGAATATTTATAGGTATACAGTATCAATTTGGCACATGCACATCTTAGAATATATTATAGTATCAACTTAGGGAAACAATTGTTCCCTTTCGCTGAATATTTATAGGTATACAAATTTGCATTTTATTGATTAACCATAGTAATGACATTACTATCCTGGACAACTCAGGATTTCACTGTTTTGCGAAAAATCACCGCAAGGGCACACATATATTATCATTCAATATATTAGGTCTTATATTAATTACTCTACTCCCAGATACCCTGATTTGTTGCAATACAAAAAAAATCAAAAAAAAAAAAATAAAAGGGTTGAAGTCAAATTATGATTGATCCCTACTTATCAGAGACAATTGAAACAGAAAAACTCAAATCGTCATAGAAAATTTCAATATTTAAGTTGTACTGTATAATATGTAAAAATTGTTTATTTGTATTAATAAAATAGAATACAAAAAAATAAACTCTATTCACAACCACCTTAGGATTCGTTACGTGAATTAAATAACTCCCAACTTATCGCTAGGTACATATTCAGTTAATATTGGGTATTGCATAATTTCATAAAAAATAAAAATCAAATAAAAAAAAAAACTAAAACCAAGTGAAAACAAAACAAAAACCACTTTCTTCCTTGTCTACCCTTCCTATTTCGTTCCAGCGATTTCTCTACCCCAATACCTGACTATCATGTCTATATAAGATATCAATATTCTTACGGCTGTCCGACGGGAAAGGCCTTCTGGGATGATTCCACGTTTCTGGTCGTTCCTATTCCCACAATCCAGTTGGTAACGTTCCTTCAGTCACGACACAACGATTCACTTGTTGGACGTCCACGCCCTCAGCTTTGTGTTCATATAACAATGTTCTATAACACCTACACCAGTCTATGCGAAAGATGACAGCTTGCCTGAATTTAGCTGATTAAATAACTTCACAATATCGTTTCAACCTGTGAGTAGAAACGATATTATTTCTATCACGATTGTCCAGGGAGTTTCAGATACCGATTTAGGTACTATTATTAAAACACTGCGCTATTTACCTTTAGTAGGTAGATACAAAAAATCACAAATAAAGTCATTAATTCTCCTCCGGTCACAATTCTAAAGTCTGATTTAATTTAATTATTATTATTACCAATATAATTATCTATCACCAATTTCTCACTCAACAGATACGTCCTGTTCTCACCTCGATTTACAGAAAGTCACGAAGGAATTAATGATTTCTCCCCCCGATCACAATTATATAATCCGACTCGTTTGCGTGTATTTAATTTAATTATTATTACCAGTAATTATCTATCACCAATTATTCACTCGCAGAATGTTTTTACTAGTTCGATGGAGTAGCACTATCACAAAAATTATCTTCTAAGTCAAAAAAAAAAAAAAAAACATGTAGATATATTTAATCGATATCAAAAATAAAACTGACTATCTACACTGACAATGATCTTCCACCAAAGCAATACGGCTTTTCTCTAGTCAGATCGACAACAGACGCGCGACCTCTTGACCGTTTTCTCTCTCGAAAGCGAAATTCGGAATCTGACTAAGGAATCGCTGTGCAATGATTTTTATTAACTCATCTATCGATCTCCTACCCAAATCACGGACAAAAAAATCTTATGTAACCGCCCTTAACCCATAATGTCATTGGTCCGTCATTATCCAATTAACGCTTCGCATTCGTTGACATCTGGATTGTTACCGATAGCCCGTTTCCAGGGTCGGTCCCCCAATGTAAGGCACGCTTTGCTCTTGCCCCGTGCGGGAATAAAATAGTGCGAAAAAATTAAAACCTCGTTATTTCAATACTTAACACATATCTCCTCCGAATGTCGCGGCAGCTATGTTATAAGTTAATTTCTTCTACCATTGCCCTTTGACATTATTACCGGATACCTACTTCGTCTAATTTCCATTTTCAATTTGAATCGACATAAGGAATGTACGAGGGTCATTTTAATGAAACGATTACGTGGTTATTTTTTTTGTTTATTCACTTTTCCTAAAGAAACGTCTTTCTTACTTCTGCCCGCGTCCATTTCGTAATTTTTCTTTTCTACCGACGGACCTGTTTTTCGGTTTCGGAATCATATGTTCCTGGAAGAGCTGCGATTTTTGACCCCGCCCTGCTTCGACACACCCCATGTATTGTTCATAGCGCCAGGGCGGCAATTTCACAGTGGCCCAACTTACGAGTCGGATTCATTTCGATTTTCAACTTTATTTATTCCAGACCGATTTCTCTCATAACCGCTCCAAGCTTTCAGGAGCAGTCGTTGTTCACCCTCTCCACGCTTAAGGTAACCCCTAGGGAGGAAATATCTTAGTGATTCGAAAAACAATGCCCCCCGCTTCGAAATTAATTTACCCCTTTACTGATCTGCTTATTCGAACAGACAATTTACATATGATAACTCGCGATCTCACCCTTTTTTTCCATTTTTTTATATCCGGAGTTATTTCACGATTCTTTTCTCCCACTACCAAATTCGATACGCCACTGTTACCATAAATCTTCAGTTTAATGGCCTCGATGTGTGGCCTTCGTTCAAAATTCCCCGAAAGGGTATTTTTTGTTGGTCTATTTTTAGCATGAATTTTGGTAGCTGTCTAATTTGATATTTATGACCGGACCAAGTCCAAAATTTGGACTATATAAAAAAAATACACGGATCAAATTTGCTTCTTAAAATTAAATGACATCCTCTGAATTTATTACTTCCTAAACAAAGACGGAAACTTCCTCTCGTCTACATTCCCACGATTGAGAATCTATCCCTACATACTTATTGTCCAGCATGTGTCTCAAACCCATCATCTTCGAATGCTGAAATTTGTCAACTATTTCCTACATAACAATCCCACCCTACTTAATTTGACAAATTTCAGCCTATTCCCTTGGCCTTCTTAAAAAAAAAACACAAAAATAAATAAATGAACCATCTAACGTTCAAGACATATTCTATCTATTTGCCCGGCGCCACTTGGTTTCGCGTTTTCTGTCTTGTCGTAGCGTTAAACCAAGAAATCTGCTACGTGCTTCGTAAAGTTGTAATATTTCTTGACCATGATAGTCCATTTAACCAAACAGGCCCCCTTATGCCTTAATTAGTCTCCGTTTTATATTCCTACCTTCCTTCCCCCTCCACAACGATATTAAGCTTGTTCATAACCCGTTATTTACGCCTTATCTACGCGTTGTATTTATGCAATAACCATCACAATGCTAATAATACTTAGCCTAAAATACATTTTGCTTTTTAAAAATTTACTTTTATAACTACACTCATGCTTTTATAGGTTCTTAATACAATAAACGTTACATTCTTATATAAAAATATACAATTTACAGAGCAATAGTCATTTTGCGAGTTTTGTTCACCTTGTAAGGGAAATAATTGAATCAAATGAACCAATTCTTTCTCCCGAATCAACCCATAGTCTTCCCGTAATTTTACATCTCCCATTTACTGTATGTTTTCAATGAGTCCCCATATTTTTTTTCTATTTCCAATCGAGTATTTACATCATAGGCAATATCTGATACATTTACTTAACAAGTATGTGGTCACTTATAATAACTAGATTACATAAAACAAAACAAACCCATATATCATTTATAAATACAAATCATCTCCTTCATCGTTTTTCACCATATTCATTATGCACGAATCACCTTCGTGCACTCATTAGGTATCTCAGACCCCTTACCCCTGTCTCAAAAAAAACAGAATACTTTTATACTAACACAATATATACATGGTAAATAATCAAATATCTCTACCTCATTACCACGTTATCACGATTGAAAATGACCATCTATAATTTATCATACTAATATTCAATTAATTTGTTTACACATTCATTTATTTTATTTTATTTTATTTAAGCCCTAAACGGCTGTTACCTCTTACATCAACCTATAGTACAATTACTTAACATCATCTAGATTTATATATATACATCATACAATTTATTATAGGTATCAATCAATACAGAAAAAAAATATAACAGTATTTTTTTGAACAATAAAACAACCCTAAAATATACGAGAACTATAAGTATAAAATGGTGTGAAATTTAAACAATGAATTTACACTTATACCAAATAATGAAAAATGAAATAAAACTTATCAAAGCTAATTGCTAATTCAATTTAATTAAACATTATAATGAGTCATACCTTGCGCCTAAATTATAATCTAATATACTACTAGCTA
This sequence comes from Athripsodes cinereus, assembly GCA_947579605.1. NCBI lineage: Eukaryota > Metazoa > Arthropoda > Insecta > Trichoptera > Leptoceridae > Athripsodes > Athripsodes cinereus. The sequence goes on from OX388306.1 coordinate 4,610,173, forward strand.
CTTCACCTACCCTTTCTCCTGACAAGGACTCCAGGTCATTTACCCTTAAATGCCTAAATGTGGGGGGGGCTACCCCCCCTCCATTTTCCGTCCGAGACCAGGTCACAACCCATCATTATGGAGATGGATTTACCACCCTTGATAAATCTGGAAACCGTTTTCCACTCGCGTTCTCCGATAAGATGAGTGAGTCGAACCTTCTTCTATAATCTACGATTCCTTCCATCTCCACTACCTACTAACTCACTTCAAACTATCTCTCCATGCGGTATCTACCTTGCACTTCCGACCACGATCCCCTCTCGCTCCCAGTTCCGCCTTCTTTCCTCGTTTCTCGTCGCTTTACGATTCTGTCTGACTACTTTCGTAAGTAACACGACAATAGCACCCTTACTATGTCAAGAGCCGTCATGCCTTTCGCATAAAACGGTTCCTTGCTCTTACGTTCTTACAAACCAATCTTCCCAAACTGCGACCTAATTTTCAATTTAATCCTCACGTCCTACAAGCCTTACCCGCACTCTATCTCTTCAGGTAATAACGGTTTTATTTGTTTTCGGCTAACAAAATTTCTATTGTCCTATTCCCTTGGCCACTATTGTTATGTAAACAATAGTTTGTCACGCCTCCTCGTAGTCGTATACCTGTCTCCAAACAGTATTGCTTCCTGTCGCCATCTTGGCTATGCGACATCTCTACATACCTAACCGGACGAATGTTTTCCGCCTTACATTCCACCTATCCATCTTAGCTACTATACGGAATAATAATAACTAAAACTTATGATTTTGTTAGAAACTAATTACTCTCACCTAATGATATATCCTTATTTCTAGATTTCTACGTACTATTTATCTAATTTGCGACATATACCTAACTGCTAAGTGTATACACTGTACATTCAAATTATCTTTACACTATACCTACCTAGTTATCTCTCTTACAACGAAATTCTTAATTCGGCCTCTATCTAAATCTAGTTATTTTGTTAGTACTTATGTTACGACTTAGGCTAATAATAATATAGGTATGACAAACGGTTTCTATTTTACATGAAAAAAAAACATATTAAACCTAATCTAAAATATATACGTATCTATATCCTTCACAACATTATTTACATTAGTTACAGTAATTCTGATGTTCGATATTTTTATTTTATGGTGGTTTTTCGATCTCCTGCCTCTTACAGGACACTCAAAAACAGTAGAAATAGGTGGGAGTGATATTCTTAGGCCGTCAACTCCACGGCGCTTGTTTCAGTTCCGGTGTTAGAAACTGCGAACTGTGTTTTTCGATTTCCTGCCTTTTACAGGACTCTCGAAAATCTTACGAAAAGAGAGGGCATGATATTCTTTAAACCGTCCATGCCACGGCGATGTTTCAGTTCCGGTGTGTGAACTGTAAAAATGTATTTTTCGATTTCCTGCCTTTTACAGGACTCTCGAAAATCTTTCGAAAAGAGAGGGCATGATATTCTTTAAACCGTCCATGCCACGGCGAAACATCAGATGTCTTTACACGTTCATCATTAAACTTCTCCCTTCACCTGCATCTACTGTTACTATTCTTCTTACAACAGTCGGGGTAATTATTATACCAATTGCTAGTTCTTTCCCCCCCCAACTATGCTACCTATATTTCGACACCTATCACTCAAAATTACCTATGACATCACCTACTATCAATACCTAGATTACATCTCTAAAAAAAACAAGATATCGCTATTCCTATCGCTAAGCAATGAATCACTAACTATCATACTACCCAAAACTATACATCCTATTGCTATTAAACACCTTCCACCTTGCCTCTGTTATCGTAGTAAGAGAGAGAGAAAGAAAGGAAAAATTCCACAGCACGTGCTGATTGGGTTCGTGCTTGATCTAGCGTGCTAGATCAAGCAATGCCGACACGATGGGCGCCAATTTGATACGTACCTGCGTACTCTCCGCTGGTTACTCCCCTTTAGAATCCAGCCAGTGTCCAAAAACACAGCCTCCGGCTTAGCTCAGTCTTATCTCTTTAGGCGGAGGTGCAGGTCCCGATCAAAAGTATATGTACTTATTGGTTCGGTTTCTCTCTCTCTTTCTCTATTCTTGCCTTTTGGCTCTATGACAGAGGGATAAGTGGGGTGTCCTACTCTCTACTTAAATTAAAATCTTAATTTGGTATGACTCACGTTTATTGAGATATAAAAGCAAAAAAAAAAACAACATTTAACAAAAGAAAACCTAAGGCTATGTGTGTTACAACTAATTTTGTTATTCCTGATAATCAATCAATCAATAAATCAAATCAAAGAGAAAAAAAAAATAATTTCACCATAAACATTTAGCAATAGGTTCACATTCATGCACATAGAATATTTATAGGTATACAGTATCAATTTGGCACATGCACATCTTAGAATATATTATAGTATCAACTTAGGGAAACAATTGTTCCCTTTCGCTGAATATTTATAGGTATACAAATTTGCATTTTATTGATTAACCATAGTAATGACATTACTATCCTGGACAACTCAGGATTTCACTGTTTTGCGAAAAATCACCGCAAGGGCACACATATATTATCATTCAATATATTAGGTCTTATATTAATTACTCTACTCCCAGATACCCTGATTTGTTGCAATACAAAAAAAATCAAAAAAAAAAAAAATAAAAGGGTTGAAGTCAAATTATGATTGATCCCTACTTATCAGAGACAATTGAAACAGAAAAACTCAAATCGTCATAGAAAATTTCAATATTTAAGTTGTACTGTATAATATGTAAAAATTGTTTATTTGTATTAATAAAATAGAATACAAAAAAATAAACTCTATTCACAACCACCTTAGGATTCGTTACGTGAATTAAATAACTCCCAACTTATCGCTAGGTACATATTCAGTTAATATTGGGTATTGCATAATTTCATAAAAAATAAAAATCAAATAAAAAAAAAAACTAAAACCAAGTGAAAACAAAACAAAAACCACTTTCTTCCTTGTCTACCCTTCCTATTTCGTTCCAGCGATTTCTCTACCCCAATACCTGACTATCATGTCTATATAAGATATCAATATTCTTACGGCTGTCCGACGGGAAAGGCCTTCTGGGATGATTCCACGTTTCTGGTCGTTCCTATTCCCACAATCCAGTTGGTAACGTTCCTTCAGTCACGACACAACGATTCACTTGTTGGACGTCCACGCCCTCAGCTTTGTGTTCATATAACAATGTTCTATAACACCTACACCAGTCTATGCGAAAGATGACAGCTTGCCTGAATTTAGCTGATTAAATAACTTCACAATATCGTTTCAACCTGTGAGTAGAAACGATATTATTTCTATCACGATTGTCCAGGGAGTTTCAGATACCGATTTAGGTACTATTATTAAAACACTGCGCTATTTACCTTTAGTAGGTAGATACAAAAAATCACAAATAAAGTCATTAATTCTCCTCCGGTCACAATTCTAAAGTCTGATTTAATTTAATTATTATTATTACCAATATAATTATCTATCACCAATTTCTCACTCAACAGATACGTCCTGTTCTCACCTCGATTTACAGAAAGTCACGAAGGAATTAATGATTTCTCCCCCCGATCACAATTATATAATCCGACTCGTTTGCGTGTATTTAATTTAATTATTATTACCAGTAATTATCTATCACCAATTATTCACTCGCAGAATGTTTTTACTAGTTCGATGGAGTAGCACTATCACAAAAATTATCTTCTAAGTCAAAAAAAAAAAAAAAAACATGTAGATATATTTAATCGATATCAAAAATAAAACTGACTATCTACACTGACAATGATCTTCCACCAAAGCAATACGGCTTTTCTCTAGTCAGATCGACAACAGACGCGCGACCTCTTGACCGTTTTCTCTCTCGAAAGCGAAATTCGGAATCTGACTAAGGAATCGCTGTGCAATGATTTTTATTAACTCATCTATCGATCTCCTACCCAAATCACGGACAAAAAAATCTTATGTAACCGCCCTTAACCCATAATGTCATTGGTCCGTCATTATCCAATTAACGCTTCGCATTCGTTGACATCTGGATTGTTACCGATAGCCCGTTTCCAGGGTCGGTCCCCCAATGTAAGGCACGCTTTGCTCTTGCCCCGTGCGGGAATAAAATAGTGCGAAAAAATTAAAACCTCGTTATTTCAATACTTAACACATATCTCCTCCGAATGTCGCGGCAGCTATGTTATAAGTTAATTTCTTCTACCATTGCCCTTTGACATTATTACCGGATACCTACTTCGTCTAATTTCCATTTTCAATTTGAATCGACATAAGGAATGTACGAGGGTCATTTTAATGAAACGATTACGTGGTTATTTTTTTTGTTTATTCACTTTTCCTAAAGAAACGTCTTTCTTACTTCTGCCCGCGTCCATTTCGTAATTTTTCTTTTCTACCGACGGACCTGTTTTTCGGTTTCGGAATCATATGTTCCTGGAAGAGCTGCGATTTTTGACCCCGCCCTGCTTCGACACACCCCATGTATTGTTCATAGCGCCAGGGCGGCAATTTCACAGTGGCCCAACTTACGAGTCGGATTCATTTCGATTTTCAACTTTATTTATTCCAGACCGATTTCTCTCATAACCGCTCCAAGCTTTCAGGAGCAGTCGTTGTTCACCCTCTCCACGCTTAAGGTAACCCCTAGGGAGGAAATATCTTAGTGATTCGAAAAACAATGCCCCCCGCTTCGAAATTAATTTACCCCTTTACTGATCTGCTTATTCGAACAGACAATTTACATATGATAACTCGCGATCTCACCCTTTTTTTCCATTTTTTTATATCCGGAGTTATTTCACGATTCTTTTCTCCCACTACCAAATTCGATACGCCACTGTTACCATAAATCTTCAGTTTAATGGCCTCGATGTGTGGCCTTCGTTCAAAATTCCCCGAAAGGGTATTTTTTGTTGGTCTATTTTTAGCATGAATTTTGGTAGCTGTCTAATTTGATATTTATGACCGGACCAAGTCCAAAATTTGGACTATATAAAAAAAATACACGGATCAAATTTGCTTCTTAAAATTAAATGACATCCTCTGAATTTATTACTTCCTAAACAAAGACGGAAACTTCCTCTCGTCTACATTCCCACGATTGAGAATCTATCCCTACATACTTATTGTCCAGCATGTGTCTCAAACCCATCATCTTCGAATGCTGAAATTTGTCAACTATTTCCTACATAACACCTTCTTTGTGACGACAATATAAACCTAAAGCTGAGACAAAGAATGGTCAAATGTTATGTATGGTCGGTCTTACTTTACGGTGTAGAGGCGTGGACTCTTAAAGTTAATATAATTAACCGCCTTGAAGCGTTTGAAATGTGGATCCACCGTAGAATGCTAAGAATATCCTGGACCGATATGATAACAAACATTGATGTTTTACGTAGAGCCAATGTAAATAGAGAATTGTTCACCACTATTAAGCTCCGTAAAATATCATATTTTGGCCATGTAATGAGAGGTAGCAAGTACACTATACTCCAGCTCGTCATGAAGGGGAAGATCGAGGGCCGCAGAGGGGTTGGCAGAAGACAGCTCTCCTGGCTTCGAAACATTCGACAGTGGACCGGTGTCAGAACCGTGGAGGAGCTGTTTCGCGCCACCCAGGACAGGGAAGCTTTCTCTCAAATGGTCGTCAACGTCGGGGGGACCCGGCAAGACACATGAAGAAGAAGAAGATACCTATGAATAAATCTAATGTGTCACTTGTGCGTTTATGTGAAAATGCTTTTTATATTTCTTAATGTAGATAAATGCATGTTTTCAGGGCATATATTTTTTTAGAATCGTGTTAATTGGAATCTGTGTTGTTGATTTTCCCGCAAATTTTAATTTAAAGTTCCATTACACGGCCTTTTCACGTTGCGAACTTTTTGTATTAAAAAAAGTTCATTCATTAAAGTAATTGGAAAGCTCTCTCCGGGATTTCCATTTCAGTTTTGTAGTTGAATTGAAATTTCGATTGCCAAAACAAAGTTTGTCCAAAAAGTTTTTATTATTTTTTTTAAATTATAATATTGATTGAAAATGTCAACCTTTTTTACCGCTCAAACTGAATACACAAAATTACTTAATATGCAAACGACTCTGATTGACTAGCAATTGTTTACGAAACAAAAAACAGTGTCAATTAACAAAGACAATTTTTTCTCTTTCTCTTATCGAATAAAACAGACTTTTTTATTCATCATTTTTATGCTTTTTTGCAAGTTTTTGAGTATCGTGTAAAAAGCAAGTAGTCATGATGGGCAATTTATTGAACATGAATAAGGCAATCAAGTCATGAAAAGTACACGTATTCGACCCATTTTGGATATCTTATCTTTGGGATAGTAAGGATAACTTGTTTATTTTTTACATGCAGTTATTTCACTTGCTACTCCATTTATAGGAAATTCTATAAAGGTAAAGGAAAATAGATTTTTTTTCTTCTCCAATGGCGTTTCTTTTATCTCTCCCTACCTCACCTAGGACAAGGCGTGAGGTTATAGATAACGAGGAGGCATATTAACCTATCTTTACATACTTCTTTTGCTTCTTCCACATTCATGAAATTTCTTATACATATGTCCAAGAGAATTCGATTTATCCCGCAAAGTTGTCCAAATTAAAAAATATAAATAAAATCCCAAATTCTACACTAAACAAATCTAACAATTCACAGAAAAAGGGTTGGAGATTAATACTTTGCCGGGATACTCCCCTATACAATATTTTACAACTTTCATTTTTATAAGTTAGATTATGCTTAGGTTCACAAGAAAGAGGATTGATCTGAGTTAAGCTTAAACCACTATTCAACCAAAATCTCCTCATTTTGCCAGTTTTTGATTAATATTCCTCCATCAACATTATTCACCTCAAGATATAGATTTATTACACCATAATTTATTTTCTGGGCCTATAAAATTCATCATTTACATCTCCGTACGATAAGACTATAATAATAATAATAGTGCTTGGTGAATATTCAGTGAGAAAAAACTTCAGACTCGAACTTTCAATTTGTGCTTTTATGACAAAAGTTGATATGTCCGAAAAATGAAACTTTACTGGAAGACATTTCAAAGAGCATTGAAAGTATATTTAATAATTAGTTCCTCAAATAAAAACTTAAGTATATTTTTTTGTAAGTATCTATTTTTTTATAAACAACAAAATAGATGTCAAGAGACAGTATTATTAATTTTAGTGGCATTTAAAATGTGATAATTTCGCACCACGATTACTAGAAGCGAATTTTCTTACTGTGTTTTTAAATTATCATTTTTAATTTTAATTTTACGACCGGTTTCGACGCGTTAGTGTCATTGACGAGCACTTTGAAAAATTTCAATTATTTAACTCACCGATAGTCTAGTGCCTATTTGAATAGGTATTAACTAGGTAGGTACGATGTGCATGGTACACATATATGTATATGTGAACTTCCTTTAGAAGTGTATGATATAGAGTTTCATCGCTTATGAGTCAACTCAAGGCTTGGTTGAGAGTATTCTTTAAGTCCGACTAACATTCCCAATCCTCTGTGTCATGCTTTTCAAGGAAGTTCACATATTATGTGTATACTATTTTCAACATACCTACCTAGTTATTACCTATTCAAATAGGTTGACTATCGGTTAGTTGAATTAACTGAAATGATCAGTCAATAGTGGTTAGAAAATCAAATATTATTTAACATTCTAGATGGATGGCATGTCTTATTGTAATTACAATAGATCAGCAATTGGACAAATTTAAAATTAAATTAAAAAGGGCAAATGTTTAGAATATTTACTATTTTTTTATTGTTTAATCAAATTTGGGTGCAGGTGACAAAATCAACCAAAAATATCGATTGGAGAACCATGTCTACACAATGCAACGTTGTGCAAAGAACATGAGATCCCAAGAAGATGATTGCTTCTATGGTTTGCATAAAACGTCTCTCGATTGGTGGACCTTACATCGTGACAGTGAGAATGATGGAATTGGTGAACTTTGTCCATGGACACCGAAAGTGGTCACTTAAACCAGCCTAGAGCCAATTCGTTTACGTTGGGACGCCTTTCTCACTTCTTCCGATTAGATTTTGCACAATGTTGACACATGGTTCTCCAATCGAGATTTCTGATTGGTAAAAAGGACAATTTTTAAATATATTTAACCATTTTGTGATTAAACCACCTAAGTGGCTTGTAATAATATTATATGTCTACAGGAATACTAGCAGCTATAAGGGGTTGTTTGAAATATTTATTCAAACAGTATTCTAGTATTGTGCAAACTGAGTTATATTTCAGTACCAATAGTTAGTTCTGTATTTAGCCGTTAAACAGTGACGGCGCTTTCAAATTATTAAACATCTTTTTTTAATATCATCTCACGTTATATCTCTAGTAGGGTAGATGAAGAGGAAACATACGTTCATTTAAAAACATGTATAATTTTATTCAGAATCATACGTCCCCTCTTTTTAAAGTTTTTTATGAACTCAAATATTTTCCAAAACGCCCCTGCAACGTGCTTGTATCGTAAAGTGAACTTTTCAGAAATGTAACTTGTCATATACTACTACATATACTACCCCATCACATATTTTACGAGTAGGGTAGCCAGCAGAACAACCGCATGCAATAAACATGTAAGCAGTCCTCTCCATGGCAACGAAATTAAGGCAACGAAAATATTTTCGAACACCTGTAATTTACAGGACACTCGAAAACTTACGAAAAAGAGTGGGAAACCAATTCTATCCCAGGTGCTCTACGGTTTTATAAAGCTATGCAGCGGAGAGATTATCATTGCGTCATATTTTACATCATTTTCACCACCACGGCACCGAACTAACAATCATCATTGAACATCGCGAGTATGTGCGAAACCAATTTTTTTCTGGTTGCTCTATAGAATAAATTATAGGTACCCGAAATCCTCTGTTAAAGATCTGCACCAGACAGAATACTCGAAATCCTCTGTTAAAAACTGCACCTTTTTTTTGAAATTCCAACACTTCATGTTCAACCTCATTTCTTTCATTATTTTTACATAATGCATATTGAAATTATTTTTGGTTTGTATGAATGATACACCCCTCCCTTTAACAAAGAGTAATACCATGTATATCGAACGGTCTATTATTCACCCGTATTAAATTTATAATACTGAACCTTTGTCAGAAAATAGAATTGCCTCCAGACTCCATACTGGGGTTGCTACAATGGAAGTCTTTGAAGCCTCTACCCTTTCAGAACGCGAAGGGGTTACTTTTGAAAGAAGTTTATTACTACCAACTCTTCTTCACGGCCTGAACCGGATGAAATAAACATATAATAATATATACTTTTGTTAATAGTTCATTCTAAAAAGCTAATTATATTTTTTTGCCTCAAGCCTGAGTGCTTGATGTTGTGGCCAATGCAGTTTGCTCATTGTTGATGAATCTTTTCAAAAAGTTTCTTCTTTTTGCCAACCTTTTTTTTCTTCCATTCAACAATCTTGCTCATCTCGACTTCTAAGTGTAGTCCATTGTGGAATTTAGTCTTAAGATATCTTCTCACAGACCTTAAACCTGAAAAAAGTTCAAAATTTTATGTGGGCTAGTTTCTTTGATCTGTTCTTGATCAGGGAAATGTGAGTCAATGTATTGTTTTGGCTCTTGTTTGCATAATTGGTTCACATTCTGTGGGTAGGTGCAATGGAAATTCATGTTCATTCATGCAGAATCTGCATTAGTACATGTTTGTTAGTTTCATTGTGCATAAAACTCTGTTAAAAATCGCTCAAAACTTTCCTATATTTAAAATGTTCTGACCAATAGATCTTCATCCGACGTCTTCAGCATCACACAAAGTATAATATTAACATAAAATATGTAACATTATGCACAATTTAAACAGATCAATCCAGTTCTAAACTAAAATATGCATGAATTTTATATTATTGTTGGTTATAACACGACGATACAAATATATTCATTGCAGTTAACGTTTAAACGTGTAACACTCAAACATAGGATAAATTGAAAAAGTCGCTTTTCATTTTGCCTAGGAAACCAGAAGACCTCGTAGTTTAAAAGCAAGAGTGTTTCATGTTTCACAGGTCGTCGAAAATTAAAGAAACTAATTATTTTCCACGCACATAATTAGTTACTTTTTTTGTTAACTCTTTTTGCTTACTAGATAAAGTAAACATTTTTGTAATTTGTGTATGTTTGTCTGGAGACTTTCAAGACACTTAGTAGTGAAAAAAACTTGAGTAATTAATCCTCATTTAAATTTGTTTTGTAGAATCACCTTCCAAATAAAGGAACTCTTAGTTCGAAATAATAAAACAAATGTTTTATTCTACTAATGGTTTATTATGTGAGAGAGACGTCTTTCGTCTGATGAGGACATTGTCAATCTCCTCATCAGACGAAATTGACAATGTCCTCATTAGACGAAAGACGTCTCTCTCACATAATAAACCATTAGTAGAATAAAACATTTGTTTTATTATTTCGATATGGAATTCTACTACCTAAACACCGACACAGTGAACTCTTAGTTGTTGAGTGTGATAAATGATTTCAAGGTTAGGCAAGACTTAATACTTTTTGGAGATTTCGCAACTTTTTAATAATTTGTTACCATGTAGTGATGTTATAAAAATTCCACTTTTAAAGTAATGCTAGTATTACTTTTTAAAAACAAGCTTAAAAGCCTCCAATTTATTAGTTCTATAAGATAATATCATTATTTTTGTAAAAAAAATACAACAATGATATTTCAAACAAATTGAGATGTCTATATTTAAAGCGTTTCTGCCATTGAGAAAAAAATTGTAGCCGGGTAGTTTGTTTCTCAAAATATTTTGTTGAAAAACTGTTCTCTTTATTTCTAGCATCGAGACACGCAGGAGACCCTTGCCGTTCTGGACAGGCTAGACTTAGACACTGAGAAACCATCTGATGAAGAAGTGGCAAGAAAATTTGGCTTTGAAGAGGATTATTTCAAAGGAACAGTGTCGTGGTGGCAACATCTCAAACCGCAGATGTGGAGTCTATTCGATGAGCCTTATAGTTCGAATGCAGCCAAGGTAAGAATTTTGATTAATTTTGTTAACCTTTTTAAAGGTTTTCATTGACTTTTCATTGTTAGTAGTTGAGCAGAAAAAATCGGCTTATTTGGGGAACATTCCACGTGTTGAAAAATATATTCTACTGCATCTGATTTCAAAAGGCAAAACAGAAGTCAGGCGTGGTGTGGGAAGAAGGTGAATGGACAGGAATCCCAAGTGTAGAGGAATTGTTGATGCTGGCACACGACAAAGAGGTCTACGTCAGGGTGTGATCACCGACGTTGGGCGGACCTAATGTGGCAATAACAGAAGGATTCTGCACTCAAATAAATTAAGTCACATGTCCTGTCAGATCTCCACTAAAGATCCAGAGTTCTTTGCTATCTGGAACAAACCTCCATTCCTTTTAACCCAGTCCAACCTATTTATTTCGCAGCTATGACATGAATTTCCTTCCAGACTTTTCAATATTTTTTTTCTGAGATGGTTTATTATTTTCAATAAAAAACATAAATTTTATCAATTCACTAGGGGTAAAAAAATCGAGGAAAATCTCATATCAAACGGACCCAGCATACGTTACAAAACAAGTTATTTCACCAAACTGACATTAAATAAAATACAAATTTATATATTCTAGTAAAAAATTTACCTATATACATTTGCAAAAAATGGTTGAGTTTGGTTAACAACTTTTGTATTCAATAGGTTATTTACCACCTACAACCTTATTCAAAATATGCTGGGGCTGGGTTGTACTTGTATACGTATTAAGTGTATTGTATTTAACATGTTATCGTTGCCTTAGAACCCATAATACATGTTTCATAATTATCGTAAGTTTTGGAATAGCCTCATCTATGCGAATTGTCTATACATATGATATTATGTTATATTGTTTATGTAATAGATATTTCAAACAATTAAAAAGCAATATAAAATATACGAGATCAATTTGCGCCCATTGCTGAATGCAAATAAGTATAATGAAAGAAAAAAATCTTAACAGTATCTGCTGCACTTCTAGATGAGAATGAAAAGAAACGAACAAAATGACTATAAAAGGAACAAAAGATACTTGAGATCTTCATAGAGAGAAAACATTTTACGTTTTCGACGAGTTGAATACTGCCTACATACATATTATTTCAAATGCTAGATTTTACAATTCATTTTGGTACAGTTTTATATTTCAGCAAGGATATTTTGTTCTGTAAGTTTCTGAGTATCCTATTAAAGACAAGTAATCGTAAAACATAATACATAAGACAATTAATAACTACCACAATTCAGCGATGAGGCATGCCACCCATCCTGAATATCCTTATTTTTTATTAGCACAGAGAGGACAACCTGCAAATTTATAACATGCAGGTAATCCGTCGATTACTCCACTTATGAGATATGCCATGGTACATACAGCAGTACTTATCCAATCGTCCAAAGTCTTATTAGAAAAAAATATTTCTTCAACTTTTGATTACTTTCAAGTAAATCATTAAGAGTCTTTTTTACCTAAGGTACAAATTAGATTTAGCTCTAGTGGTTTCAGGCAATAATTTTTAATAGACGCAGAGAAAATTTTCTATAATTTTTCTGATAATGAAATTTATTTTTGATGTGTATGCAGTTTGTCATAATAATTAAGAAAATCCAAGGGTTGTAAATAAATAACTCAAGGTGTATTATAAAATTCATGATATTTTAAGATTAATCTTGGTTTTAAAATTTTATTAACACTCTTGTATTATTAAGGATAATTTATTTAAAATAGCACCACTCAACCTATAATCATTGCGACGGTAATCTTCAAAAATTATTATCACTATGTTCCTCGCAGCAAAATAAAACTAAAATGATAAAATCGCATTTATAAATGTTCAAAATATTATATTAATATAAAAAATAACATACATGTTATTCAGAATTTAAAATATTTTAAAAATAAAATGGTTGTGATTTTGCTAATTCGTTTGCATGAAATCACAAAGAAGGGGTGTAGAGCCCTCTTAATATTTAATACATGGGATCATTGAAATCTTTTCATTAATATAAGCTTATACCTATTCCTATTAACATATTGCATTGCATAGAATCAGAATTATACAATATTTTTTTAAAAAAAAGATGTATCTGGGTTTTGTTATAAACCCAAATACAACCTTATACACCTTTCACACTAAGATAAAGGCTTGTGCCGTTAAAGGGGAGTTTGCCGGCACCTGAGATCGATCCACGGACCCTTTGTTCTGAAGGCCACTCTACCTCCAGGCTTCCGATGAACTCGATACAGAGAACAACATTTGTATTTAGTTTGTTTGACAAAGACATAACATGTCGAAACCTGATCACTAAAATAAAAATACATCCTAAAACTCCACAAAGTTTTTGTTTTATTAACATTAAATTACTGAATTTTACAAAATAAACAGGAATAGAATACATGGAATCATCTAAAGTTTTTGAATTAATAGATTAAAACATTTCCAGTTGGAAAAACATATGTAGAATGTAAGAATGTTTCGTTGACACGTGTAATAACATTAAATCATATTGTAAGTGAATATCCACTTAAGAAGGATCAAAAACAAAAGATCAAAGCGATTCAAAAACATTTTCAAAGGTTTTATAAGTTGTTTTGTTACAAATTTCTTACCTTATCTTCATTATCAAACTTTTGTTTGTCAGTTGATATTATTTTTGTTATTATTTATTTATATTTTTTACATTTTTTTTTACATGTATAGACAATTCACACAGACCGAGCTAGTCCCAAACTAAGATGTGAATCTTGTATTATGGGTACTAACGCGACGATACACATATATACAATGCACTACACACATATACATGAAACACGCAGACCCAGGACAATCTGAAAAAAGTCATTCTTCATTTTGCCCTGGCCGGGAATCGAACCCGGGACCTAGTGACTCAAAGGCAAGTGCGTTAGCCTCCACGCCACACCGGTCGTCTTATTTTTTATGTTTTATTTAACAGAATTTCTGTTTCGTATTTATTTTTTAGTTTAACCCTTTGGAGGCCGCAAGATTTCCATAAGTAATTTGAAATAAAATTTGTTGTCACAAAGGAAGAGTTTTGACTAAAAAATACAATGAAATAAAAGAAGTTGTTAAAATGGTTAAGGAAAAAGTTAATCTAAAAAATATTTTCCTTGGACCATCAAAGGACTCATAAATAAAAAATATCAACTTTTAATTGTGATTATAAAACATGTTAAGAAAGCTCGTTTCGTTAAATCATGTCGCGAAAAAATAATTCATAAAGTTTGGACGTAATGGAAAAGATGTGTTTTTTTTTTAATTTTCAAGTGCTACAATAAGCCTTCATACTTCTATACACATTTAAAAAATATGTATATAGCAATGTAATTTTTCATAGATGCACTTCAAGACAATTGCATTAAAAAGACTAGGTTGATAATAAAACCATAAAGAAAATATTATTATGGTCGTAAATTATATTTCCTATGTATTCAATTCTCTTTTATTTTTCATTGTTCATTTTGAATGCAGCCGTAGATTCTCCTTCAGGCGATGAAAAATATTAAACTCTTTATTTTATATTTTCTTAGATCGTTTCATTTTTTTAATGTACATTTGTACATGTCCTTTGTTGTCTTTAGAAATATTTAAAAGAATCAATTATTAAAGTAATATTTTTGAAGTTGAAATTTTTACTAAATTTGTGAAATTTATTTTATATTTATCTAAAAAAAGGTTTTTTTTTCATAGACCAGATTTCGACAATAAAGTCAGTGTCAAATTAGTTTTACTGCATGCCGTATTTTTACTTATATACGCTGTGTTAATCTGAACAATAACGTAGGATGAATAAAATCAGATTCTGTACAATTTAAAGTTAATTTAAGGAAAGTTAAGTAATCGATAATATAAAAATCATTGAGTATTTTGATTGTATAAAATGTAACGTTGGCTCAAATCGAAATGAAATATTTGTTATACAAAATGTTCATTGGTTAATCTAATACCTATATAAAATTCTCGTGTCACGGTGTTTGTTATCATACTTCTCCGAAACGGCTGGACCAATTTTGATGAAATTTTGTGTGGTTTTGGGTAGGTCTGAGAATCGGTCAACATTTATTTTTCATACCCCTAAAAGTTAAAGGTGGTCCATCCCAATTTTTTTATTTTTTATTTTTTGGTCAATTTTTTTGAGGCATTAAAAAAACATACAGCCCTAAATTTTCACCCTTCTACCATCAAACCCAATTTTAATAGGGATATTAGTAATCTTGAAATAATGTATATGGCAAAATGACGTTTGCCGGGTCAGCTTGTACGAGTAATATATAGATTTAAGGCAGTTCGGAGGAACGTTATGTATATCTAAATGGATAGGCAGACTGCGGATGGACTGAACTTGCCAGACTTCGTTTTGGAAAGCTTTCTCTCGTCTTAGGTGAGAGGGTGCTTTATTAGATAAAACAAATAACTAGGGCACTAGAGCTGGTTTTACGGATTACATGAAAATTCTTCGAATTTACATTTATTCGAAAAAAGAATTATTCGAATTAGCAAATCTTCGAATACCATTTGTTCGACTACGAATTATTCGAATTACAATTAATAGAAAGTTAATTGTTCGACTAACATTTGTTCGAAAATCCTATTCTTCGAACCATTTTATATAAATCTAAATTAATTTATTTTTGATCTTTAGAAGGTCATATTGACACGATTATATTGCGTTTCATATTAGTACAAAACTCCAGCCATACCTCATCCAACTGTGGGCGAGGGCTCGCAAAAATATATAAAGTCAATAGTGGAATAACTATATATTGTGTTTCATTTTAAAAATTATTGATATGGACTTCCACCAAGAACCGTCGGTCGATAAATTAAACTTTTTGATTATCTAATTATAAATATATTTAAATTATTTTGCTTATCGCTTGACACTATTTAAATAAATCGATTGCAAACTGAGTCATGTTATGTAATATTATTACTTCGCTAAGCACGTTCACTTTTCGCCGAAAATAGGAGCAGTTATTTGTCTTGATAATAAAAAGTAAACGTATACTCCCATGGACAGGAAGTGAAAATTCGAAGAATTGTATTTTGAATAATTGTTGTTACCAATATGACGTATAAAAATTGGAACAATTGTGTTTTCTGATAATTGTGGATTCGAATAATTGCCATTCAAATAATTGCCATTCGAAAAAAAGTAAATTCGAACAATTGTTTTTTTCGAATAATTGTAAATTCGAATAATTGTAATTCGAATAATTTTCCTGTCACCGTTTTACGTTAGTTAGAGAATATCAAACAAAGATAATAGTTTATACATTTTCATAACGAATCTTAATTAAATATGTCATTAGTTGTTGTTAGAATGTTATTTTTATTATGAAATTCTTTATAGAGTTGAATAAACACTCTACGACGCGCATTGTCTGAAAGTCTGTCACCATGCCGATTTTTAAATTTTATAGAAAACTAATTTATTTCATTTTTCTATGAAGTTTAGTCCACTTTTATTTAAGGATGTAATCCACGTCCGTATATCTGGCTCTTAATTAAGCACTAAAACCTGTAGTTCGTAGGTAATAATTCAAACCTTTTTAATTGCTTGACGGCATGAAGTTAAAAGTTGCACCATAAATTAATATCAACGCGAAACAAATGAGATACGAAATAAGCTGCATTTCTCGTGTACAATCTTTCTCAATCTTTTATGTCTTACTATTTTTGTAAATTATCAAAGTAGCTACTTCACAATCATACTTTCACATAATTCACTCGATTGCAGGTGCATTGCCGTATAATGAAAAAAGAAGAATCATACTTTCAAAAATATATTTCAAAATGATCTAGAGTTTGTGTGTTCACATTGTGAAAAGACATTTTAAACATATTTGATATTAATAAAACACTGTTTTACTTTTCACTATTGATTTATTATTACTCAAGCGCTTTCGTCAAGTTAGCTTGACATTTTCAAGAGAACTTAAGAGAGAGTTCTCTTGAAAATGTCAAGCTAACTTGACGAAAGCGCTTGAGTAATAATAAATCAATAGTGAAAAGTAAAACAGTGTGTTATTAATATCAAATATGTTTATTTCAAAACAATTATAGGTTTTCTAGACGGGACTTAAACCTACAAGCATTAGAAGCTATTTTTTTATTGCTTGATTCTCTTACTAACTTGTCACTAAGAACAACAAGCGTATTTCTCGAAGTGTTAACAATTCATTTTCTGTGATTCATTTTGAACCAGTATATGAAATCAATGATTCTCATATCATTTTATTTCTCTAGAATTAAATAGAAAGTAATAAAGCTGCTGTCAAAAGTGATGGATCACTATAACGATTATATTTTCATTAAATATTAATAAAATGACCTTTTGTATATTTGCCTTGCACCTCTCTTCTACTCAATCTGTGCTTAATCATTCCACTAAAATAAAATTATCTCGAACCATTTGATCTATTTAAAGATTTAAATCAATCACTTTTTTTGATAAAAAAACTGTATTCTTAAAATAAATTTATAATTAATTTTACATTATTCAATCATATATATTTTTTGAATAATTTGTAAAGCGCTGTATTCTCATAACATGACCTGAAGGGCGCCATATTATATATCTGTCGTCTGAAATTCTTCTGTTGTCTTTTTAATTATTGATTATTAAAAAATGTATATGAACCTCGATGAGTTGGTATGCATGGAAAGGGCGAAAGCTATATATAAAGCAAAAAATGGTCTAATTAAAACGAACATGCCAATACTAAGAAACAGTGATATACATAACAGATATACCAGAACCAGAAACAATTTAAGAAACGTGTACCCAAGGACTGACAAAGAAAGAAAAGGATTTTATTATGAAGCTGTAAGGATTTTTAATGATCTACCAGAAGTTCTGAAGAATGTAAAAAGTTATTATACCTTCAAGAGGCAATTGATGAAACGTACATTAGAAAGAAGAGATATTAGTTTTTGATTGCCGGTTTTTTGTTTTTTTTTTTCTTTTTATTCTTTTTGTGTTAAAACAAGAGGTAAATTATGTGCTTTATAGAAGACAAATTCATTTGAAGATCTTCTAGCCCCTAATACCAGCTCTATGGTGCTGTCTGGGGCCAGATTTTGTTATTTTTTTTGTATACTTTCAAATACCATTTTTTATGTTTTATAATTGAATTGTTGTCCTATATATACATACATATATATAATGAGTTACAATCCATTGGATTGGTCTGCAACGAGTTTGGTTTTTCTTCTCCATTCGTCTCTATTCTCCGCCAGTCTTTTCAGCTCTACGTATGAGCCACAGTTCATATCACTCTTCAGTTGGTCCATATATGCGTCTCTTGGTCGGCCTCTGCCATTTGTCCCCTCGGTCTTACCCTCCGCGATGGCTATGAGTAGTCCTGGGTGCCTGATGTTGTGGCCAATCCAGTTAGCTCGTTGTTGGCTGATTCTCTTAAGGAGTTGCCTTTTTTCGCCTACCCTGGTTAATACTTCTTCGTTTTCGACGTGCTCCGACCAATGGATCTTAAGCATGCGTCTGTAGCACCACATTTCAAAGGCCGCCAACCGTCCGCTTTCACTCTTGCTGATGGTCCATGTCTCACAGCCATAAAGCAGAATGCTCCATACAAAGGCTTTAGTAAGGTTCTTCCTTACGCTTAAATCAATATTTGGGGATTCCAATATCTTCGATTTTTTGTTAAAGGCAATCCTTGCCTGGTTTATTCTGCTTACGATTTCTGCTTTGGAGCGTCCATCCTGGTTTATTCTACTGCCCAGGTACACGAATTCACTTACTTGTTTGATGCTCACTCCATTTATGGCAATGTTCGCAGTCGCTTCCTCTCTTCCAACGACCATACATTTTGTTTTTTCTTTATTTATTTTCATGTTGTACTTTGACAACAGTATACTTTCCATTTTTCCTAAGGCTTCGTTCAGCTCCATCTCGGAGTCTGCGAGCAGTGCTATGTCGTCAGCATATCTTATCATGTCGACCTTTTTCCCATTTATTTTTACTCCTGTCCAGTTCTTCATTTCTTCTCTCAGTTCATCAATGGCTCGCTGTATATAGCAGTTAAAGAGAGCTGGCGACATTGAGCATCCTTGTCTTACGCCTTGTTCGACCCTTGCTTCTGCACAGCTCTCTCCGCTTTTAAAATAAATAAAAAAAAAAATAAAGAAAAAAAAATTAAAAAAACTCCATTAATATTCAGCTGTTCTCACAATAACCAATAATATGTGTAACTGTTAGACTTGACTAGGTGTACGATTTTGAAAATAAATTTAAAAATGGATCTCTATTTAATTGTCAAATCAAAAGAATTGTTACTAATAAATGCAACAAAGTATTTATTTCGTAAATTTAAAAAAATATATATCTATACCATGTATAACCTCACGACGTGTCCGAGGTGGGGAAGGCAGAGATAATGGAACGCCATGTTGATCTATCCTTACTAAAAATGCAACTTAAAAGTATTTTCCTTGGTCCACAAAAGGACTCATAGCACTATAAATATAAGGAACAAGGGATCCGTGGTTCGATCCCAGGTGCCAGCAAACTCCCCTTTAACGGCACAGGTTTTTAGTTTTGTGTGAAAGGTGTGTAAGGTTGTATTTGGGTTTAAAAGAAACCCAGATATATCTTCTTTTTTTAAAAAAAAAGTTTTATCAATAATTACTCTGATTGCTAGTTACACTAAGTTTAACAATATTTTTGTGTTTTCCAATGCAGAAATGGAAATATAAAACAACAAAACTGTATGAACAGCAAAATCACAAAACTTTTGATTTCACAATCACACATTTTTCGATTAAAATTAAAAATAACATTCATTAATTTTTCATTTTGTTAAAGTTTGTCATTTTTTTATTTATTTACTTTAATAATTTATGTCTTTCTAATGTATGTGTTCATAAATGCTTTCATTATCTGTGTGACATTTTTCAGTTTTGCGATTATTTCCCGAGCGAAGCCGGAATTAAAGTTTGTCTTTAATAGCTTGTAAATGATTTCCCCTCTCTTGAAAGGTTTCCGTTTAATTAACGGAATTAATAATTAATTGGATTACTCGTCTTGTTTGTATTATTTACGCTTTCAAAGTTTCCGCTTTCCGTTCTGTTTGTCTTCTATAAATATTTGTACCTACATACATACAAAGTCATTTGATTCTCTTAGGTGTATAATCTTATATATTATCATTATCTAGAAAGCTTTAATTAATCAAAACATATTTATATAGTGAGTTACAATCCATTGGATTGAACTGCAACGAGTTTGGATTTTCTTCTCCATCCTTCTCTATTCTCAGCTAGTCTCTTTAGTTAATAATAATAATAGACAACTTATAATGCACCGTTTTGTGGAATAAATCCACTTCAAGGGCGCATCCTAAAATATTGTGTTAATACTTGTAACTTAATCTTAAGACATATGTATTTATGAGCAGATTATGTTATAAACTACACATATAAAATAATAACAACGTATATGTCACAGTTCATGTCCTTTTTCAGTTAATCCATATAGGTGTCTCATAGGTGCCTTCGGTCCTGCCCTCCACGATGATGATGAGCAAGCCTGGGTGCCTTGTGTTGTGGCCAATCCAGTAAGCTCATCATCAATTCATACAAATATTGAATTCCTGGAATAGAAAAATCCTCCTGCTTTTGTATTTAAATTTTCGAGTAGGTATCTTATAAAATCCAGCCACTCGTAAAACATCTGATATTTAAAGACATTAATAAACTCAATTTAGAGGCTAGATGTGCGACCTATTCTGAATGTCTTATTTAAAGGGGACATAGAAAACTCTCCATGTACATTATTTGCAATAACTCCATCCGTTATGATAAATATGATGGTATAGACAAATAAACGAAATTATCAATTATTGACAAAAAGTGCATAAGAAAATAACGCCTGCATACCTAAGACAACAATTATTTGACAAAAGGGAAAAGATAAACATTTTTTTTAAATATGGCAACACATTAATACAAATAATACATATTGATAGTATTTTTGAAACATATTCACGTTGATGGAAGGTTCTCTAATTTGGTTACTTTTCAACTTGAAAGAATTATTTATTTTTAGAGGTCACTTTAGAATTAATAATCTTAATAAAAAAAACATTCGTATTATCGGATACTTAAATGCTTATAAATACGATACATACAATTTACCCATTGAGAAAGACTACGAGTTTCGCAGTTATTTTTTAACTGAAACAATTTATGTTTTCAAATAAAATAACATACAAACATCTGTACAGACCAGAATTATAGCAAAAGTGATGTTTTCAAATAATGAATTATCGCTTCGTAACAAAATCTCAAGGGAAGTTTAATGAAAGCTTTGAGAGTAAACTAACATCCAGCTTTACGTATTGTATTCCAATGAAATATAGGACTTATTTCTACAAATTATGATTTTTGGAGATCTGTGAAAGACTAGGTAGGGAAGTTATTGCCAATTTTTCACTTTCTCATACATAATTATACGCTTCTTTTCTTTTTCCTAATTGGACCGGGATCTCATTTCGCCTATGTTCCTACTTCTTCCAAAGATCTCTGCCCGTTGCCGCTTCCAGAAGCTCTGGCCAATCAAAATCATCTCTCTATGCAACCTATGCAAAAATTGATTACAAACTTTCACCTTTCGCTAGTATGTTTGTAAAAAAATAAAACACATTGGTAGGTACGTTTAATTTCACAATCCGAAAGGAATGCATGTTGTTAATTCAGACAATGCTTTCTCCATAACTTGTTTAGTAAAAGCAGTTATGAAGTTAATCACGAAAGCTCCCACAAATGGAGTAGTCAACTGACTACATGTTATAAATATACATATTTATTTATTTATTTATTTATTAAAAGCAGCATACGGCTCAAAGCCATTAATAACAATATATTAACCATAAAAAACACATGAATATTATACATCGATGGTTTAAAGCACAGAAGACACATGTCCACATTTGACAGTTTAGAGAAAACAGGTTTTGAAAGTTTGAGATTCTTAATTAATTCACTAACTTCAAATTAATGCAGCAGGTGTTGAAAATCATAATCTTTGTTCTTTTTTAATGTCATTTATTACTTATTATTTACTATATTTTTAACCAGAATGCCAAGAATTAGTATTTTTAGATGATGGTCATGGACATGTGTTTGGAAGTGTGATGGAAGTGCCACTCACGGCGACTTTTGGGATGCGTTTATGCGTGCACAGATGACACATGTCCGTCCTAAATGAACATGTGTTTTTTAGAATCTTCATATCTTTTGTGACATGTTACATCTGTGCACAAAACAAAGTGAATTTGTGGACATGTGACATTTGGTTTTTACTAAATATTTCAATAATGATATCAAGATTGTTAGTAATATTTAATCAGGACATAGATGGCGTTGCAACCGATCTTGTACATGTATCGGGTGTTTTTTTTAGACTTGTGGTTTTCAATCTGGCAATACTTTTTTTGGAGTTGGTCTTCTTAAGAGCTGTTACTTGATTTATGCTCAGTGAATGGGCCCAAAACAAGATGGCCATCGATCCCGATTTTCACAAGAAAATTTTGTTCAGCGATGAAACTCACTTATGGTTGAATGGGTGGGTTAGTAAACAAAATTGTCGCATTTGGAGTGCTGATAATCCACAAGCCATTGTTTGGACGCCGTCACATCCTCAAAAAGTCACTGTTTGGTGTGGTCTATGGGCAGAGGGAATCATTGGTCCATATTCCTTCAAAAATGAAGTCGGCCATAATGTTACAGACAATGGAGAACGCTTTAGAGCCATGATTAATGATATTTTCGTGCCTGAATTGGAAGATGTTGATGTGGACGACCTTTGGTTTCAACAAGACGGCGCTACATGACATACAGCCAACGAAACAATTAATTTATTGAAGGAAACTTTTGGTAAGCGCATTAGCTCACGTCGTGGACCTGTGGCGCCGCCTCCAAGATCGTGCGATTTTACACCGCTGGACTATTTTTTGTGAGGTTATGTGAAGTAACTTGTCTACGCAGATAAACCCGAGACGATTGACGCCTTGGAAGAGAATATTCAGCGTGTTATTGCTGACACACGGCTCCAATTGCTGCAAAAGTGATCGAAAATTGGGGTTCTCGGCTGGACTTTATTCGAGCCAGCCACGGCGGACACTTGCCTGAAATCGTTTTTAAAACATAATGGCAAACTCTTATCTTTATAATAAAGCTAAATTCTTGGCCATAACATTCAATTATATACGTTTAATTTCTTCTTGAAAACCACAGGTCTAAAAAAAACACCCTTTATTAACTCATTTTACCTAAAAAGTGGACATGTGTCTTCTGTGCTTTAAACCATCGACATAATACATACTCTAACTATCGTAAAAAATATTGTCCTCTACTCCTCTCCATACCAATAAAAAATAAAAGGTTGATGTTAGCTGGTATACTCCATCGCTGAAATGAAGATTTTAAGTGTCTTGTATTTAATTGTAATACAACAAAATATTTAGTAATTACACTGGTGACTTTGTTGATATGAAATTAATTAATTAAGAAATTAAATCGTACTTGGTTAAATTAATCAAATAATGAAGTCACTGGTGAATAACTTAATATTGTGTTTCATTTTCATTTCTTTTTAAAATGAATTTCCACCGAGAACCGTAGGGTGATAAACTAAACTGTATCTTACTTACTTTACTTTACTTTTCGTATGGCGAGTCTTGGGCAGTATTCTTCACCACTTGTGGTTGCGTCTCAGTCATGTTTCATAGTCTCAGGTCCAGCTGCTGCAGCCAGTTGGTAACATCCTCTCCCGCTCCGTGCAGGCTGGATGGGTCCCCTGGGAATCTGCGCAATGGGCACTCCTCGACGATGTGGCGAATTGTCTGATAATCTGCGCCATAATCACACTAACTAACTGTATCTTATAATTCTGATACATGATTTTCGAAATTGATATTCGAAAACTTATACAAAAGTATTAGTCCAATTCTTTGCCATAGACCCTACAAAAAAATTACACCTATTAACAAACATAAATATTAGGTAGCAAACGATATTAATATATTTTCACATGGATTAAAAAAAATTAATTTATATCACGCAATTACTGGCGTAGGTGTTATAATAAAAATAGAAACCTGTATAAAATTTTCATGAGTGGTAATTTGAACTGACAATATAATGTAGGAAGAAAATAGAGAACACGAATAGTTGAATACTAACGTAATAGATACGACTATTATTTTTATATGAAAAAGACTGTCACCTACACAAAGATGCTAAGATAGGACATTGTCAACATTCACTATTGTTGTGTTCATAAGTTCTATCAAAAGAATCCATTAGTATATATATTTGAGAGAGATTCATGTAAAGAGTACTTTTCATGTATCTGTCTTTTATTATATAATAAGTAGAATCTTTCCTATCAAAAGCCATCTTGTTTCTTTGTATGTGTCTGTCTAATAAAAGCACGTGGCATATATTTTTCTCATAATTTTTTCCTTGAATAGTATTGTACATATACATAAAAAGAACATGTATGCAAGCTGTCTTTTTTTTAATAAAATATTATATATTAACAAGCCTCTGTATGGAGCATTCTGCTATATGGTTGCGAAACGTGGACTATCAGCAAGAGTGAAAGCAGACGGCTTGCGGCCTTTGAGATGTGGTGCTACAGACGCATGCTGAAGATCCATTGGTCGGAACACGTCGAAAACGAAGAGATGTTAAATAGGGTAGGCGAAAGGAGGCAACTCCTTAAAAGAATCAGCCAACAACGAGCTAACTGGATTGGCCACAACATCAGGCACCCAGGTCTGCTTATCCTCATCGAGGAGGGCAAGACAGAAGGCAGAAATGGTAGAGGCCGACCAAGAGACACTACGTCTCACGATGGCATTCATTCCAATATTTCTTCGGAGAATGCTCCGAATTGTCGCCGAAAGATTTAAGATTTTTGCTTGATGATTGATGATTGACGTTAGCATCCAGCTGTGTGGACACCGCCGAAGTCGACGCGATTTAAATAACCAAGTAACGGAAATTTGGAATTTGGAAGATTTTCCAAAGCATTGTGGAATACTCAAAACATCAAAAAGAAGATGAATAGTTTTTAAAAAGAGATCTATAGTTATCATTTTTTGTAAGCTAAAACCATAGAAACTCAGATCACATGCTAAAAGTTTGATCACATGTCTTACAGAATAAAATAGAATCGTTCCTTGATAATTTTCATGTTGCTATTTATATAAAAAAAAACATAAATTATTTAAATTAAAGGGATAAGTTTACTTTAATACAAGAGTGCTGATAATATTCTCTGTATTAACGTGAGAATAATAGTACCTATGTACGTATTATACCTTTATGATAATACGTCAAAAGGTTCGTAATTTTCTGAATCACCGACCCGTTATGAATCAATTACATAATTTATTTTCTACTACTACTAACACTTTTAGCTGTTCTTTGTTATGGAAAATTGAACCTTTCCTCTTATTCACCTTTAAAAGAAGAACAGTATAACAACTCCAAACGGATAGAAATGTGGGTAGATATATTATTATTTACTTGTTTGAAAAATTTCACATATCAGTAGACCACTAAAAATATTTAAAAAATAAAAATGGAATAAGTAAATGTTTTTCCATTTCACTTGTGTAAAGTAATTACCAATGTTATGTCATGTTATCAATTGCCAGTAAAGAATAAATTAATTAATAAATATTTCCATATATAGAATATTCATATTTATTAAATGCGTTCCCATAAAATAAAAGACTCAATATTTGTTCATCTGTCATTTTAATTAAAATCAGCTGTTTACATGGCAGGCATTTTGTATTTCGACCATAAATTTTAATTCCTAAGACCAGCCGAGGATAAGAAGCAAAATATTTTCCAAATATTTACCAAGAAACTAAAATTACTTTTTGTCTTCAATCTTTGTATTACTTTGTCTTGTTGGTTTTCGAAAACTTTAATTGCTCTTTTCAACAGCAAAAACCTTTTGCATTTATTCATGGCAAAGTTTTTCAAGAAGTAAAAAAATATTCTTATGAATTCCCGTATAATACTTGTATTTATACCCGTTAGCATCCGAGAATTGTTATCCTGACGGAAACAACATTACAAAAATAAAATTTAAAGATCATTTTACATATAACATATATTATAACATTGTATATATTCAAAGGAAAGATTAGTAACGCAACCAAGCGTTATTGTTTTCTTTTATTGTAAGGGTCCTTTTAAGTTTTCGTCGTGTATATAGGATGTGTAATGATCGGTTTAAGTAAAATAAGAATAGTCTCATCTTAATGCTAATAGTAGCATCTTAATGTTGAGAATGTGAAACAGTATAATAATATTATAATAAATTTTAGAACATGCAGACCGGCCTCTACGTGCCAAAAAAGTCATTCGGAATGGATGGCATGCTCAATCAATGGCATGTTCAATCGTGTTGATTATCTTAAACGTGAGACTTTACGAACACTTAAATTTTTCAGGATACCCGAAATCTTACACAAAAAAATTTGAGACCTTTTATCTACCATGGATTTCACTGTTATTCCATATTATGTAACTGTAATGATGCAGTTTTGTTCAATAATACTAGGAGGCTTATTATCACTCTCTGCTCTACATATTTTGAGATATATTTGCATCATAGCATGTATCCGCGGCTGAACGCGTGTCCGAGAAGTAGAAAAGACTTCTTGCCTCGCGGGACACATATTATCAGCATTTGGTTTAATGAACGCTGACGTCAAGGGAAATTGAAATGACAGACAAAACAGAATTCAATAAATAAAAGATTAATTGTTAAAAATAGGTTATTAAAATAGACTTCATAATTATACATAGAATAAACCAACAAGAACAGAGGACATTTACAAAGAACAAACATATAAATGGACTCAAATGACACAAAGTAAGAACGCGTCCATGATTTATTATCCGTCTGAAAAGTTTAGTTCATTAACCCTTTTTAAGTTTTACCTGGAGGAATAGATGATAATATTTTGTTGTGCATTGCGTGTTGATAATACAAGTCAAAGTTACAGTCTCAAATGAAGCTCTTTTTAGTAAAAATACGTTCTTTAAATTCCCAAAAATAATTTTGTAGTTTTTTCTTGGAATAACTTTATCCCTTTTTGTTCTATTTATAACATTAAGATTATCCCCCTTAAATGACTAAAACAGCTTACAAGGGTTGTTTTTTCATATTTTAAAATAGTTACAAAACGTCAAGGGCCACAAAATCCAAATGTTAGAACCATAATTGTTCTACCCTGTTGAAACAACAACCATTTTGTTCCACACCAAAGCACAAGTGCAGAAAAATATTTGAACAAAAGAATAATTTGATGTGTTAACTTTTATTAATTTTATTCTTCGCTGTAGGTACCTACATTGGTTATCTCCCGCTGCGGTATCATGTTTGATATTGCATGCAGCTCGTTCACTGGTGTCCCCTGTAGTGGAAGATATGTACCACAATACTAAAGATAGTTGGACAATTTATGTTTTATATTTATATGCGGATTCTGATTGCATAGTCTTCATCTCCTTGATGCTTGTTCGGGCGCGCATGCGCACCCGCATAGTTTACTCTGCATGTTTTTTTTTGTGCAAACTAATTAAGTGTTTTTTTTATTGTTTTTATTCCAACTTTTATTACAATTGACAATATTACAATAAACTTTGTGGGTTTATTGTAATATAGGAAATTGTGAAATTATATGTTCAACTTGAATAAGATAATGTTTCGTTTAAATTTTGTGATTTGTAAATTATTTCTGTCAAATGTTTAATATTTCAAAAAAATCTTAATTATTAATCTTAATCTTAATTATTACATATTCTTATAAATTCTATTGTAGTGTAATTTTAAGCTTCTCATTTTCACGGGGTTTGTTTTGATTTTTGCATTTGATATGGGTGGGGTGAGTTTGTGTTATAACTGTTTACTTGCAACTTTACTTGTTCGTCATACGCTTCGGTAATTTGCGGGACCTTGATTGGTTTGTTTTCTGGAAAAATATGACTGTTAATATTTGTTAATTTAAACTGTTTGTGTCCTTTAAGAGGAATAAAATAAAAAAATAAAAAAAATAAATATTAAAAAAAATATATTTTAGGTTTATATGACATTGAAAAAAATATTAAAATGTGGTCACTCAGTTCATATTAAATCAATTGTTTCATTCCAATTTTCGTACTAATCTATGTACTGTGGCCAAAAAAATGAAAACAAAGATTTTTCGCTGCGTGGGTGAAAAATCACAATAGACGTTATTTTTTATACTTTTTATGTAATATTAGGCTTGACTACTCAAGATATAAAACTTTTATGAGAAACAGTATAACATAGTTGTTGTGCTTTCTAGTTAAAGCATCGTAGCATATTTTCTATATTATAAATATTTTAACTCGTTCATAAAGATGTATATTTTTGTTTGTTTCGTTTAGAGGCAATTTTATCAGAATAATAGTAGTATGAAATATATTTCATTTTAAACCCAAATACTTACATCTTGAAATATTTCTTTTCATTTTACTACTACTATACCATCACGGAATACATACATAGATTAAGTGGGGTAGCCAGCAGACTGACTACGTGTGGATATAAATTAACATGATAAATTGGAAAAAAACACCAATCACTTGAAAGATAAAAACTCGTTTTATACCTTATGAAGTGAGTTTTAAGCCTGCAGATTAGCTTCATGTAATTAACACACAAACTTTGCTCTCTGTGCGAACAAAATTATTAGACATTCAGCATAGGTAACAAACCTCTGCTCACAGACTCCGAGATGGAGCTGAACGAAGCTATAGGGAAAATGGAAAGTATACTGTTGTCAAAGTACAACATGAAAATAAATAAAGAAAAAACAAAATGTATGGTCGTAGGAAGAGAGGAAGCGACTGCGAACATTGCCTTAAATGGAGTGAGCATCAAACAAGTAAGAGAATTCGTGTACTTGGGCAGCAGAACAAACCAGGATGGACGCTCCAAATCGGAAATTGTGAGCAGAATAAACCAGGCAAGGATTGCCTTTAACAAAAAATCGAAGATATTGGAATCCCCAAATATTGATTTAAGCGTAAGGAAGAACCTTACTAAAGCCTTTGTATGGAGCATTCTGCTTTATGGCTGTGAGACGTGGACCATCAGCAAGAGTGAAAGCGGACGGTTGGCGGCCTTTGAGATGTGGTGCTACAGACGCATGCTGAAGATCCATTGGTCGGAACACGTCGAAAACGAAGAAGTATTAACCAGGGTAGACGAAAAAAGGCAGCTTCTTAAGAGAATCGGCCAACAACGAGCTAACTGGATTGGCCACAACAAAAGGCACCCAGGACTACTCACCGCCATCGCGGAGGGCAAGAACGAGAGGACAAATGGCAGAGGCCAACCAAGAGACGCGTATATGGACCAACTGAAGAGGGACATGAACTGTGGCTCATACGTAGAGCTGAAAAGACTGGCTGAGAATAGAGACGAATGGAGAAGAAAAACCAAACTCGTTGCAGACCAATCCAATGGAGTGTAACTCATTATATATAACAAACCTCATCACTGAATTCAAGATCATTAAAAAAAAAATTTTTCGAATATGGAAGCCTATTCTTTACGGGTGACTCCACGGGGTTATAATGCCAATTGGTTTTCTACTCTTTAATATGCAGGAAATAAAACATATTTTTGAGGTTTGCTCCCCATCCAGAATATCTCGACTTTTATTGGCATGTAGAAGATGACTTGTATTTTTATTACGTCCAATAAATTCCCTGGCTTCTCCATTTGAAGGTAGTCATAAAAAGATAGAGATGAAGACACTTCTCTATATTTGAGTATGTGTAAACTTACGACACTTTTTTACAACCATTGTTTTCTGAATGTCGCTGTGCTTAAAAACTGGTATAAAGCTACATAATATGTTACAGTAATAATGTATGAACATGTTATTAGCAGTAAATTCTCAATATTAGATAAAAGCTAAAATTCACGTGTTTTTATGCTATACGGCCATATATTTTTCAACAAACTGCCTTCTGAAAAATGAAAATACCAAGGTGATAGGTTTATTGTTTATTGCAACGGACTTAAAAAATGTTTTAGGAGAAAAAGTCAAGTATGTAATAAGGAAATATTATTTTGAGAAAGTAACATGTGAACGTGTAGTTTATGTTCCTACCTTAATTCTTCCTACTGACATAATATGTTTCTTAAAATATTAGGGTGAATGAGTAGCATATTCTTTCATTTATGTTTATTCATTCAATACATCCGCGCCTTTGGATGAATTATCAGAAAACCTGTTCCAAAATGAATCACGATAATAATATTGACATTGACGTGAAGCTGTTTTGGGCCTTTTACACTCAAAATAGCTTTGATGAAATGAAATTCCTTAATCAGTTTATAATTTTTTTTTGTTTTCTTTTATTTTCTTTTCTTGTCTATGATCATTGTGAAGTGTTTGATATTATGGTGAAGTAACGAACTATTGAAAATTGTTTGTGATTGTTATAGAATAGCAAATTATTTGTAATTATTTGACGATTCCAAGTGCTAAATATATGGCCTACGGATGATATGAAAAATAAAAAAAAAATAAAAAAAATTAGTATGCTTTTGCACTTCATAACATGAAGAAGCTAATGATTTTTTCTTAATTATATAACGTAGTATTGCACATAATTTAAAGAACACCTCTAAAATACGTTATAAATAGTCAAAATCCTTCTAGCATTATAGCGCCAATATGTTTGATCGCAAAATTTGTAAGGTTGGATTATCAATTTTTCCTTTGGAAACCAAGTATTCATATTTTTTTTATTTTATTTATTCTGTAATGATCAAACAGTTGAAACAATAAGTAGTACAAACATTATAAACAACAATGAGCAAACAAATTAAGATTACTTTCTCACCATCTTATAAACATAAATTTGAGACTTAAAATGCTAAAACACATAAAAATTTTAAAAAATGTGAATATGTAAAAAATGTTTAAAATATAAAAGTGTAAAAAAATGAAAATTAATGTAAAAAATAATCACAATGTTAAAAAATGTATAAAATGTGAAAAAAGTAAATAAATGTTAAAATATTAAAAATATAAAAACACATAAAAATACACACACCCACCCATAATATAATATAAGTTGAGGCATAGGTCCTGTAATAATGAATATCGTAAACTAATGAAAAAATAAACTTTTCGATCGTAGACCTAGCACAGAAAGTAGAAGGGTAAATGGACTCACAGACAAGATAAAAAATAATTATAAAAATATTATATTTTTTTATAATTATTATTATATTTTTTATGCCTAATCCCAGTTTTTGTTTCATGCAGAACAATTGTATAATAATAATCCGTGTAGCTCGTTCAGTGATCTCACATGATTGTACTATTTTCATAGGACATCATGGGAGAAACAAATCGAATAATGTTGAGGTTAAACATTTTGTAAATAAATTTATTAATATTCTCTGTTATAAAATACCTTCCTATAATTTTATTTTTATTAAAGTATCAAATGTTTTTTGCTTATTATATATTTACCTACTCAAAGGTAAGGAGCTGGGCCTCTCTTTAATATGCGTGCGCCCACAAACATGCAAAGAGATATGAACTATGCAATCAGCATCCAAAGAAAAATTAAAAAACAATAATTGTCTAACTACAAGTTTTTATATTATAATAAGTTAGTGAAATACTGTCAAAAGTCAACAAAACAATGTGGGTCTATGATAAGTATATTTTTTTTTAAATTACCTAGCATAAAATTTGTATCAGCAAACTACTTCTTTCATTTTAGAAACAGATTTCATACATTGATACAGCAATCCTGAGAAAGAAATTGAAATTCTTTCAACCTTAACTCATTATTTTTCAAGATGTTTTTCAAGACTTAATAATATTCGATCATAGTTAAAATAAATCATTCTATGTACAGTAGGGTGTCCCTTATTTTTCAAAATTTTAATTTTACAACGCATAGGCTCTTATTTTGTTCATTTGGTCCTAAAACACTCAAAAACCAATTTTTATCTTATTCGGAACAGTGCAACCCGTGCCGACTTGCACGGAAACATCTTCATACAAGTTACTTCCCAGGGGCGGTGAGTGCCCACTGTTCTTGTCACTCAGGCTCGGTTTTTCTGGTAATTACCGCGGATTTTTTTATATTTCAAAGATGTCAGTAGAACTAAGAAGTAATATAAAAAGTATTTTCTTGGTTGGTGAAGTTAATCAATAGATGACAGGTGCTGTGACAGATTAATTCACATTAAAATTGTTAAGAATATGAATTTTGAATGTTTGCAACATTGCGGAAAGGAAGTGTGGATAATAAAATTTTGTTCACCCACAAGTCGCCTATGAAATTTGCAACAATGTCATTCTTCAGCGGAATTAGATAGAGAAACGCACGTACCTTCGTATTCTCTCACGACAACTCGACATGTATAAATCAAATTAGTTTTGTGTAATATAAAAAAAAAGTTTATGTTAATTCATAATGAATGTTAAAGATATTCATTCGATTTTTATATATAATGTTATAACAGTGAATTAGTGATTAATCCGCCATTAAGGTAGGTAAAACGTTGTCGAATTATTTAATTAGTCAATTGTATAATTGAATGAGGAATGGAATATTCTTTTAATTCTGAATTTCTATTTTGATCAGATGCGGTCCTAGCTACGAGTTCCTAGTTCCGAGCTCATAATTCCGAGTTCCTAGTTACGAGTTCATAATTCCGAGTTCTTATTTCATAGTTTCTGGTTTCCACTTAGAATAAAATTCTAAGTCGGATACAAGACATGGACTCGTGATAAATTGTGGAATCACATTAATTACATATGTATTGAACTGCATGAAGCTGTACTATGTTGGAAGAAATGTTGAGATCGATACTGTTTATTCTGTGTGGATGAAGAAGTCTTGAGTTATGTCTGGGAGGAGTAAGAGAGACTACAATTAAAGATAAACATGGGATGGATGTCTGGAAGGGGTACCCACAGAAGGAATTTGATCAGGTCGTAATGTAGATTTTAAAGTTTTTAATTATGTTGTATTCATACCATGTTCCAATGTAGTTGGGTAATTTTAATTTATTCATACATTTTTTTGTATGTGATGCACAACTGATTTGTCTCTTAATTATATATATATATATCTTATATTTAATTATCAATAAATTGTATTAAAATATTCATAATATAAAGTCCAGAATAATCCATATAGAGTGTTTCGTAGAATATAATTTTTGCATTTTTATGAAGGAATTTCAACCCATGCTCTGGGATAAATATGTAAACTAAGATTCTGTATGGAAGATTCGTACTAATTTTATTTAATCTTTTCTCATGCTCTACCGAATAACGCCACATTAATTTGCGCCCACGTGAGGCTAATTTTGCCTTAATTGGGGGAAATTCCTTTATTTTGAGTTGTCGCATTGTAATTGCAATACCTAATTATAAGTATTAGTTTTAAGAAAATTTTAAATATTAAATTATTTGCTTCATATATGTAATCATATCATTAATAATTGTTAAAAAAAAAATAATTAAAATTGAAGCTATGTTAATTATTGGCAACAGTATATTTTTGCATCGCATATAATTTGTTGCAATTTTATCAGCCACATGTTGCTATAAAGAAATGTTGCAAAGATTAATTTAATATAACCTACTTTTTTTTTAAATAAAAAAATAATACTGATGTTACAAACCTTACAATAGGTAATTTGAAATTTATTTAGGTATTATTTACTTTCGATTATTCTTTTAAATAGTAGAATCGCCGAAAATTATTTGTTAAATACAGTTGCAATTTTTGTAATATTTTAAAGAGTAATAATTCTAGCAATTTTGCAAATTTTATAAACAAGAAACAAAATAAAAACATTGCCTTATATTTGATTGGTTATGAATTTGATAAAGTAAAATATATTTTGTTTCATAAATTGTATTCTACTCTCCTTCAGTAAATATTTGTATCATAAAAGGAAAATTATTTGTGTGCTATGTGTGATGTGTATATTAATGCCATATGAAATTATTCCAGCAAATAACAAAATAACAGAAGGATAACAAATGCAAATAACAGAAGGAAAATAAATTATAGTATTGAAGGAATTATACAGGACATTTGCACAACCATTTACGACATTACAAAGTAAAAAAATTGCAGTTCGTTAATTTTCCAAGCAATATACTCCAACGGAGGGGGTAAGTGATTTTGTGATATGTATTTTCTTTGGAATTTCAATGCCATGATTTTGCTAAAACAATGAGACATATATGTAGGTACATATATTTAGTTTAATAAGATAGTCAATTACCTACTAAAAATTAATCGAAATAAAAAAATTTCAATTTACAATATTAAAATATAGAAGTCTGCATAAAATAATCAGATAGGTATATAGGTAGTTACATTTATATTGTATGGTCGATTGGTGTATTGAAAATTTGGTCTTTATAGGTATAAGATACCTACAACATAATGTTTTTGACGGTGCGTGTAACAAAATTATGACTTATCAATGTTAGCGGCTTGTAAATTATTATAGAACCGCATAGTACTGTGTTATAGGTATAATCATATTGATGCCATGCCTATAATATTATCTGCATTTATACAGGATGGAAAGAAAGTTTTAAGAATGATTGAGTGTGAATATAAATAAATGTACTAATAATTTCTTTATTAATCTTATGATAAAAATTATTTTAGGCATAATATAAGTTGATGTTAAAATAATTAGAATAATTAATTTAATAATAATATTAGGTTAAAAAAAAAAAAATCTATTTGATAGTATTCGGGTAATTTTAATAAAAAAAAAAAAATTTATAAATTTATAGTTGTATTTAAGTGTTAATTAGAGAAGGTAACGATTTTTTATCGATTTTTATATTGTCAAATGACGATTTTTATTGTCAAAAAAAGTTTGTTATTTTGTTAAAAACAAATTAAATAAATCCAATGGAGGGAGATATATTTTTTAAAAATATTCATTGTGTATAAATTTATTTCTAAAGAAATAATGTA
This sequence comes from Athripsodes cinereus, assembly GCA_947579605.1. Lineage (NCBI taxonomy): Eukaryota > Metazoa > Arthropoda > Insecta > Trichoptera > Leptoceridae > Athripsodes > Athripsodes cinereus. The sequence goes on from OX388306.1 coordinate 4,645,420, forward strand.
CAAAATTAATTAGGTATTATATTTTTCGTAAATAATAAATTAGTTTTATGATAGAAATAAATTAAATTGTTAAAGTTAAAATAAAAAAAATAAAATCAAGAAATTTTAATTATAGTTAGGTATTAGAATACATAAATAATACTGTATAATATTTGTTTTTGTTGAACGAGTCATTATTATTTGACGGAACGATATGACGATGAAGTAAAAAAAAAAATAAAGAGTAGGTACTTTTTCTTTACCCTTGCATTTAATAATATTATAAATAACTTAAGTGAGAGATGTTGTTAGGTTGGATTTTGCGTAATACAAACAAATAATAAATCCTTGTTTATACTTTTTGGATGCATTTTGTTCAATGCGATCAGTCATCTTTGTTTTGTAAAGTATATTAAAATGTAGTTTAAAAAAATTCGTATGATGTTCCATATTAAAAATAATTTAAAATATCGCTTAATATATCTATATTATACGATATGTCATTTCTGGAAATTAAATAATCAGTTGTTTTGAATTTATGTTAAATGAGTGAGAACAAATGGAAGTATTATTATTAGTTTATACTTTGTGAATTAAACATTATGTGCTTACAAATTTTTATATTTAGTACGCAATTAAACAAATGTATATTAGATACGTAGTTGACAAAGACATATTACAATTATAGAGTAAGTGTTATATGAATAGGTTTTTATTTTCTTAAATCAAAATTGATGATATTATAAAAGTTATTCAAATTGAATTTTTTATAGAAAAATTAATACAAAATGGCGGAACGTTCACCTTTAGATAAAAATTTGGAGGATATACATTCGTCTAATGGAAACATTAGCAAAGATATTGACGTACCTTCACCACCGGTTGGTAACGTGATAAGTGTCAAAGCACACACTCGAAAATTAAAATTAACTAGTAAGTTTATACATAAAAAGGGTTAAAAATAGAAATAAGTATGTTATAGTCAATAGTGTATATAGATAGAAATAAAAAAATATGTAAATGTACAAATTGTACATAAATTGCTTAATAATACATATTATGAAAAAGTGTATACGAATTGAGTGCAAATCAGGCATAATCTCGTATAAAGAGTTGCAATTTCGTTTAGAATGAGGATGCGCACATATAAATATTAGGATATTATAATAATGAAACAAAAATAAATTATATATAAACGAGTTTTCAACTTCTATAGTGAAATGGGAGTGTAATATTCAGTTAAAAAAAAAAAAAAAAAAAAATAAAGAAATAACTTTCGTGAAAGGGTCAATGCAGAATCTATGTAGTTGAGTATTTATTAACTTTGGTGTCTATAGTATGAAAGTAATTTTGATTGAAAAATATGTATGATGTGTGCGGCCAATATATGATGAAGAATGTATGATATATTTTTGGATGTGTATTTAAAAGAGATTGTATGCCTGCAGATATAGATACAATGGAGTGAATATGGACCTCATAATGATTGCGATTATTTTTTTACTAAACAAGAATTTTAATGTCTAGGTTCAAAATGGAGTCTATACCTATGGTATACTCATAAATATCTCATCACAGAGTATTATAATTTTTGCCTGACATTCTCTTATAATATTATTTGAGGAAGCGAATGACTAAGTATAATAAAAAAAAAAAAAAAAATATTTAAAGAATGTTTTCTTAAATTAAAACAAAGTAAGCTATAAGAATATAATATATTCTATATATTATATAGGTATATATATTTATAATGCGGTAGATCAAACGATCTTAAGTCTTCTCATGACAGAGAAACAATGCTACAAAGCAATTTAAAAAAATATAAAAATATAATTAAATATAATAATTTGTATATATTCATGGTGGTATTTGGATTTCCAAGGAAGATCAAAGATACAAATGTCATGAAATTGTGGAATGGTTGTGAAATTGTCACACATTGTTGTTATTGTTATTATATATGCTTTTGTTTTTGAAAAGGTATTTATGATCAAACATATTAATGTTAAGTAAATATACTTTATTAAGATATAAGTTTGAATATATTAATTGTAATGTATAAATATGAGTAAATATCTTGTTAATAGATAAAATTTATGAGGTCTTTATAATGCTTTTTAAGTCAAATACTTTTACATGTGGAAAGTAAATTTTTGTCTGGTTTGTAAAATATACACAATAAAGACTTCTCATAAAATGATTTTGTAAATAAAAAGGAATATTGATAGTTTAAAAAAAAAAAGGAAAATTGGATTATTTAATCGTTAAAAGCTTTTATTACAAAAAAAAAAAAAAAATTTTAGTAATTTAATTTGGTGTTGAATGTTTGATATCAGATTTAATATTGTACATTAAAACCTGCTGATGTATATATATTGTAGTTTTATCATATAATTGTACACTAAAGGAATAACGTGGGAACACACTGTTTTTATTTTATTAATTTTTTTTATATATACTCGTAGGGTGTAGAGTTTTCTATATTTGGCATTAACCCTATTGTGAAAAATAATTCTTATTTTCAGATTTTTCACAGTTAAATTAATGAAACATAGATGGCGTCCATAATTTATTTAACAGCTGAGGGCCAGTGTGTTGCCATAAATTCCTTAATTGTAATTTGTTTAGAGTTGGAACATAGTATGAATTATAATTTTATATGAGTATTTAAAAAAAAAATTATTCAATTTTTTTTTATCCGGGGAAAGGGGTATTAATGTGACAGATTAATTCACATTAAAATTGTTAAGAATATGAATTTTGAATGTTTGCAACATTGCGGAAAGGAAGTGTGGATAATAAAATTTTGTTCACCCACAAGTCGCCTATGAAATTTGCAACAATGTCATTCTTCAGCGGAATTAGATAGAGAAACGCACGTACCTTCGTATTCTCTCACGACAACTCGACATGTATAAATCAAATTAGTTTTGTGTAATATAAAAAAAAAGTTTATGTTAATTCATAATGAATGTTAAAGATATTCATTCGATTTTTATATATAATGTTATAACAGTGAATTAGTGATTAATCCGCCATTAAGGTAGGTAAAACGTTGTCGAATTATTTAATTAGTCAATTGTATAATTGAATGAGGAATGGAATATTCTTTTAATTCTGAATTTCTATTTTGATCAGATGCGGTCCTAGCTACGAGTTCCTAGTTCCGAGCTCATAATTCCGAGTTCCTAGTTACGAGTTCATAATTCCGAGTTCTTATTTCATAGTTTCTGGTTTCCACTTAGAATAAAATTCTAAGTCGGATACAAGACATGGACTCGTGATAAATTGTGGAATCACATTAATTACATATGTATTGAACTGCATGAAGCTGTACTATGTTGGAAGAAATGTTGAGATCGATACTGTTTATTCTGTGTGGATGAAGAAGTCTTGAGTTATGTCTGGGAGGAGTAAGAGAGACTACAATTAAAGATAAACATGGGATGGATGTCTGGAAGGGGTACCCACAGAAGGAATTTGATCAGGTCGTAATGTAGATTTTAAAGTTTTTAATTATGTTGTATTCATACCATGTTCCAATGTAGTTGGGTAATTTTAATTTATTCATACATTTTTTTGTATGTGATGCACAACTGATTTGTCTCTTAATTATATATATATATATCTTATATTTAATTATCAATAAATTGTATTAAAATATTCATAATATAAAGTCCAGAATAATCCATATAGAGTGTTTCGTAGAATATAATTTTTGCATTTTTATGAAGGAATTTCAACCCATGCTCTGGGATAAATATGTAAACTAAGATTCTGTATGGAAGATTCGTACTAATTTTATTTAATCTTTTCTCATGCTCTACCGAATAACGCCACAGTGCAAAATAACCATCCAATCCTCAAGTTCTCGCAGTTCTGTCTTTCGACATATGCGATATTAGTATTACATTGAAAGTTAGTGAAAGCAAAAATCTAGTCATTTGCGTATGCATTACATTCTGGGAAAAGGCTACAATACCTAATAGAGCTGTTAATAATCGTGTTAAGAGGTCGGGGAATTTTTATTAGGTCTGGAAAGGGCTGCCAAAAAATAGCAAGAAGATTCAGCATTTTCATCGGCACCGTGAGGAGAATTTCCACTTGAATTGGATAATTTATACGATATTGTATTCGCCGATGCTCTCAAAAGACTAAAAATCATAGAAGAAAATAAATTATTGTAAAAGCAAAGAAAACCAAGACGTACAGGATGCATAGCGGGTGTTGACAAAAAAATGGCTGAAATTGAAAAAAAGCAAGGCTGAAAAAACTAGCAAGCAAGGAAAAGAGATTAAAGCGTATGGTTTCAGAGAGCTTGTTGGCACCTGCTGCTTTACACAGCTTTGATACACCTGAGAGAGCCTCTGGGATCCACATAAAATTAAAAATCAGATCTACTGGCGCAATGCATCAAGCACGATGGATGACAAGAGCTATTTACTCTTTAAAAATATGTTTATTGCAGTCTCAGTCTAAAATGGGCGCTAATGACAAGGTTACTTTACTAGATGTTTGTTTGTTTATTGTGGTAGTTCATGTAAACTCCTTGCTTGAATGCTGTTTGGTGTTGAAGCGCCGAATCAAGACTTGTGTTTTTTAAAAACATTGAATGGTAACGAAAGAATTGACAAGCTGATTTCCAAAGCGACTTAAAACAAGTTCAGTCAAAATTTAGTGATATTTGTCAAAAAAAATAGCCGTCCTTTTAATTTTTATGATAAAATTGATGAGCAGACTAAAGGGACCACTGTAGAAAATTCACAAAAAAGAAAACTTTGGTGATTTCGGTAAGAGATATGAACAATCGAAGGAACAGATGCCTGGCTCTCTATATGTTAGGTAGTAGAGCTCAATTTATTTAATATGTTATACCTACCATGTTCTTTTTATGTATTCTACAAGTAGTCTTGATGTTTTCATAGGAAAAAAATTGAGTTATTTTGTATCCGTCAAGAGCAAAGATTTAGTTACACATCTAAAACTTGACAGCAATTTCCTTCAAGAAGGCGTATCTTCGTATAAAGAAATCGTGGCATTTGTGGAAACTTAAAAAAAGATATCTAGCTTAAAAGCAGTGAATGACACAGCTGAAAGAGCTGTTAAACTAATTCAAGGCTTTTATGGTTTGATAACCGCAGACGAAGAACAGAATCAGTTCTTATGACGTTGTGTGCATGAACACAGAAAAATGTACCTAGACTGTAAAAAAAGAGACTTTTTAGAGGATATATATAAATTAAATAATATCAATTTTGTAAATTTTTTTTTATAATTTTAAGAAATGCTCCATATAAATTTGTGTTTTAATCAATATTTAGCTAACATAATGATATTAAGTGATGATCTACAGCTAAATTTAAAAGACACTTTAAGCAGCTTTTTACTAAAACTTTGAGGCTCTGTCGGCACGGGTTCCAATCAACGTAGAAAGCTTAAATTCTGCATTTGGGTAAGTAGTAGGCTAATAAACACAATTAGAGGGTATGCGTTTCAATAACTGAAAATTTTTTTTTTTCGACCAAATAAGGGACACCCTAATGTACAGCTAATATTTTCCTTACGAACATATTTTTAGAGACAATCATTAAATTCCTTTTGAATAAGGAGTACCATAAAGTTTTCAGTGTCCGATATAAAAGACAGAAGCCATTGTTATGAGTCAAGCTCATAAATGCTCTTGCTCTTATATGTTTAAGGTATGAAACTTATAACACATGGAGAGAGTCATTCGATGTTTATTTACTCATAAAACTATGTTATTTTGTATTCCATAAAATTACATTATTTATTTATATAATGAAACTTGTATTTTTACACCTGATCTATACAATATTCCTTATTGTTACGTTAAAATGTGAACCCTATAAAATTTGTAAGGTTAAATTCACAACAAATGTCAGTAAAATGAGGTTCATCCTAAATAAAAAAAAGTCTTAGGTACATTTTCGATCACTTTAAATAGAATCGAAATCATCAAGATTGTTTAGTAAGAAATGAACTTACAAATAATTCAATGTGTCGGTGTTTAGGTAGTTAAATTCCATAGCGAAAAAAATAAAACAAATGTTTTATTCTACTATTTGTTTATTTGACGAGGGAAACGTCTTTCGTCTTTTTAGAATATTGTCAATCTTGACAATGTCCTAACAAGATGAAAGACGTCCCTCTCGTCAAATAATCAAATGGTAGAATAAACATTTGTTTTATTTATTTATCTTCTTCTTCTTCTTCTCGTGCCGTATCAGGTCCCCCCGACGTTGGCAATCACTCTGGCGAAGGCTTCCCTATCCTGCGCGACCCGGAACAGTTCTCCCACATGTCTCATCCCGGTCCAGTCTCTTATATTGCGCAGCCAAGACGTTTGCCTTCTACCAGGACCACGCTGCCCCTCAATCTTCCCCATCAGTATCATCAGTATCATTATTTATCTTATCAATCGTTATCTGAAAAAACTCTGACCTTAACAACTTTTCAAAACTCGGCAGACATAATCAAAGTTAATATTATTGTGAATAAAAAATATTATTTATTTAGGGAATAATTTTTTTATTTCACCACAATACTTCAGAATGATGCTAATTAGTAATATACTTTATCTTCTGAAAACACAAACGTCCATCAACCATCAAAGAGACAAAACAAGATTATAATAAACAAAAGAACACAACGAATGATAAAGAAGTGAACAACAATAAAAACAAAAGGCAATACAGTAACAACAATAACAACGAGAGATAACAGAGAAAAAAGGGCAATAAAGAAATAAATAACACTTCCCTCAAAAAGTTATTTTTTGTCCTATATGTCAACTAAAAAATACTTTGTTTTATAAATGAGTATTGTTATGCAACAATAATTTAAACCATCCGACCTAAAATTGAGATAATTTATTGATGTTCTCAGTTGAGTCCACGCTTAAATAGATTTATATAGGCTGAGAGTTAAATGAATTGATTAGGCTCAACATTATTAGTCATCTTTTTTTATACTATACTATACTATACTATACCCTCACGCCATGTCCCAAGTGGGGTAGGCAGAGAGAACGGAACGCCAAACAGATCTATCTTTACACACTTCCTTCGCTTCCTCCACATTCATACAGTTCCTCATACACGCACGTCGGTTCCTCTTACTCAACACGCGGCCGTCCTTGAGAATTTGATCCACGTGATCAAGCCACGTGGTTCTCGGACGCCTGCGTTTCCTCACACCCTTTCTTTCAGATAAGTATATCCTCTTTGTCATTCTTACCTCGTTCATTCGTTCAACATGCCCAAACCACCGTAGTTTATTCACGCGCATTCTGTCCACAACAGTCTTCTTGCATCCGCTCATTCTTCAAATATCCTCATTCTTCACTCTATCACGCAGCGTTTTACCAACCATTCTTCTCAACGATCGCATCTCTACTGCATTTACTCCACTTTCGTCCTTCTTCAACCACGTCCATGTCTCGCTTGCATACGTAAGTGACGGTACCAGAATGGTATTGTGCACCAGCATTTTAGCCATGTTCGACACATTGTCATTGCTGACAATGGGTCGAAGTGCACCGTTTACTCTAGCACCGGCCACTTTCCTTCTTTCAATGTCCCCATCGCATCTTCCATCCCTCGTAAACATACTTCCCAAATATACATACTCACTTACTTGCTCCAAACATTCGTCACCAACTTTAATCTCGCAAATCGTTTTTTTCATTCTCTCTTTCAAAAACAAGAACTTTCGTCTTCATAACATTCATTTTCAAACCATTCAAATTGCAACTATCATACACACACGTAACAATCTCTTGTAAGTCCCTTTCACTCTCAGCCATTAACACCAAATCGTCTGCGTACATCAATGCATTCACCCGAAACCCATTCAGCTCGACACCAACATCCATCTCTTTCACAGGTCGCATACAGTAGTCGAAGAATAGGTTGAACAGCCACGGAGACATGACACAACCTTGCTTCACTCCTTTGGTGAGGACAAACCACTCCGATAGAGTGTTATTTACCCTCACGCAAGCGGAGCTTCCCACGTAAAGTGAAGATATTGCGCGGATCAACCGGCTGCTCACCCCATACTCCGACAACACGCGCCACAACCTTTCACGGTCCACTCGATCATATGCTTTCTCCAGATCCACGAACGCACAAAAAAGCCTCTGGTGTTTACCCAGAAACTTCTCTATAACCATTCGCAGGGAGAAGATCTGATCGGTGCACCCTCTGCCATTCAAAAAAGCTCCTTGCGCATCCCATATCTTACACTCAGTTATCTTTCGTACTCTCTCAATCAAAATTCTACCATACAGTTTCCCTATTGAGCTCAGCAAGCGAATAGCCCGATAACTCCCGCATTCAAGTCTAGAGCCTTTCCCTTTGTACAGGGGGCAGATGATAGCCCTCTTCCAATCCTCTGGTGTAACACCTTCTCTCCAACAATCGTTGAAAAGCTCCAAACACCACGCGAGAGCCCCCGGTCCACCAGACTTGATGAGCTCAACGGCAACACAATTATACCCTACAGCTTTACCACACTTCGCTTTTTTTAATGCATTCATAATCTCATTCATGTCTATCATATCGTTTTCATTCACACTGCTTTCACTGTCGTCATACTCATTTGCATTTGTACCATCACATTCAAACAGATCTTCGAAATATTCCTTCCATCTCCGTAGCACACATTCATCATTCACTAACACACATCCATCCTTGTCTTTAATCCCTTTCATACTGTTCACACTTGAACCCGTCCTCTTTCGTTTCACTTCCTTCCAAAAAATCTTCATATTTTCACTCGCATACGTAGACAATTTCTTACATTCTTCATCTTCAAGCATTTTTTTCTTCATTTTCACAACTTTACGCACTTCCTTCTTGCATGTCTTGTAAACTTCTTTCTTTCGCTCTTTTTCACATGTGTCACACTGTTTCACACTCAGTAAGTCTTTCCATGCATTCTCCTTCTTATCTACAGCTTCTTTCACATCATTATCCCACCATGCATCGCCTTTCTTACGTCCAATTTTAGCTTCACCACATGTTTCTTTTGCACTTCCTACAAGCACACTTTTTAAGACATCCCACCTTTCATTCATCGTTAGATCATTCTTTTCGTTCGCACTCAGCTTCTCATTCACAGTTTTTACATATTCATTCTTTACACTCTCATCTTTCAGTTTTTCGACTCTCAATCTCATAGATGGCGTGGACTTTTGTGTTCTCGAACGCCAACCGGAGAATAGATTTATTCTTGAGACGACAAGAAAATGATCCGTCTCCAGCTCAGCGCCTCGATACACTCTAGTATCCGTGGTCGCCTTCCTGAGACGAGAGTCCACACACACGAGGTCAATCATCGATCTTTCATTCCCTCTCTCCCAGGTATACATGTGGATCTCCTTGTGGGCGAAAAAGGTATTCGCCACAAAGAGATCCATCTCCAAGCACACGTCAATTATTCTTTTGCCATTATCGTTCACTCTACTGTCTCCATTCATTCCCAAAACACTTTCAAGTTCATTCCTCCTAACACCCACCCATCCATTCAAATCACCTGCCAAGATCAATCTTTCATTTTCTTTTTTATCTTCTGCAATCTTTCTCACGCCATTCCAGAACTCTTCCTTTTCCGTCTCTATGGCATCGTTCCCAGGACCATACCCAACTATGAGTAAGATCCTAGTCATCCCCACTTTGAAACGGATCCAGATTAGCCTGGAACTTACACATTCATACCCTTTCATACATTCGCTCATTCTTTCCGATAAAAAAGCACCCACACCTTGACATGCGTGTTGTGTATCTGGAACACCAGACCACAACTCGATCCTTCCATCACTTTCTTTAATACCACACCCTTTCCTCTTCGTTTCGCAGACACACAAAACATCCAAATACTTATCATTCATCATCTCTAAAATTTCGTCCGTCTTTCTCACCATCCCTCCTCTCACATTCAAAACTCCCACCCTGCATTCCGCTCTCCTCTTTGTGCCCTTCACCCACTTTGACGCGGCATGATGGGTGGCAAGCCTCATCGCTGCCATATGCGTCAAAGCGTACTACCTATTGTCTTACATTTTACCCCCCACCGCAAAGGAATACGAAAAATCCACCACCCTGTAACCCAACACCAAAACTTACAAGTAAATTAAAAATATAGGATTATATCTATAGGAGGATTATATAATATAATATAGGATTATATAATATAGGAGGTTTTGTTATTTTGTAAAAAAATATTTTAATATTAAATGAAAATATTTATTAATTACATTGATAATTTTAGTTTTGATAATTTAGACTTATTATTTCCTGGATTATTTAAAATTTTATTCAATAATATTTGTTTTTCATTTCCGTGGAGCACCCAGCTAAGAATTGGTCTCCATCTCTATTTTGCATACATATACCTGTTGATGCGAAGTCGGAATCAGCGAAACTAGTTATATTTATAGGAATATTGAACAACAAATTACTATTTTTATAAAAATCCTCGAATAATTAAAATTATATTTTTGAAAAGCACACTTCCTTCTTCTTCTTCTCGTGCCGTATCAGGTCCCCCCGACGTTGGCAATCACTCTGGCGAAGGCTTCCCTATCCTGCGCGACCCGGAACAGTTCTCCCACATATCTCATCCCGGTCCAGTCTCTTATATTGCGCAGCCAAGACGTTTGCCTTCTACCAGGACCACGCTGCCCCTCAATCTTCCCCATCAGTATCAGCTGGAGCAGACTATACTTATCGCCCCGCAGAACGTGACCCAGATATGAAATCTTACGGACCTTAACGTCCTTCAGCAGCTGTCTACTGCAATTGGCTCTCCTCAAAACCTCCGAGTTGCTGACCAAATCTGTCCATGGTATGCGAAGCATTCTCCTGTGCAACCACATCTCGAATGCCTCCAACCGGTTCATAGTGTGCACTTTCAGGGTCCAAGTTTCTGAGCCATACAGCAGCACAGACCACACATAGCACTTCAACATTCTCTGCCTGAGTTTCAAATTTATATTGTCATTGCAGAATATTGATCTCATTTTGTTGAATGAGCTACGGGCTGCTTCAATCCTGCACTTCACTTCCACATCTGGGTCCACAGACGACGTAATCATACTACCCAGGTACTTAAATCGATTCCACTTGACCTTAAAGGGTTGATACATTGTCACACAACACCATCCATATATAAAGCATTGCTTGAAATCTTAGCTTAACAATTCCCCTGATACAGGCGGTCACTGAATTGAATAACTTTTATACAAAAAAAATACATTTCTTTCTTTAAGTAGTTAAATGTGTTAAAGGAAAAGGTCAAGGCTTTTTTGCGCTACGGATCCTTTTGTAGTAACAATAATAATATATAGAATGAACTACATACTCAACGTTCAAAGAAATATTTCTTATAGGGTGAACAGATTTAGCAGGTTCCTACGATTTAAGTCAGATTTCTTATCTATTTCGGTCTTAAAAATATTTTAGCAGGTGAATAGATTTAGCAGGTTCCTACGATTTAAGTCAGATTTCTTATCTATTTGGGTCTTAGAAAATGTTTTTAGCAGGATTTTGTATCTATTTGGGTCTCTGTAAGTATTTATAGCAGGATCTCAGCAACGTTTGGTTTTATCAAAAGGTTTAGTATATATTTTGTCACGTTTTCATTCGTGGAGTCCCCGGTAATGAATAGACTACCCACTCTTTTCTATAAGTTTCGAGACTTCCTTAAAAGGATAGTTATTAATCATGTTTTAAGACATTTAACATATTCGGTTCAGCGATGAAGTATGCCTCCTGTACTGAATGTCTAATCTTTTATTGAGACGGAGAGGATGACTTGGGTGTTATTTACAAGCTATTGGTTCTCTGGCTACCCCTGTTTCGGGATATGCCGTGATAGAATATTTAGTATTTAATGCATCTTCATGAATCTTATCAAGCCTATTAATTGCATAGATTGGTGATTTACGTAGGTTTAGAGATGGTCAGTAGTCAAACCAAGATATTTGGGACTCAATGTTTATCACTCCTGACCTGCTCAATTTCCATACTTCACAAAACGTTTTTTACCATGAGCTGAATAAAATGTACACACTTTCATGAGTTCTATATTTTTTTTATTGAAAAAAATTACATTTTGTCATTTGCAGTAATTTTAAATTTATTACAAAAGAATGTAAGTATTCCCTAAGGACAATTTTGGTTTGAATTTGCGGATAAAAAATAGTCTATGACCTTTAAGATATCCGTGTGTATGGTGGGTCTTTCTTCAATCATAAAAAAATGACTTATTCTTATACGAGTAAAGCATTATTAAAAAAAAATAGCAGGAATTAGCAGTCATTTGTCTCACGTCTAGCAGGATCTTCAATATAAATCAAGTCAGCATTTGTTTCACAGTTTCTTAACCTAGTTACATTACTTGACATAGAGGTTAGTATAGAAACTATACCACTACCAGGTAGAAAGACAAACGGATTTATTGCATCATTAGCTATATTGGATTTAATATTAATGATACTTGATAAACTTTAGAATAAAGGTTTGTTACTCCTAATCTAATTATTTTAGCCAAGAATAGAAATTGTTTTTTGTAACTAAATTATATTGTCCACACGCAAGCAAAGTTTTGCAATAAATCTTGTTGTGAAATTCTTTGTATTATCCTTCACTGTACACTGTTAGATACAAGATTTCGTGGGGCACCTAGCTATGAGCTCGGGGAGGGGTGCAGATCATACTAATTTTGTTGTAATTTATGATTTAATGGATCATAATTTTGCTCACTTTTACACCCTCCAACCAAAGTTGCCATCTGGCACTTCTATGATATCTTGTAACGGTACGCAGTGTATGCTGTCCTCTCCGTTCCAACAATAAATTAAGACATTCAGGATGGTTGACAATCCTCATCGCTGAATTTAAGATTTATTTTGTCTCTATTTTTCAAACACCTGACTTTTACGCTCGAAAACTTACGGAAAAGAGTGGTGAACAATTTTTTTGCCAGAGCAAATTATGCGTTATTTCAAATATTATTCAAGAAACCGAAACTTAAATAAGATAAAGATATTTTATTGTGATTTTTTTTTTAACCAAACAACTTTGTGAAAATTTATTCTTACAAAATTTAAAAAAAAAACTGTATTAATTCTGAGTTTCTAATCAAAACTCACTGATAATAGGTACATAAGTATCTACTAGTGATTTAACGAATATTCGTATTCGCAGAAAAAATGCGAATGTTTTGCGAATATTATTTTGGTAATAAAGTATTGTACATTCGGTAAAAGTACCGAATACTTACCCGGTACATTGTAGAAAAAGGTATTGCAAGAATATTTTCCTTAAGAAAACCGAGGAGTTTTTGATATATTTTAAAATCTTATACCATTTTGTAAATTCGGCGCCGACGGGGGGGTAGAAATTTTGATGTTTTAGCAGTTGTAGATAAACTTGTAGTAAAGTTAGTACCGACAGGCTCGTACAAGTCAATATTCGCTATAATGCGAATGTCGGCAACAAATATTCGCATTCGCGAATATCCAAAATCGCACATTCGTTACTTCACAAGTATCTACCCGAAAGGCTTCTGAGTCTTTTATTGTTTTTTTATTTTTTATTTACATATATTCACGGCGTTAGCCTTTAACATGTTTACAATCAAATCAGAATAGAGAACAACAACATGACAAAAAAATTACACTTAATGTGTCGAATCAAAAATAGTAATACTGGTAAAATAAATGTATATAATACAATTCTTATAAATATGTCAAAATAAAATATTCAAACAAGTCATTTTAAGTAGAGGATTCATAAATATAAAGTCATACAAGTAAAAAAATTAGTAATGAGATAATTATTATTTTTGTCAATCAATAATACTTAAAAATTCAATGTCAAAAGAGGATAAATATTTAATGTCAAACAGGTATAAGTGTAAGTGAGATAATTATTATATGTCAATCCAAAATATTCAAATAGTCATTTTAATTAGAGAAATTATAATTGGAACATTGTTTAATAAGATTTTAAGTCAGATTAATTTAGGTCAAAGTGATATAGAAAGTATGATTAAATGATTGACTCAAAATTTACAACACTCGATAAAATATTGAACATAAATGGGTAGATGATCAACGAGTTGCCCAATGTCATTTTAACATTTGGTTATATTGTTTGATTACGTCAGATTTATATTTTCTCGTCAGATCTATATTGTTTGATTACGTCAGATTTATATTTATATGTTCAGAGTGAAAGAAAAACAGTGTTTTTATTTTTATAACATTTTTATTTTATTTAATGTTAATATAAAAAAATAACACCTACTTTATTCTCTGTATAATGTCAACGTTTCACTTGACAGAAAAATGTCTGAATTGTTTCAAAATGGTATCAGGTTAAATTTGTTAAGAAATAAAAAGGAATAAGATCATCGAGGACACTTGAGTAAGCTCGTTAAGTTGGATAGCTTATGTTACATTCTCGTATATAAGTGTCAGACAATTCACAAAGAATGAGCACTTAAAACAATCTTCCTCACAGTTATCAGAATATGAAAGTAATGTGTATATTTGAAAAGACGCATTATCGTAAAGTTATAAAGCTTTTCACATTTCTTGGATATTTTAGAGCAGCTTTGAAAATATTGCCATTAGAATTTCATGAATTGTTTTGATTTGTATATTACATTCTGTCTTTTAATGTTTGCATTCATCAAATTTTGTCCAGTCTCTGTATGGTTTAATTTAATTGTTTTATTCTATTACTATTGCTGTTTTTGTTCAAATTACTACCATTTTTGTTATATCTTAATGTTTATTTTTATAAATTTGTACCAATTCATTTTTTATCAGTTTTTATTGTTGTCTGTCAAATTGTTTTTTTCTGCTTTGTTATATGTTTAACATGTAAAAGGCTCACGCCGTATACAAGTGATAAATAAATAAAAGAGTAAATTATACTTATCAGTAAATTTAACACATGAAACAACCAATTAGGCTTATAAAAGACAACGTCACCTTATTTGGCAGTGCCCCGGACGGGACTTGAACCCACAACTCATACTAGATATCTCAGAACAATACCTAAATACGAAGCTGCCATCGGGGTTTACAAGAGAGAATATCGGAGCCTTGAGCATATCTCCTAGTAGATTAATTGGATTAAACTATCCTCGCGAAAAGGTAGGGTTGTGAGTTCCAGTCCCGCCCAGGGCACTACCGAATAAGGTGAAATTGACTTTTCTAAGCCTTATAATATGGTAGTTTCATGTATTAAATTTACATATATAACCTCATACAATGATTATTCGTATCATCAGATTGTAGTTGGCTAATAGGAAGGACTGTTGTTTCATCTACAAGGTTCCGACCATCTGGACCTTTTTTATAACCATTCCTATGTTAATTACGACATCAGAGTGGCAGAAATGTTGTAGGAAGAGATTATTCAATTGGTTCAGAAACAATCTGAAAAGCAGAGGTTGGATTCAGCTCTGTGCTTCCGAGAGGAGCTTTGAAGAAGGATTAAATTGTATTGCATCGGACATTATAAATAGTTCCTTGATAATATTGCCTACGTCAAAACGAAATTTCCTATAAATGGGGTAGCCAGCAAACTTACTTCATGTAAATAGAAATAAAAACATTAGACGTGGTAAACCAAATCACGAATTACTACAACCTACTACTATCCCATCACGGCAAATCTCACAAGTGGGATAGCCAGCAGACGAGCCGCATGTAATAAACATTCAGGATATTCTCTCTTTGCACAACAAAGAATTAAGACATTCAGAATGGGTGGCAGACCGCATCGCTGAATTTCGAATGTAAAATATCTTAAGTTTTTCGAACAACTGATTTTTTCAGGACACTCGAAAATTTACTGGAAAGTTTACATGACCAATTCTTTCTTGGGTGTTCCATATCGATAAATTGAAGGAGTAAAATGGCATATTCGTTATATTTAACGAATTTGAATTTCCAAAACACTCCAAAACTCGCAGAAAAAACAAAGACGATTTTTTTATTTACTGTTTGCCTGGGACTCCATAGAAAAAACTCAGTACCAATGGTAATATAAAACGACAAATAGGCAACGAACTGTCACTAGGTGTATAGTAACTCACTGAAATGATAAAAGCCTTTGGGACATTCCCAAGAGAGTTACTATCCTAATAAAATGATAAAGGTACTTTTACTTATAGATACTATCGGTCAGTATATAGTTTATACTACTTACGGCCGGTCTCAATAAGCGATCTATCTCCGAACTTTTGTTAAAAATCGATCTATCTTTACGTTTTTCCGTTTCAATAAACATAGCTGAGATAGAATCGCTATCCAAATTCTCCATCTATCTCTCGGAGTGCTGCGAGTTATATAATGTATGGAAATCAACGAAAATGCGTTTCAATATCCTATCTCAAGTTGTTAGTCGTATCCGTGGTAACAAATTTTTGTATGGTTTTGTTATCGCCGGACTTTGACAGATAAGATCCGTTTACAGTGGAGTTTATGCAGCTATTCCTGTCCACTGCTGAACATAAGCCTCCCCCATATGTCTCTCTATCTCTGTCTTGGGCTTTCTGCAACCAGTCACCAGCGATTTTTTGACTTTAAGAGGTTGCGGTAAAATAAAAAAATGTATTCAAGCGACGAAAGCGATTAAGAATTATTCGAAGCTGGAGTATATTTTGATTATATATAAAATTCTCATGTCACAGCGTTTGTTACCATATTCCTCCGAAACGACTGGACATATTTTGATGAAATTTTGTGTGCTTATCGGTTAGATCTGAGAATCGGTCAACATCTATTTTTCATATCATTAAAAGCTAAGGGTGGTCCACCCCGAATTTTTTTATTTTATTTTTTGGACAAATTTTATATTTTTATTTTTTATATGGCGAGTCATTAATAAATACATACAGCACTAAATTGTCACCCTTTTACCATTAACACCTATTTTTTAATAGCGATATAAGTATATGGCAATGACAAAAAGGATATACTTGTCTGAAAGAAAGGGTGTGAGCAATCGCGGGCGTCCGAGAGCCACGTGGATCAAATTCTCAAGGACGGCCGCGTGTTCAGTAAGAGGAACCGACGTGCGTGTATGAGAAACTGTATGAATGTGGAGGAAGCGAAGGAAGTTTGTAAAGATATATCTGTTTGGCGTTCCGTTCTCTCTGCCTACCCCACTTGGGACACGGCGTGAGGGCCGTGAGGGTATAGTAAAGTATGGTAGTATAATGTATATGGCAAAACATCGTGTTTCTTAAATCCTTGGGCGCGCATATAATCATTTTTAGTGGTATTAGTAAAGTTTTTTAATATTTTTTAAAATGAAACACGAAATATAAGTATTCCACTATTGACTTTATTTATTTTTGCGAGCCGGCTTGCAAAAATAAATAAAGTCAATAGTGGAATAACTATAATATCGTGTTTCATTTTAAAAAATATTAAAATGAACTTCCACGAAGAACCGTCGGTCGATAAATTAGACTTTGTAAAGTTTTTTGACTCAAAACATTCGTAATTATAATATGATGCGGATATCAATCGCATCGGCAATTGGAGGGAACAGCGATAGGAACCCTATCTATCTCTGGCCACTTACTTTTTCTTTATTGAGACGCGGGTCGAAGATAGATACGAATTGGCGTTCTATCTCGGATCGCGTCGACAAGGCTATCTCGGTTAGATTATTGAGACCGGCCATTAGTAATAGTAATAATAATAATTCTGATTTTGTCTATTCTTTTTAGACCAAGGATAGACTACATATTATAATATTATTATAATAAGTAGAGATGAAACTTATTATATCCTGTTATTATTCGCTATCGGTGGTTACCGAAATGTTATTCAATATCCATTATATTTATTAATTAATTTCATTTTATTTTATTTTTCAATAGATATATACAACGGTTTTGCAATGAATAATAAAATTTGTGATTTACATTGCTTACTATTAAATCTTAAATCTAAATATTTTAATAGCACAATATTTAAAATATATATAAGTATGTACCTATAGAAAGAAATACGTTTAATGTGGAAGGAAATAAAGGAATACGTTCAATTCATGATGTTTTAATTCTACCGCGTGTTGAGTAAGAGGAATCGACGTGCGTGTATGAGAAACTGTATGAATGTGGAGGAAGCGAAGGAAGTCTGTAAAGATAGATCTGTGTGGCGTTCCGTTCTCTCTGCCTACCCCACTTGGGATACGGCGTGAGGGTATAGTATAGTATAGTATAGTATGTTTTAGCACATGAATGGGTTTTCTGTATATTGTATATTATATATCTGTAGGTAGATTGTTTTTGGACAAATATTCATAATGAAAAAATAAAAACACCTCAATATAAAATATGGACAAAAAAGAATTCCTATGTTATAACAATACAAAACTTCAGAAGTTCAAAATAAAAAAAAATATTGTGAGATTTACTTTATTCTACATTAGAGAGCCAATATGTGACCAATATTTGGTCACATATTCCGTGGAGGAATGTGCCCTTCTACAGCCTATAGTAGAGGGAAAGATAGAGGTGCAAGGGGTTTGGGGCGTAAATGAGCATCATGGCTCAAGAATCTTTGGCAGTGGTTTGGAATACCGGATACAAAAACCCTCATCAAACTGGCCCAGGATCGTGAGGAATATTAAGAAATGATCGCCAACCTCCGTTAGCAGCGGCACGTGGAGAAGAATTCACATCATTAAGGCATCTCGCACCAGTGGGGTAACTAACGCATGTTAAAAACATGTAATGTATCTGTGCCAATAAAAGTTTAAAAATTCTGAATGGGTGGCACACCTCAAAGCTGAATTGAAAATGTGACATTTCCATACATGTTTTAAATATTTCATACCATTTCCTACGAACTCCCCTTTCACGACACAAGCTTTTAGTTTACCTACTATGAAAGACGTATAAGGTTGTGTTTGGATTTATTACAGAAACCAAGATACATATGTTTAAATAAATAAATAATGTCCATAATACCTTGTTTCACTAAACACAGAATATCTAGCTTTTAACATAGATCGTTATAACTTTTGATTATCCGGTTTAAGATTCCGCTGGTTTCCGATATCCGGTTAAAACGTTATCCATCCATCCAAGTACATTGAATAATATTATGACGCAATAATATAATATTATGTAATAATAATATACTCTTAGAATATCCTCGTCGTAATAACATCTCATCTTGTTGTTATTATTAATATTATTATTCTCTCTATCAACCTTCTCAAGGGATACATAGGTGTGTTAAATATTATTATCTACTGCGTGTCTTTTATTAGAGGACAGTATATTCAAAAGGTGTCCTTTTTGGCCAACAATAAAATGACCAAAGAAGGTATTACAATGGGCTTTTTCAGGAATGGGCTAATTTTAGATGCACATTGTGATATCGTCACCCTGCAAATTGATAGCAAATTACTAACCTGGTATTTTTTACTTTTATTTACTGAACCTTCCAAAAGTTGGGTAGCAAGTAGACCAGCTGCATGTTATAAACATACAAGCGCTCCTCTCCGTGTCAACAAATAATTAAAAAACAAATCAGGGTGGGTGGCAAGCCACATTGCTGAATTTAGGATGTAAAACGTCTTTATTTTTCGAACACCTGCCTTTTACAGGACACTCGATATCTTACGGAAATGAGTGAAAGACCAATGGTCTGCCGGGTGCTCCACAGAACACAACTTTTATTTGCCAGAAAATTTAAAAAAAATATCCCTCAGCATAATATAACATAAAAAAATAAAAACAATTAAATTCAGCAATGAGGTTTGCCACTCACCCTATTCTGTTCTTTGCCAATTGTCGTTCTTGTCTTGCTCCAATTGTGTTGTGAATGGCAATTTTGATTTGTTTAATGTATAGTATAACATATAAAACGCTTACGCCGTGGATATATGTAAAAAATAAAATAAATGAAAAAAAATCCCATATTTTCAGGACATAGTAATTTTTCAAGGCTTTCTCGTAGTTATTTTAAGGTCGTATAAATGTTAAAGGTCTTATACTATTCTTCAACTAACCTAATTTGGCACGACCTTAATAAGAAAATGTCCGCGTTTAGAATGAAGTCATAAGTTTTATCATATTAGAAGACCGCGTGCGACTAACGAGGTACAGTTTATCATACTCATTTTTATTCTCTAAACCTTTTAGGTTACATTAAATTTACTGTACTGTACACTTGTTATTCTATACTATCTGCTTCATGATTATTATTGGATGTTTTTTATAAGTAAAGGTCAAGGGACCTTGCATCCATTGTGTCACCGCGACCATAATAGATCTATTGTTACATCCTTCTATGTCATATTATCTTACTCACAAGACCTACGTGCGTCATGTAACTCACGATTTGTCTCGGTGTAAGCAATGATCTTCCGAGGATGTGACTTCGTTTTCGAGCAAGTGCGTCACAATTACAGAGGATGTGAATAGGTGTTTCTTTATCTTCTGAGGAAAATCTGCAAACTGGGGTCAAATGACGCCTCTGCGTTAAAATCACCCTTTGTGTATTAATTTTATTCAATTTAAATATATTTATGTATAAAATTGCTTGATTTCAATATACAGTAAAGAATAAACGATACTACTATACCACCGGCATATCCCAAAAGTGGGATACTCTACAGAGCAACTGCATATAATAAATATGCAAGCTGTCCTCTCCGTGCCAATATAAAATCAAGACATTCAGAATGGGTGGCAAACCTCGTCGCTGAATCGATGATGTGAAATTTCTTACTTTTTTCGAACACCTACATTTTACATGACACTCAAAAACTTACGGAGAAGAGTGGGAGACCAAATTTAAATTATAAAAAAAACTTTTCAATCCCAGAAATTAGGAGGTCTTTCACTCCTATCTGTTATTATAAGTGTTACTTTTTTATATGCAAGAAGAGAACAATCTTTATGTTTATTACGTGCAGCTAGTTCGCTGACTACCCCACTTGTGGGATGTGACGTATTGATAAAGTATAGGTACTTAGTTTTGTAAATTCTGTGGAATATATTCGAAATTATTTTCAAACAAAGATTTTTTTTAAATTCAAAATAATGTTCTACTACGATCTTGCGAGCCGGAAACGTTACCGGAAATGGAATCGTGCAATTGGCAGCTCTTTCTAACGTTAGGTTGTCTACTTTCTTTCTTTTTTTCCTTTCTTTCTCTTTCAACTAGCCGAGAACATTTCCGGTACTGGTGAGAAAATCGTCGGGAATAATTGCAAGTTGATACGGAGTGTGAAAATAGTATACGATGAGAAATCTTTTATTCAATTTTGGAACTTATTGAATGAAATAATAAAGGCTGTTATTCCATACTTATTTTTTTGGTGATAAATCATTATGTTATGGAAATCGATGCTTCATAATAATATATTCATCTTATTCTTTCATATCATGAAATGAATCGCTTTCGAAAAAAAGACAAGAACAAAGATATAATATATTATAATTTATTACATACTTGAATGAGTCATTAAAACCCTCTCACTACCAAATTAATTCGGAGAGTGGTGAAGTTTTTCTTTATATACCTATATTTATGTAACAACGCACATTTTTTGTTTAATTTCATCGTTTTTCAAGGAGGCCCAAGCTTTTTTCCAAGGATATCGATAATTGTAGGTGATATCACATTATGTAAAATATGTAAAATATTGGAAGATAAAAGTCCTTCATCAACTTTCTAATCAATGGTCGTACACATAGAGACCGCGGCTGAAAAATAAAATCTAGGTTTGTTAATAAATAACACATCTTTTGGTGACTTCAACTCAATAAAAGTTATTCCAGAAGGAAAATATTTAATTTAAATCAATTCCAGAATATTAAACCCACTTTTGTAAATAAATTCAACGTAAAAAACAAATTATTTTCTATTCACACACACTGATAACTAGAGAGTTGGCACTGTTGGCAGATGTTAAAATATTACAATGATTTACTTCATTTATATACATAAATCGAATATTTAATAGTATGTATACCTACCTATACAAAAGCTATAGAACCCAAAATGTAAGCACTTCCAAGCTCGCAGAGAAGAGCTTCAGCGTAGCAAGGTCGACTGTTTGGAGCAGGTTATCAGTGGATTTAAACCAGAATCAACCTACATTCAGGAGCGCGCTGAAATTACAAATGTTCTCTAGAAGGCACAGACAGCGCTTTTGAAATGGTCACGGATCATTATACGGCGCCATATGTAACTCGTCCATATTATTATTTTCAAAGTATAAACTTCATAGAGCAATGAATCGAGCCTTTTTGATAAAAATGGTCGACTTCAACAGACTGTTGCATTCCAAATTATATCCATATATGTATATTGAATAAAAACTGTTACATAAAACTAAAAATGCTGGACCCAGTTCAATGCAAGTTTCGCAAACAATTCTCGTTTATTTGTATACATCAGAACTGATTAATTAGTTACATGGCTGTGTTTTTGTTATCTCTGTGACATTCTATGTACATAAATCTTTTGCAAATAAAACATTATTCCATTTCTACTAACAATGTAGGCAGATATTCATAATCCTCTCAACATACCTGTGAACCTATGCATGTGCATCATACATAGAATATGAATCAGTAGCTCTATAGTCTCTGTGATTCTGAAAAAACGATGATTCTGACATCAGTTATATTATAAAAAGATTGTATGGATTTATTTACGTGGACCCCACAATCCAAGTACCTGGTTTTGATCTGCCGTGAAAGGTTTGGGTACAGCAAAATAGAGTGAGGACAGAACATGGATGCTGTAACTACTTGCTCTGGAGGTGGGGAAAAAGAGATTCCCCTGATTGTGAATGTGGGGATGTGCAGAGTGTGAGACACATAGTGCAAGACTGCCATCTCAAAAAAATTAGCGGGGATCTGCAGGACATCCACGAAGCAGGACGGTAGGCGGTGAACTGGCTCTCAACACTAGAGCCAAGACTGTAGAGGAACCGATGCAGCCCACATGGGTTAAGATTTATCAACACCGGGACATATGAAAAGTAAAGTAAGTACGTAGTAGTACATATAAAGTACTTAAGTTTTTTTTTTCAATTATCAATTCTTTCTCTTATATTTTGGCTTGTTTCATGTGTTCAATATCAAACAATGGCCTCCTCCCTCATGGACTCCCACAGTTTTCTGTTGAACGCGAGAAAATTTTCGATAGCCTGGACAATTGTCTTTATTGACCATATGACAAAGGCGTCAAAGTATGAAGAAGATCGTAGAAGGAGGTGCCTATATTTGCGTGGATTCACAGGCAATCGAGGCTTGTTTTCTGTCCAATGCTTTTGATAAAAGCGTCGAAAAATAGAGCCGTTGACACTTGCTTAGCAAATCGTGTATTTAAGCAAGAAAATATATCTTTCACAACACGTTATTAGCAAATCGTGCATTTATCAAACCCCTTACATTAAATGCCATCCCATAGTAACCATTTACAACCTACGCTACCAAATTTCTGTAATAGCTCATAATATCATCCTTATACCAATTCTTCATTGACTTAAAATTTCCTTTCTCGATAATTTCAAGCAGACAATTTTATTTTTGACCTCGCATCATCCAATTTCAAAATCGTGCGGTCTCTTTATCCTTTTTATTCCATCTCATTTTATTATTTTCCAGGATTATCTCAGATAATTATGTTAAGCCATTAAAATTTATAATGCTTCTACTTTATTTACTTACATAAATTCATGAAAGGAGAATCTTAAAATATTATTTTCAGATTATCTTCTTAAGATATTTATGATCTGAAATGTTTTCATTTCAATGGAAGGAATTATTATCTTATTGTTTAAAAATTCTTTGGAAATGAAATAATCTCAATTTGTACCACCCTTTTTCCCTTCCCATTTTCTCTCTTTCACTATCCTCTTTACCAGTTTTCTGTTATATTCCACTATATCATTCATTATCTTGTTAGATTATCACTTCGTAATGTAGACACTGGCGGACAAAAGAAATCATAGAATTGAATTGGCTTTCAAATCCTTCTTATGAGTTTTCGGGTCTTCCTGAAAAGACAGATATTTATTTGTTACTTTTAAGATAAAGTTTGAAGGAATATTGTAGTAGTCAGTAGTGCCTTGTAGTGAGTATCTTCTCCAAGAGACATTAATGGGACGTTTTTGTCCAGGGGAGCCCTTTCTTGTGTTTTTTTTGTTTATTTGAGTCTGGATGATATAGGAGCTCGCAGATCTTTAAACACCCAGATGAAAATGATGGGAAACCTTAAATGTATAGGTACTTTTAAATTGTTCAGTATTTTTAATTCAGCGACAAATTATGCCACCTTTCTTGAATTCCTTGTTTTTTTATAACAATAACAAGAGAACCTGAATACGGAGCTTCAATACAAAAATATTGTACATATTATGTAGTTCGTTCATTTATTATCCCACTTGTTGGAAATTATGTTATGGTAAAGATGGACGTACGGTAAAGATTTGTAAAATATTTTTTTTTCTACCTATTTTTAAAATTTCCTGATCAAAGACGATTTATGGTACCCACTCCATAAACACCAATCAAATATGAAGTGATCCAGAATTTTCTTCGTCACCAAAATTCAGATTATTTAAGTTATAAGAAACCTCCACCACTGCGAAAAAAATTGTACAATGGGTATCGTTTTTCATACTGCTATCGAAGTCCTTAAATTAAATAGATTGATATATTTTTCTTGGTAATATGAAGCTGTGAAAGATGATATCTTTCTTACAGCCAATATAATTATGCTTGATGACTTGGTTTTGAATTTCCCAATGTAATTAGGTTGATCTAGATAATAATATAAAAAACTACAGGTACATTTGATATTTTTTCTCATTTTTTATTTTAAAACAAAAGATAAAACTGGGTTTATGTTATAAACCCAAACACAGCCTTGTATACCTTTTGCAGTAAGTTAAAAGCTTGTGTCGTAAAATTTATTTATTCCTCTTACACATTGTATGACGCTTCATTTCTTTATTTAGTAATACTCTTCAATCATTATTTTTCGACAGAAGTTTTTGTTGAATTATTATAAATTAAACAATTTTTTTTTTTATTTTTTTATTTTGTAATTAAAACATAATTAATAATACACAGTAAACTAAATATTATACAGGTAAAAACCAGCTAATAAACCATTGCGGCATATCCCACAAGAGAGGTAGTCAGCGGACTAACTAGTACGTGTAATAAACACGCAGACTGTCCTCTCCGTGCAAATAAAATAAGACATTCAGGTTTGGTGGCATGCCTCATCGCTGAATATTTTGATTTTGTCTTATAGCATAAATATAACATAATCTGCTCATAAATACATATGTTTTAGGATTAAGTTACAATCTTATAGCATAGCATATATATAAGTCTTATATATCTTATATAGTCTTATAGCATATATATAACATAATCTGCTCATAAATACATATGTTTTAGGATTAAGTTACAAGTATTAACACAATATTTTAGGATGCGCCCTTGAAGTGGATTTATTCCACAAAACGGCGCATTATAAGTTGTCTATTACTATTATTATTATAGATGAAGTTTTACGATCACCACCAAAAAACACCTCAAAAACTTTTATTATATTGCAGTATAAATATATATGATATCATGATTTTTTTTAAGATATATGTAACTCCCTTTGGTTACCAGTGTGCCCGCACAGATTCATGAAGAATTTTAGTAATTGAAATTCACTCGGTAAAAAATAATTGAAAGATTATTATGATAGAGCATGTATTTTTTTTTTGCTAGAGTCACTAATTGACGAATAATTTATTTTGAAACTTTGGATTTCGTTTTTCAGCCGCGGTAACCATGGAGATTGTAACATATCTTTAAACTACTTATATAATTGAACAAACTCATGGGTCTCCTTCTAAAACGGCAAGAATTATTCATTAAAACTCATCAAAAAAGAGATACAAATAATTGTTTTTCGTTAATATTTGTATATAAAAATACTAGGAAATTCCAATTCAATTTGGTTGTGAGAGGCTTAAAAATACTTTAAGGAATTCTCATGGCGTAATATTTCATTCTTATCTGAGTAGAATTTCACGTAAGTAATTGGTATATCCTTTAAATAAAGTGGACATGGTTGTATTTAAGAAATGTCACAAACAATTTCCCATTGTTAAAGAGCAAAGAAAGAGATTAAATTTTTCAGTCAAGTTAAAACATTATTATTTGCGCACTAGTTTTCAAACCCGTATCTTTAACTTAACATATCAAAAAAAATTAACAAAGCGACAAATCATTAAACTACTAGTTTTAGATCAAGTCGCAAGATAAAACAATTTTAGCATTGGTTTCGCTAGTCACAACTCTATTGCGTCACTTTAGAATGCTGCACCAACAAGCAACACTTAGTTCACCAACAAGCAACGCCATCACGCGGACGATAGTCTCTTTCCGGCTGTCAACAACATACAGTCGAAGGAGACTTCCGGACTATATTGGCGGTAACACAGAGAGCTAGTTCGTTATCACTAGCACATCTTTCTATTATATGCTGTAATAAACGATCTTAAATCTTATGACCTAAATTAAATCGACCAGAAGTCAGTATGACAGAGGCATCCATGCAAATTGTGTTAAACGTGTAAAAAAATGGTCATCTATTACTGCTGCTACACCATCACGGCATATCTCACAACTGGAGTGCGCAGCAGACCAGCTGCATGTGATAAACATGCAAGTTGACTTCTCCATGCCAACAAAAATTAAGACATTCAGGATGGGTAGTAAACCGCATTGCTGAATTTAAGATGTAAAAATTTTGGAACATCTGCCTACGACTCCTCTTTCAAATAAATATGTACACTCTCTTTGTCATCATTTCATCCACATGTCCAAACCATTGCACCTTATTTTATTTTATTTATGTTTTTATACATACACTTTATCTACTCCTGAGGCGACTCTAGAAATTAAGTTTATCAATGAATAAATATACGTACAAATTTACAGTCAGACAATTATTTAGGCGGATATTTCGTTTTTCCTCTATAGTTAAACAATTTATAAACTTATACGGTCCATACAGACAGCTTGAATAGACATCTTGAAAAGGAAACTGGAATTTAAAGTCTTTTTAAAAACTGACCTCTTAAGATTGCTTTGTAGGAAGAAAACCTGTGGAAAAATCTTTTCCTTAATTTATACCATGTTCTTCTGTTCTCTATGTGTCTTATTGGATCCTCCGACTTAAACGATCACTTGTTTTCACAAGGACAAAGTTTCTCTGTCCTAGGTAAAGTGAAATAGCTCTTCTTTATCCCGGTCCTCTCTCGAATGTTTCGAAGCCAGGAAAGCTACTTCCTTTCAGCCCCTCTGCAGTCCTCGATGTTGTCTTTTATGAATAGTTTTCGAGTTAATTGGAAGATACAGAGGTGGTCACAAGCATTTTTGATTATTGCGAGGGTAGCTGGGGAAGTATTTGAATTTATTAAAAATCCATAGTCATCTTTGAAAAATCACAATCTAGCGTTAAACTCGGTCTCTGTGAGTTGGGTTGTGTTAGTTGGAAGAGATCGCGCCTGTATGATAAACTCGTCCTCTGTACTATATTGATTGTATTTAATTTGAATGCATTTCTCTATACAACTGTGATCATTGTACAGTGAAGAATTTCTAATATAAACCAAACACTTTATTGCAAACCATATCGAGGAATTGATTTAAAGGAGCTTAAAGTGTTAAATTTATTACTGTACAATTACAGACCAACAACGGACCTTTAAGAGCATATATTATATTTACATGTTATCTTTCATTTAATGAAGGCTTAAATAAATATTACTAACTTATTTTCGTTCAATAAAAAGAAAATAACATAACCAAAATATATTAAGACGTTATACACCTGATTTATTTCGTAAAAGCTATTATTTTTGTTCCCGATTAAGATTTCACATCAAGATCGCCTCGAGAGTAACCCCTTTGAGGCATTTGATCTTTTCCACGAACTCCACAAAGAAAATGACAAAATCTCTAAAAAATGTTTTTTGTCTGGCTTCTGACATACTATGCTCGATGTATCTTTCTTTTACATACATTCTTATTACCTTTTTATCCTTCTTGTAAGCTTGCTAACTTTTATTTACAAGCTGTTTCTGGTTGTACTACAGATTAACAGTACGATTATTGGAATTTACTCATATAGACACACTCACAATTTATTATAGAATGACAACATTCCAACTGTTTCACCCGGACAAGCAACACTTATTCACAAACAAAGATTAGTATTGTTACAACATTGTTTCTAGATTATTGGAATATACTTGTACGCACATACTTTCAATTATAGATTAACAACCATTCCAATTGTTTCACCCGGACGAGCAACACTTATTTACAAACAGAGATTAGCATTGTTACAACTTTGTTTCTAGCCAAAACTTTTCCCTATATTTTAATGTTTTTATGCATTCTGAGCATGACGGACAACTGAAATTATATTGATCGCAAATTTCATTAATTTGATTCACCAATTTTTCCTTTGAACATCCAGTCTTTATTAAAGGTCATTGGTATTACAAAACAGGTTATGACTTGTTGATTGTACAGAGCGCAGTAGCCTTAAGCTTTCTTCGCATGTAATATACCAATAATCGTTAATAATAACTAAAAGGACTATTCACACGCAGCTTAGTAATGCTGTGTTTGCGATATTTTGTTTATTTTGTCAAAGGCTAATTGAACGAATTCAACTTTTCGTATAAGCCCCACAACTTTGAAAAAATAACTTATTTAAATATGGATTCACAGACGATATTTTTTTTATGTATTGGTGTTCTGATCTTTCAAGTTTTAGATTATTTCTTATATTTTGACACATATCTGTCACAAATAATGATTTGGTTTTAAAGTTTCAATATATTGTGAACAATTGTTTTTGAAAGCTTTGGAGGTCCTGCGAACAATTTGCTTTGATAGCGAGTTTGATTTGCTTCCTTAGGATATTGTGAAAATAATGAATATATATTTTTTTTTGAATAATGACATTTTGAGTCAGTTATGGAGAACATGTTTACGAGTATATTAACAAAGTGCCTACCAAACATGCAAACTTATGCCATATTTAAAAAAAAAACTTATGGTATACATATTTAAAATGCTTAGTTATACTTCTAATGTGTATCATTTTTAGGGTATATTTTTCATATTTGCATATATAGGTATAGATGGCATTCCGTTGACTTGTAACAATTTCTAATAAAATATTAAATTCGATTTGAATGAAAATCAGAATTTTCACTGCACGTATCTCTTGAAATCTATATTTTTATTGTACCTACTTAAAAAATTATAATATAAAACCATTACAAAAGCAAAAAAATATAAATATGAAGAGCCAATGATTTAATGAATACCTACATGATCTTTGCTTATGATCCTGTAAAATCTGCTTCTTCAGGCAAATCAACTTTTTCCATAATACT
Source organism: Athripsodes cinereus (assembly GCA_947579605.1). Taxonomy (NCBI): domain Eukaryota; kingdom Metazoa; phylum Arthropoda; class Insecta; order Trichoptera; family Leptoceridae; genus Athripsodes; species Athripsodes cinereus. Next base: position 4,674,921 of record OX388306.1, read on the forward strand.
TACCACAGCAGATATTGTTAAATATATTACTATATTTTTTAAGGAATTTAGTGAATTAAAAAAAACACAAAAATATTGATTATTTAATTAGTCGAGATAATTGAAAAAAAACACAATATGTAGTTAACTTCCAAATGACTTTATTAACTTCGCGTACTAGTATTCGGAGACTCTCGTCTCCATCATCAGGTGATTAGTAAAAAAGTACTAAAAAGTAAAGTAACTTTTTTACTAATCGCCTGATGATGGAGACGAGAGTCTCCGAATACTAGTACGCGAAGTTAATAAAGTCATTTGGAAGTTAACTACATATTGTGTTTTTTTTCAATTATCTTGAAATGGACTTCCAACAAGTACCTTCGATCAACAACATTAATGTTTTATTTAATTAGTCAACTGACAAAAGGGCTAATTCCCAACAATTCTACTACATTCCAATAACATACTATTCTTATAAGAAATAGTAGTTTTCCGACGAAAAACTACCGTCTGTTCCGAAATACACTAATCGTTTTAATGTGTTCTTTTCGCTAAAGAATTTAAAAAAAGTTTAAATACTGGTAGTACCATTATTATTCAACAGTTTACCTATTGGTAGGTAATTATTTTGTTAGGGGTGAAAACAAGCGAGTTCAATGAAAGTCTTTATGTTCTTTATTTTAGGAAATATAATATTTAATCGATTCAACACCATCCCCATCCTCCTACCCTACCAACCATAGCCACTCCATTATAATTATTGTATTTATGGCTCTTAGTTTAAAATTTATTTGTTACTGATGAAGATTACATTGTAATCGAAAACGTTCTTATAAGAAAACAAATTTATAGGTAATTTGTCTAAGATTAATAGTAGGTAATCCTTTATTTAATTGGAATCAATCAAGGACGCATTTTTGTGAAATGTGATGAAACATATAGCGTGTGAATATATACGAATTCATAGAACAAAGAGCTTCATTGCCTGTATTTTAATTTGTACGAAGATAATCGTTATGCTGATACTAACGTCTTGCACTCGCATGAAATATTGAAATTTGGCCTTTAAATCTTTACCCTTTATTGTCTTAACTCTTTATCCAGTGGAGAACCCGGTAAAGAAGAGGTATCCCATTGTTAATTCTAAATTTTTGAGTGTCACGTAAAAGGGGGGAGTTTGTAAAACCTCTCGAAAAAAAACAATTTACATCTACATTTCAGCGATGACAAAAAGGTATAGAAATGTGCTATTTTCTCAGTTACATTGTTCTAGGATTAATGTGATTCATGCGCATGTTGTTGGCACAGGACTTTGGCACCACAGAGCGAGTCGAATTTAAACCGCTCTGTGGTGCATTGTCTATGCTCAATTTTGATGTAAGCTCTCTATGGTTTTATGACCAATCTCTTCTACCGATATGTTAAAACAAAGTGGTCGTGTTTTTTAGTAGCTCCGAGTGTTTTAATCTGAAAAAACCCAGACAATTTCCCAAACTAGAAATCAAACACATGTGAAACCTCAAATGGAGGATTCTTTGCGAACAGATTGATAAAAAAGCCTTTCTGTGATACTGAGAAAGTTGTAACGTTATTTTGATATTTTTAATATCAGTTATTTTAGAAGGATTAACTATGTAAAAGTTACGAGACATTTTGAATGTTTTTTTAAGTATTCTACAATGCACATCCGTTACTTGATTAAACTCGGATAAAATAATCAAGTAACGGATGTGCACTTAAAAAATATTCCAAATTGATATTTTTATTTTATTATAGCTTTCTAAATATTATTTATTCTTATATCCATTCTTGTTATTACAGAAAGATAGCTTTTATTTCCTATAATATATCTTCATAATAGGGAAATTGCCTTAAAACAAACGAAAGAATAAATGATGATACATTAAAGGGTGCAGGAAAGGCCGTAAATATTCTGAGGCTATTGCCGTGGGTGTAAGAAAATCATACGCATCTATCAAGAAGCGGTTGTAATGTTTTTATACAATATCTTTGTAAAAATATTACACAACATTATTTTCTTTTGCTTTTTCATGTTTTGTTTCTGTTAAGATAACAGATGAAAATCTTTTCTTTCGCCAAACATAGGTATATAGGCACTCCCTTACCCTAATTTAAATTTTATATACTATTTTGGTTCTATCATTTGAAGTTCCATACATTTTATTGCAAACTGAAAAGAAAATTGTATAAACAGTTTGGACAATGAGAGTGTGCCAAGTAGTTTAAATACCTATTTACGTTATTTTTAAATTTACAGCAAGTAAACTTTTTATAAAACGTCCCAATTTGTTTTCGAGGAACAATCTATAACCCAATTGTGAATTCAAATGGCAATAGTTTATTCAATTCTAATACAGTTTATATCTCAATTTAATGTACATCATTTGTTGAAATTTACGCTAACACTTGGTTTCATAAAAGATAAAGTTGCTTTATCTTTAAAGTGAAATTTTAATATCATAAACTAACTCCAAGTTTAGACTCTTTAACTCAGTTAAATAGTGAAACACCAGATGTCGTTATATACAATATTTGCTATTACACGTGGTAAGTGTTGTTTATATAAACTGATTACAAATAAAACATTTCTGTTTCTCGGTCTGTGAAGTGTTTTATTTGTAATTAATTTAACATGAACTTCCACCAAGAACTGTTGGTTGAAAAATATAAACTTTACGTTGTTTATATAATTAGAGTTCGTCAGTAGCCTGGAGGTAGTAGAGTCTCTGCCTCGTGAACAAGGGGTCCGTGGTTCGATCCCAGGTACCGGCAAACTCCCCTTTTACGACACACGCTTTTAGCTTACTGTGAAAGGTGTACAAGGCTGCATTTGGGTTTGTAACAAAACACAGATGTATCTTTTAAAAAAATCACTGAATTTCAGATGTAAGCTGTCTTTATTTGTTTAAACACCTGCCTTTTAGAGGACACTTTAAAACTTACGGAAAAGAGTGCAAAACTATTTCTTTGCCGAACGCTTCACGGAAATTCTGAAATAAAATCAGTCTAATAATAACCCTTCTTTACACGAGAGTTGTCTCTATAAGGAGGATGTTTAGATTTAAGTTTTTATAATAAATACTCATGTATTGTTATATCTGTATAGTTTGTTGTTTTCAATAAAATTATCAAATCAAATATTTTCTTTTTCCATATATTATTATTCTCTTATATTAAGAAAGAGTATTTATCCAGATTGTATTTCTTATAATACACAATACGTAGAACAGTAGAAACGGTTGAAGATTACAATAATAGAGTTTCGCGAGTCACATTACTTTCCATTAGAATCCATACTATTGCTCTGTACCTATGTATTGTTATTAGCACGGTGCAAACTTTCTCATTTCCTTGCAAATTGCAAGATTTAAATGTCTTTAATAGAAATGTGCATAGAATCTGTAACTATTCGGCATGAAATTAATGCAAATTAAACTATTTATTTATCTACTATACCATTCGGCATGAAATTAATGCATATTAAACTATTTATTTATCTACTATACCATTCGGCATGAAATTAATGCATATTAAACTATTTATTTATCTACTATACCATTCGGCATGAAATTAATGCATATTAAACTATTTATTTATCTACTATACCATTCGGCATGAAATTAATGCATATTAAACTATTTATTTATCTACTATACCATTCGGCATGAAATTAATGCATATTAAACTATTTATTTATCTACTATACCATCTCGGCATTTCCTTTAAGTAGCCAGCAAGTCGAGTGTGCTATCAACATTTTAATTTCAGCAATGAGGTTTGCAACCCATCATGAATGTCTTAATTTTTGTTGACATGGAAAGGAAAGCGTGTTTGATTATTTCATGCAGCTGATCTGCTGGCTACCCCATTTATGGGATATACCGTGATGGTGTAGGTAGTAGTAATATTAGAAGAAGTAGTGGTAGCCAGCAGTTCAGCCACATGTTATAAATAGGTATGCAAGCTATCTTCTTTTCGCCAATAACAAAAATAGGACATTCGTAAGGGTGAATAACCTCATCGATAAATTTAAGACTAAATTTTTTTTTTTTTTTCATATAATATCCAGCTATTTTTTATAATATTTTTTCCGGTTTTCTCTCATCTGATATCCGGAAAAACTATTCCCCATTCATGTCTAGTCTATACTTCTATATAATATGAACCAGAGCAAACAATATCTGCTGCAAATTAGACTCTACTGTCCCGTAAGGAATCGTTTCAGTTTATTAAAAATCTTCAGTACGTGAATGCTGCAAACTTCTTTATAAGTAATGCATTACCATAACGTGTAAACATTTTGACATACTAACCTATTTAAGGGAAAGCTCTTGCTAAGATTGTTGGTTTTGTATTTTCCTTTTTTTTATTAAATCAATTTCTTTGAAATGTGCATTAGGTATTTTGAAAAAGGTCCGTTTTCAGAGAGAGACTCGTTATATTCTGTGTATAACAAATTGCATTTACAAGTATATTACAATGCGATTAAGTGTTCTTTATTTAGAAGAATTATTTATTTATTTTAAACATTTATTAAATGTCTTTTTTGTAAATTTTGATGCAATTTTACGGTGAACTGAACTAAACCTTGTGCCTACACCTTCTCTGTAATCCTAACGATTTATTGCATTTGTTTTGTTTTTATTTAATATGGATGCATTTTTCAGCATCTGATGATGCGAACTCGGAGTCCGCAAAACCTGTCGTGCGTTCTGATGTACTCAATAGCAACACTAATCAATATGAAAACTATTATTATCTAATTTTATAAAATATTTAAATGTTTCAAAATTAATGCCGATATAATCAATTAACTTTTTCAGTGCGAGCCACATCTATGTTTGGGCGCTATTGTCCGTGCCACTGCTGCTATCCACAAACATAGATGTGTTAGCCTATTTTGTCGAATATCTTTTCATAAAGAGGCATTTATTGACAACATTTGTTTGTAAAAATATATTTACATATATCTAATGATATCTTGTGGATATCTAGACATTTTTATTATTATAAAACTAAGAAATTTGATTTATAAATATAATGAAAAATCTTGTACGTTTTCGTCATTTAAAATACGCGCCATTATTTTGCGCAAGTGTATGTAAGTCTTGGAACCTTATCCAAAACATGAGGATTGTGGTTTTAGGTGCATAGTACTTAAAAATAAAACATACAAAGTATTTCTGACTGATATAAGAAAATGTTCATTATAAACTTGCATCCGTATTAGTTTTGCATTTTTATATTATGTGATATACATATCTCAGTTTTGAAATAAACAAACCTACATATTTTACATAAGTGACGGTACCAGAAGGTACCGTCACTTATGAATACTAGGTAAAACGATGCGTGATAGAGTGAAGAATTATGATATTAGAAGAATGAGCGGATGCAAGATGAGTGTTGTGGACAGAATGCACGTGAGTAAACTACGGTGGTTTGGCCTTGTTGAACGAATGAACGACGTAAGAATGACAAAGAGGATATACTTGTCTAAAAGAAAGGGTGTAAGAAAGCGCGGGCGTCCGAGAACCACGTGGCTTGATCACGTGGATCAAATTCTCAAGGACGGCCGCGTGTTGAGTAAGAGGAACCGACGTACGTGTATGAGAAACTGTATGAATGTGGAGAAAACGAAGGAAGTGTGTAAAGATAGATCTGTTTAGCTTTCCGTTCTCTCTGCCTAGCCCACTTGGGACACGACGTGAGGGTATAGATAAATAGATAGATAGATACCTACATATGCCTATGTTTACTAAATGAGCAAAAATGAGCATAATATAATAATTTTCGCTACACTAGTTAGAAGATGACAGTAAAAATTAAGGAAATTACTACTACACCATCATGGTATATACCTACCTCAAATGGGAAAACCAGTAGACCGTTTTCGTTCAATAAACATACAAACTGTTCTCTCGGTGTCAACAAAAAAACATGAAATTCAGGATAGGTAGCTTACCCCACCGCTGAATTTAAGACGCATTTTTTTGAACATTGCCTTTTACGGGACACTCGAAATCTACGGAAAGGAGTGAAAGACTTATTATTTGTCGAGTGCTCCACGGAATCAGAGGAATTCGCTTAATGTATTCAACATTTTAATTAAGCCAACAATAAAATGATGAACTAATCTAGTGGTAAACATGCTGTATCCCAAGTGACGTAAACAGAGAGAACAAAATGGCATATACCTAGATCTATTATTACATATTTCTTTCGCTCGTCTACATTCATACAATTTCTCATACACCCACGACAATTTCTCTTACTCAGCATACGGCTGATTATCTCTAACAAAATATCCAATATTGCATGTAGATTAATAAGTAAATATGTAAGGTTTTACGAACACTTTAATGCTAGCATAAAAAAGTGGGATACCAATTCTATTCTAGGAGACTCCATGGAATAATTTTAACCTAATTAAAGTAAACATTTGCTTAAGCTGTGAAGCACTCGGTAGATGATAGGTGTGAGTTTTCGAGTGTCTTGCAAAAAGCGGATATTCGAAAAAGAATACATTTCATGTCTTAAATTCGCGTTGAAGTATACTACCCAATACTAAATGTTTATTTTTTTATTGCATACAACCGGTCCGTTGGCTTCACCATTTATGTTAAACGCCGTAAAGATATGAATGGATGAATTACTATATTGTGGACCCAAAACATACTATTATTGTGATAAACCTTACTTTAAAATTATTTTACGTCATAAATTAAGACAATGCAATATGTCTTCGTCGGCTTTCTAGGATAAATGCGATAAAGATTGGAGACAACCATTAGGCACTGTGTCCCTTACGTTTACAACCGTAAGGTAATAAACCTTTTACACGGGAATACCATATGGCTTCAAAATTTCTGGAATCAATATTTATCAATAATAAAATTTGTTCTATGGGATCACACATATTTGTAAATAATATTATTATCTATTTAGTTGCATTTTAATATTCAAACGGGACGTTTCGTACTTTAATCTCGTAAAGAAATTTCGAATAGTGAATCTTTGTGAATTGTGTATAATAGAAAAAATATTTCTTTTGTTTTATTTTATGTACATCCGTAGTGTTATACTGTATTAGTTGAAAAATAATTAATTTTATAAATATTATTCTAACATTTCTCTATATGCGCGCTATTGTGAGTGTGTGTTATGACAGTGATTTTTTATGAAGTTTCAAATATCAGTTATCTATATAAAAGCATATTTCACTTAAAGTAAAAATTGTGCAACTTATAAATAGAGTGAACGATTTGTGCAAGTATCTGTAGAAGAATCGATTCAAAGCCGTTGATGGCTTCATATCTCTGATAGCGACAAAATGATGGGGTGAGTGTACGTATTAACTAAAATTTGTAATAGTGTTAGTGCATCATGGCGTGTCAAATGCTCTAAAATATGAGATAATTTATTTATTGAATTGCTTCAAATAAGTACATTATTTTGTTAATTTTAGTATATTACATAAAATTTTGATCTATTTGTAACATTATTCTGAGACTACGTGAGTGTGGGTTGTATATTTATAGAGAGGTATGAATTTCAAAAATAGGCTTCCAACCTATCGCAGTGGCTCAAAGATTTTAAAATTTATTTTGGCGCGTCCAAAGAGTTAAATCATCCAATGCTAATTAACTGAGGCTAGACTTGATTTTTTGGATGTATGGGTAAGATTTAATATAGGTACATATAATTTATTTATTTATACAACATACACAGAGATTCGATAAAACATTCCTTTGAAAGAAAAAAACACATTGATCCGATCAGGGCAACCTCCCAATCGTATATGTAGTCAATACCTAATCTCATTGAATTAAACAAGACAATGTCGGTATACCTATTATAATATTATACACAAAGTAACAAAGTTGTATAGACAATATTGGCAAACGCAAGTTCAAGAACTTTGATAACCTCCCTTAATACAATACACCTACATGTGTTATGACAGCATTATTATGATTAGGTATTTGTCTTTTGTGTTATCGTATGTTCATATCTATGTAGTACCTATGTAGTACATATTATAATTCATTAAATCGTTAGGAACAGAAGTCACATTATAACAAAGGCATAAATTATTTGTTTTATACCTTACGCCAGTGGTCACCAACCCCTAGTCTGTGGAAGAATCATGGTGGTCATTTTCTTTAAAACCAAGTATTTTTTTTTCTATCGGTATTTTATTTTATTTTTTTATTTTTATTTACTAACCAAGCAAAACATACAGTCTTATGACACATATTACAAACAAGTACATTACATCAATGTTTTATCGATGAAGTTTGCGGAAATTATTAGTATATTCGTGTTTACAAAACTGTAAAAAAAGATTTAAAAAAATGTTTTATTGATAATATTATGAATGTGTATATGTATTTGCTTTAATTTAGTTTTTCAATGTGAAATATTTAGAAGAAAGAAATCACTTCATAGTGATAATCTCTTCACTGCATATCGTTCAGCAGTGCAGTATTTTATATTTTACATTGTTTTGTTATCACTGTTATACAATGATGATGTGCAAAAATAATAAAAGAAATAAATAAATAACCAAGAAAATTGTGAAATATGTAAAATTCCTGTACCTTTAGTGAAAGGGAAATTATTAAGTACTCTACTTTGAAAAATCGACTAGTTTCACAATACCAGATTCAAGATTCTGAGAAAATATTATTTTACAAAACCGAGGAGAACATTAAACATTTCAAATCGCTCTATACACTATTTTGAAAATTTAACGACGGAAAAAGAGGAAAGCAATTTTACAGGTTAAGGAAAATCTTGTAACTCTGGGAACTTAAATTCTCACATTCACTTTTTCACTATACGTTTAACATCTTTCTTTAAGTGAACCGCAGTAAAATTATCAAACATTGAGCGACTCACCTTGATAAAAACGTTGGAGACCACTGCTTTACGGTACTTTACAATATCATACACGTTACTTGTGACAAAGAGAATATTAAAGCCGTTAATACCATTTCTATTCCTAGTTTTGAGTTCTTCCCTTGCTTTTAGGTGGTGCTACCTTTAATTGCCCCAACCGTATCACTCGTACTATTTCAAAGAGCAATTGTGAATTTATTATATGTATGAATCATTAAATATATTAGGTATGAAGGCACAACATACTCATTTTATTCGCAATATGTTTTCTCGGCATTTTTCGGATAAATGAACTTATTTGAAACACAAAGGACGCGTTAATGTAATGAACAATAATGTCCTTTCGAAAATATGTTTATATAAGTTTATTTGACACCATGATTTGTATGAGATATGAATAAAAAAAATTTGCATATTTTTTCCAATATCAACATTTCAATTCGGTTTATTGAATATTTATAATGACTGATTATGTTGACCGTGCCTTCTGTGGGGATAGTCCGTTGCTGTGGAACAAAATTCCCTATAATTTGCGAACTCTGGAGAGTGAGGAGGTGAGGTTAAAGACCCTATTGTTCGAGAGGTGTAATGATTCTTGAATGGGCTCTTGCGGTGTTTTTTCCACAAAACGGCGTATCTTTAAAGAAATTGTCTAGTTGCTATTATTATTCTACTATTACTGTTGATCTGTATGTATATATTATTTGTATATGTATATTTTTTTTTTTATTTTAAATAATCGGATTAGTTGGAAGACATCACATTTAAGCAATAAACTCTCCCTCTGTACATTGAATTGTATAACTGATATTTTAATGGTACTTTGTAACCAATGTACAGTGAAGAATAAAATGATTTAAGCGTTCTTTCATTTACAGTGCAAATAGAATTTGCCATTTTAAATCTTGGGTTGATTTCTCTCAATTCATATTGCTTTGTAAAAAACATAATTTCATAGAAATAACACTATTTTACTAGAAAAATAACACCGATTTTCTTGAAAATAACACCAATTAAAAAAAAATAACCGCTTTTCTAAAAAATAATACCGATTTTCCATAAAAATAACACCTAGAAATTCATGTCTCTATTTATAAGTGTTGATAATACGAATGTATGCAATAAGCAATTAGGAGAGAATGTATGGTATACCTGCTAATTACTAGTACTTGCAAATTGTTAATTTATTACTTACTCTGTTTTGTAATATACAAGAATAGCCTATTATTGTTAACCGTGAGGCCGTTTGAAGATTTATTTGAGTTACCGTATTAACAAATTGTTTTGAAAATTTGATCATGTTATTGATTTTATTTATTTATTTTTTTTTCATTTTGCACATCATTATTATATAACAGTGTTAACGAATCAATACAAAATTTAAAATACTAATAAGTTACGCAGTGGCGAGATTATCACTCTGAAGTGATTTCCTCGATCTAACCACGACACATAGACACATATCTAGTTAAAATAAATACAGCTAAACACAACAAACATACCTATAAATACTAAACAGAAAAAAAAATTGACACACACTCAACACGCAGTAAAGATTATGGATTGGAAAAATGGGGGGATAGGCTAGGGAATGGATACTGCGTTAGAAGACGACATTTTTCCCTTAACTGAAGATATGGAAACATTGAGCGATTGTGAAACCCAATGCGAACTTTTGTCGAATCTTAAACATCTTTCTATGTCAACTATGTACAGAAAAGTATTCGAAGATGTATAAAACAATAACATTTTCTTAACGATGAGAACGGAAGTTTTCAAATTAATTATCTCGCGCTGAGTGATTCATCAAAATTTAGCAATTAAACTCACAAAATGTAATTCCTTATTGTAAATACAACCCGGAACCGGTTTTAGAAAATCAAATTACAGGTTCTATTATGATAAAACAATAATAACAGATAGACAAATCATAATAGACCCGATTTAGTATAACATGATAAACGTAATAAAATAACGTAGGTACCTAATAGACATCGCTGTCCCAAATACATATATAATATACAAACAGCCGTCGCAGAAAAAATACGTAAATATACAGAACTAGCAGGAGAAATAAAAAATATTTGGCATTCTAGGTCCGTTTATAAAATACCTTTAGTCATGTCAGCTACAGGGGTAACTCCGAAATCTTTAATAAATAATGTACAAAAATTAGATTTACCGTTTAATTTGTACATAAAAATTCTAAAATCTATTATAATAAAAACTTGTAATATTGTAAAAAAGTTAATGAACACAGATATTTCAGGCACAATGCTGGTATTTTGAACCCGCGTTCTGAGCCTAATCCTTTGATATCCTGTATACCTGGAAAGGGGAAATTTTTCCCGGCATTAGACTGTTAAGTTTTTGTGTCACCATGACTGATCATATGGAGACTTATCTGGTTGTATAACGCTGAGAAGTGTGGATGGCAATTCTGCCGCCGCGTAAAAAAAAATTCATTTGATATCTCACAGAAAACAAAATAAAAAACATTTGTGAGAATGACGGAAATGGTGAACGTTGTCCATAGACACTGAAAGTGATAGCTGAAGTCTAGAGACAATTCGTAACAATTTGTTTGATTTTGTTGGCACTAACTATGTGGTAATCACGAAACATTTTTAATTAAAGAATTAGTTAATTATGTACTACAACCACTTTAATTTTTTTTTTAAACACTACCGGTTTCAACGCTCAGATGCGTCATTGACGAGTGTTATACTAAAACTAAATAAATACTAGAACTGTTGATGATTAATTAGTTAGGGAAGGGTGGGGGCGTTAGAGTGGGAAAGAGATGGAGAGTTTTTATTTATAGGAAACATTGTTAGTAAGGGTGACTTGTATGGCGCTAACATTTTATTTACAATATTTTGTTTTAAATTTGTTTAAAAATTTTGTTTAAATTTGTTTAAAATTTTTGTTTAAATTTGTTTAAAATTTTTGTTTAAATTTGTTTAAAATTTTTGTTTAAAATTGTTTTAAATTTTCAATGTTTCCTAACATAACACTCGTCAATGACGCATCTGAGCGTTGAAACCGGTAGTGTTTTTAAAAAAAAATAAAGTGGTTGTAGTACATAATTAACTAATTCTTTAATTAAAAACAATTTGTAACGTTGGGTCTCCTTTATCACTTCTTTCGATTAGATTTTGCACAATGTTACATTGTGTAAACATGTTTTTTTTTTTTTTTTTTTTTTTTATTACCGGCAATCCACCCGTAACGAGTGATAAAGTGAGTATATCTCCAATTAAGATATCTGTTTTGAAAAAAAAAATATTAAAAAAAAAATTAATCTTCATCGACGGCAAAGATGAAAAACATTCTAACAAGACTCTTTGACTGCAATTAAAATATTACTATTTTTTTATTCAATCCAAAATAGTACATACAAACAAACATAAAGAACAACTCTTTCATAAACACTTGAATACTATGAATCAAATCAATTAAAAATAATAAAAATAGCACGACATACGTCATGTCATTTAGTAAGTGAGAGTTGGATTAACTTAAGAGTTAATCTGTTATTGTATTATTTCACCCATTACTTACAAAAAAGTACAAATAATAAAGCTCACAAATCTGTGAAAAGCATGTATGGAGGTTCTACATATGTACCGATTTTTTCCAGCAATGTTTCATGGAAAGCCATTAAAATAAATCGCGCGTGTTTGTGAGCAAAACAAAGCAAATTAATGCGTGTATCGCAGTTAGACTTCTTATAGTACCTATTACGAATAAAATCAGAAGAAATAATTTTATTGGTTCATCAATATGTTTGTTTTGATATCGAATCTGAACATATCCATTCATAGTATATCAGTTTTCTATATTAACATTGATATTTTCCTTTATTTTTCTCACAAATAACACAGTATTATACTATTTTGGAAAATGTAATTTTATAGAACTCAACGCGAAGAAAATTTTACGTACTTAGTTAATAAATGAAATTTTTGTATTGTATATTTATTGCATGCAGTTATTCCGTTGGCTTCTCCACTTGTGAGAAATCCCGTGAAAGTATGAATGAAATGAACGGATGAATTTGTTGTGTAGATGGCGCTCCTGTAGTTTCCTGAATCCATTACTTTTTCTCCCTTTTAACTAAAATAATAGTTAAACGTCATTTAATTATTGTTTCTTTTTTCTGACAAAGTTTATTTTTTTAAACAGTTTTGGTGTTCATTGCGTTCAAATTGAATGTTAAATTGTAAAAATTTAACCTAATCAAAATTTGTTGGAATAATACTTAACCAAATTTTGTTTTCTAGAAAAATAATATAGTAAATAACATAGTAAATGTATGAAATAATATAAGTGGTTAATGAACCTCTGCGGTGATTTGAATAACGAAAACAACGCAATATAAATAGTTCAATAATAATTACAATTACAAAAACAAACAAGACTACAGGGTTTTATGCTAGTACTGCACGGTTACTCTTGACAAAACTAAACACGATCTTAATCTAGTCTTGATCTTGATCATACGATGCACGAAGTGACTATTGGCCAAAAATACATGCAAACCGATCGCGCGTTAGCGGTGGCGCGGTGTTTTTGACTATAGTACCTTCGTGCGTCGTATGATCAAGATCAAGACTAGATTAAGATCGTGTTTAGTTATGTCAAGAGTAACCCTGCTGGGTATACTAAAACAGCATGAAAACTAGGCTGTTTTGTTATTATATTAATTTCACTTTCACTATGGCTATTTAGGCTTTGCCATAAAACACTAAAAGAAACTAATTTGAAAGTATACGTACTTAGAATTTAATATCACCATAAATAATCAAACTACAAAAATCTGAATAACTATAGAAATATTTATTAAATTACTTTTTTCCCTTAATCTAGATTTTTTGCAAGAAATTAAAATAAAACAAAATATATCGACTCTCCAGTTCCATGACTCAACAAGTCAAAATGCATTTTATTCGAGAAATCGCCATTTTTGTAATTTTACTACATTTATATTATGCTTCCAAAACACAACAGATACCGAAATATACTATATATAATAATCGCACTGTAAGAGGCATTATGTTGTCTTTGTTCCGTTCAATAGTTAAACTACTACTACATACTATACCATCACGGCATATCCCACAAGTGGGGTAGCAGGCAGATCAGCTGCATGTCAGAAACATACAAACTGTCCTCTTCTTGCCAGTATAAAATCAAGACATTCAGGATGGGTGGCAAACCTCAACGCTGAATTTAAGATGTAAAATGTTAAACAACTCGAAATATTTATTTTTGAAATTCAAATAGGTATAATTTTTTTGCGTGGAGCACCCGGTAAAGAATTGGTCTCCCACTCTTCTGCGTAAGTTTTCGAGTGTCCTGTAAAAGGCAGGTATTCGAAAAAATAAGACATTTTACATCTTAAATTCAGCGTTGAGGTTTGCCACCCATCCTGAATGTCTTGATTTTATACTGGCACGAAGAGGACAGTTTGTATGTTTCTTACATACAGCTGATCTGCTGGCTACCCCACTTGTGGGATATGCCGTGATGGTATAGTAGTATAATTTTTTTTCAATAACTAAATATTTTATATCAAAAGGAAAAACTGTGTAATGTTTTATAATTATTTGTTTGTGGAATTGATAGAGTGGAGATGATCAAAATTTTCGAAAATTTCGACTTGTTGAGTTGTGGAACTAGACAATCGATAAAGTAATACCACTTGTGAGTTCATTAATTACCCAGTTGGTTTTCTGTGAAAGCTTTTCAAAAGCTGACTAACAAATCAATAAAATAACCAGTTGAGTTTATTAACATTTTGTTTCTCTTTCATTTCTCATTACAATGAACTTCCACCTAGAACCGTTGATCGATAAGATAAACTTTAAATTTTCCGTATCCGTTTGGGTTACCCTTGGAGATTCCGATTAAGAAAAAATCTCGTTTTACTCTAATTATTATATTTGTGCTTAAAAATATAAATGTAATTGGCCAATTAGAAATAAATAATAAAAAAAAACACAAACGAAATACATGGTTTTGATCTGCTCAGAGAAGTTTGAGTACAGCAAAACAGAGTAGAGACAGAACATGGACGCAGTAACTGCTTGCTCGGGAGGTGGGGAAAAAGAGATTGCCCTGATTACGAATGTCGAGATATAAAGAATGTAAGACTCATAGTGCAAGATTACCATTTCAAAAAATTCAATGAAAACCTCCAAGACATCCATAAAGCAAGACCAGAAGCAGTTAACTGGAGGGCAGCGCTAGAGCCAAAACTATAGAGGATGCAACGCAACCCCTTCGGGTGCAAGAAGACATACATTAATACCAGGCCACACGAAAAGCAAAGTAAAAGAATGCATAAAAGCATTTGTAAACAATTTGCCGGGTACGAGTTTAAATTTTATTATATTTTTCGACTCAGTGTCATTCACGGCAAACAATAGGACTCTCTATCAAAAATATTTATATTATCAATTTTGCGATTAGGTATGCCAAATATTCTATAAGTCTCATTTTATTATTCAAAGAATTTCAGTGTCTTAAAGTTAATATTGATTAATGATTTCGAAAGATGAAAGTATTTGTTTCACTTAAAATTGGTATTCAGAAATGGATAGTAAAATATCAGGGTTCAAAGACAAAATTGAATTTAATAAAAAAAGGTAAATTTTATACATTCTTCCCATACTATCATCTGAAACCAATTTGTTTGCTTGTTTATTTTTTTTAGTATAAAACAACAGAATATCGTTAACGTCCCATTTTCATAATAATATTTACGAAAAAACAATGTATGACAAAAAATTTAATATTATATACCGTTGTCTATTTCAGCGCAATCTTTCAGCAAATATATTTACCAAAAACTAATAATATATTATATTGTTTGCTTTGCTTTACCGCAGCAGAGAGTTTCAGCCGTCGTCAGCTGTTTTCAGAAATATGAGAAGTTATATTTTGAACTTTTCAGTTTTGCAGAAACGTTGTAAAATATATTTATACTTTGTAAAAAGTACGAGCTTTCGTGTTAAAGTGAACTTTGAAATATTTTTAATATCAGAGTGGACACATGTCGTAAATCGATACTTTTTTCAACTCCTGTAAAATTCCTTGAAAGTATGAAAAATAGTTTTCTCCGCTATTTTAGAAAGTTTCATAATTTTTATTAAACTTTCTATACCTTACAGGATACATATTACTTAATCTAGGGTAGATAGCTTCCAGCTAAGCCAAAACGAAATCCATCTAGTAGAACTCAAAAAACATAAATGTGTTTGACATCACAAATACAATAATACAAGACAAACAATGCTCTGTAGAATCTATTTTTTTTGTGTTTTTTGGCATTCAACCCAAAATATAAGTGATTTAACCATATTTTGTAGAATTATTATGTGAAATTGGGTAGGTGCACTTTACGACAACTTGTGAGTAGAGTTTTTATTTAACCAAGGATAAATTTTAATCTCTATTCTTTTAGTAATTTCACTAAGGATTTGCGTTTTTTTATAGTGTTTGGCTAAGCACAAGCTAGGCCAATTTGGACAGTATAAGTTATTATATTGTTTAATATGCATTGTGTTAACATTTGAATGAGATATAAAAATAAATACTTCTTAAAATAAAAACAATGACATAAATAATACATATAATTTTTTTTTTCTTGAGTTAGGTTTTACTTTAACCAGCCATAGGTAACTTTAATCTCAAGTTAGATACGACTAGAAAACCAAAATAAAATAATAAGTGTTCTTTTTGTGTGCGTGAGTAATTATTATTCTACGTTGATACTTGTTCAAACAATCTGTTCATGTTTAAGAAATGAAAAGAATAGTATATATAAAAGTAAAACGACAAACTAATTTCTTTTCCTTTCTTACCCTCCTTTCTATTCTTTACTAGACGAGTACAATAGTAATAAAATTATTAATATGACGTCATACTATTGTCTCTTTTATACTTTGCTCTCTCGGTATAAAAGATTTAATAATAAAATACCTCCGATGGAAAAGATCGTATTTACCAGTGAAAGTTTCTCATTAGGGGCAAGGATGCAGCGCACTCCTTTTATAAATTCAATAAATTTATCTACTTCCGCTACTTCTATAACATCACAGCATATCCCAACCAGTTGAAGTCCTCAGTAGGCATTTGTACGTAACTGTAAGATAGATTTAAGAAATGATTGTGTTTATTTCTTAAATCTTATTTTCATGAGTCATGTATAAGGCAGGTTTAACAAACACCTGCCTTATACAGGTGTTTGTTAAACCTGCCTTATACATGACTCTCGAAAAATTATAGAATAGAATGGAAAACCTATTCTATACCAGAGATTCCACAGGGTCGTAAATTTATTTTATTATTTCGTATTTATATAATATCTTATTTCGTATTAATATAATAGTTATTATTAGGTATTTGTTTTCTTAACCCTTGCATCTAGATATCATTATCAATTTAATGTGATCAATCTAATTTTGGAAATAATGTTAACGGTATATAACTAAAAAGGCTATGAGAATATATTACTGTTGTGAAGTCAATTCGGTATTTAGCTGTTATAAAATACTCGTTATTTTGATCACCGTAAACAGGTTAAATAAAAAGTTATAACTTTCGATACTAATACACGTTATTTGTTAAAATCGGTAGATTGTCGATAAAAGTACTCGATACTGTTTAATTGAGTTGACGTTTATTTTGTATCACTCCATATTTTTTTGAGTTTTACTCTATTTAATAACTACTACATTGTAGTTTGACAATGACTTTGAAAACCGAAACTAGATTACTACACATTTTAATACAGTAAAACTCAAAACAGTTTGTTTATTTCCATTCAAAAAATACTGAAACATTTCAAATTCCTATACCATGTTAAAAATTCGACGACAGGAGGGAAAAAATTTCAAGGGATAGTAAAATTATTGAATTGTGAAAATTGAGATTCGGTACCGATAATACTCGTATAACCGCTATTATGCTTGGAATATCTTTCGGTACTTGTAATGAAAAAATATCTGGTATTGACATCACTATTATTCAACGAATACATTATCGAAACAATATGAAATTTTGTATAAATAAACGAATGATCGCATTTTCGTGACGAAGCGATGCGATAATACACAGCAACAATGATATACCTAGCAACAAATCCCATCAATTCTAAATCTAGACTTATCGATCCGGTATAAAGCATACTAAATGTATTTCGATATATCGAAAACATAATAATAATAAGTTTTTCAATATTTTTTAACCCGACTTTGTTGAATATCTAAACTGGAATAAAAAAAATCACTTAGCTTAAATTCCCGCCATCATAAAAACTCATTATTTACTAATATTTGAAATATATTCCAGATAAAGTTAACATAATATGCATACATTTATGAACGTGGAATATAAACAATAGCTTGTGAACCAGAGTTCGAAGTAAGGTGTCCAGAGACTCGTTAATGATCGCCGGTACAAACTCGGTGCATAGACACTTCACCACCCAAAACGGACATCCTTTCCAAATCTAGTCTCCACCAGAGACAGGATGAAGCAATGAGAATCAGCAGACCACGCCGCAAGGGGTAAAAATTAACCTCAAGACAGATAAACCCGTTCGACAAAAATGATACCACCAAGAGACCCAAGTCTCCACAAACCTCAAAAATGTCCTAAGATTCCGTGGACATTACAATACGTCTCCGAACCAAATAAAAGATTAAGACTCCCACGTAGCGGTTTTCGCCAGCCAGTTCTTCAGACTAGCCATGAGCTCTTAAGGGCAAAAGTTTTTCTTGAGAATTCTCAGAAGTTCCTCGACTTTTGAGATATCCGGACATAGGAGGAAGTTTTTCAATTCACCTGTAGAACTATTCTTTACCGGGGACTTTACAGTACAATTTACAATCATTTTCACAAAAAAATATGATATTATAATATGAGAGTGTTATGAACAAATATACAAACCTACTCAAATATTTATTTGAAGAGTTTTCTTCTTGTTCGTTTTCAGACATGAGACAGTTTTTCATGAATTTTACACAACCATGCTACATACTAGATACGTCATAAAATAAATCACCTTGATGTATGTACAAACATCCTTACTATGTACACTGTACAGCCATATGATACGTTGTATTATATAATACAAAACTATACTTGTAGATTCCTACCATGGACGTGTTATAATATCATAGACTAAAGACTAAAAATAAAATTGTTGTTGGGTCCAATAATCTAAAGTCCAAAATATTTTCATATCAATATTCATTAACAAGCGTTTGCCTTAAATAAAAAATTGTAACGAATAAGGGTGTGATATACAAAACATACGATAAATAAAAATGAAACGGCAATATTCTCATTCATTGAATAGTAACATTGTATAGTAGGTATATATTTTTATGGTGACAATTTGTTAATTTTATTGTTAGTCAGTATTCTGTATATTTAAATGTATCTTAATTCAAATTGAAATAATATTGATCACTTCTTCTTCTTTGTTGTAGTTCCCTCAGTGCTGAGGATCGTGATCATCATTTATTAATTGTGTCGGTGCACACGTAGTAGAATTCCATAATTATGTAATTTGAAACGAGTGTTTCTTTCTACTATAGATTATTGATTCCAAGAGAGACGTCTTTCGACTTCTCAGGTCATTATCGTCTTTCGATTGATAATGAACTGATCAGTCGAAATATGTCTCTCTCGGAATCAATAATCTATAGTAGAAAGAAACACTTGTTTCAAATTACATAATTAGTGATCATCATTTTATGCGTTCGGACAAAGTTGATCACAATTATAGACAATATATAAACAAAAGGCATTAAAATTTGCATAAAGATATGACCACCACACTAACCATAAGGCCGTGCCACCTTTATTACTTTATTTTTTGTAATGTACGTTTGGCATATACCTACTAATTTCAAATGACTGTGTCCAGGAAAATAAACAAAAAAAAAAATCATGGAGCAAAGTCTATTGCATTGATATTAATTTTGGAACCTGAATACTTAAAGAATTAGTGTTACGTCTCTGGTCTGTTAATAAGTCATTGGTTGTGATACTCAATGAAACTTGTAGATACGACATACAGTGTGTCACAGTATAAATTATATAGAGAATATTGTACATAAGAGATGGGAAGAAAATTTAAATCACCGTTGAAGCACATTTTTTAACATTTATTTATCAATGATTTATGATATAAGCCTTTGACATGTTAATTACAATAATATTTATACAAAACAATAGTATAAAAACAGACCTTTGAGGTGTAATGCTGTAGTCGCATGCTGAAGATCCATTGGTAGGAACATGTCAAAAACGAAGAGGTGTTAATCAGAGTAGGCGAAAGGAGGCAACTCCTTTGTAAAATCAGCCAACAACGTGCAAACTGGATTGATCATGACACCAGGCACACAAGCCTGCTAATCAACATCGCGTAGGGCAAGACCAACGGCAGAAATGGTAGAGGCCGACCAAGAGACAACTATATGGATCAAGTGAAGAAGGACATGAACTGTGGCACATACGTAGAATTAAAGAGACTAGCAAAAGACGTAACATTGCAGACCAATCCAGTGCAATGCAACTCACTATAATGAAAAAAAAAACAATTATTACCAAATTCATTAAAAAACGCAAATTCATTGCAGACCAATCAAATGGATTGACTCACTGTAAATAAATAAAAAAATAATTATTACCAAATTCATTAAAATACGCATATTCATTGCAAACCTATTAATGGATTAACTCACTGCAAATAAATAATAAATTATTATTACCGAATCCATTAGAAAGTCCAAATTCATTGCAGACCAATCCAATGGTTTGTAACTCACTATAAATGAATAATAAAAAAAAAATTTACCAAATTCATTGCAGACCAATCCAATGGATTGACTCACTATAAATTAAAAAAAAATGCAATTATTTTGGATAGAATGGAAAAAAAACGTATAAATATTACTTTTTTTCACTGTTCTACATAGTATTTCAGGTCAAAAGGTAAAATTTAACATAATCGATTGTCAGATAAAAAAAAGTATGTTGGATAATCTACGTGATATTAATAGCAAAACCAGTTTTGTTAAGCGATAATAAAAGATGAAAATGAAATACGACTCCAATTACACGATAAAATAATTTGCTGTGAAACATTTTCAGCTCACCCCTATACTCTTCTATTGCACAGTATTATTATACAACCTCGGTATGGAAACACAATACATTACTATCGGTATTTATTGGAGCGTAGAAAAGAATAGACACATAATTTCATTTCGTGGCGTGTCGCTTCTATACAGACAGACTCTGAGGCCCATTTCACTTCTGTGGATTTATGTCGAATACCAATCATTAGATTTAGATCATTTTTTTTATCCAACGTGAATCTTGGTTAAGCAAACTCAAACACACCTTCAAGCACTGTCACGAGAGGTTTCGAACCAAAAATATCCCGATTATGTCAAATACAGGGACCAACTTAAAATTGAAAATAAATACTGAACTATTCCATCACGACACATCCCACAAGCAAGATAGCCAGCAGACCAGAGGCCTGAGTCAATAACACACTTTCGCGTCACGTTCCCGCTCCGTTAGGTTTCGGGTGCAGACGAAGTTGCAAGCAAGTGTCAATTTCGTTGCTAAGATACACAATAGTTACGAAAATTAACACTTTGGCGCAACATCGTCTGCACCCGAACGCTAACGGAGCGGGAACGTGACGCGAAAGTGTGTTATTGACTCAGGCCTCAGCTGTATGTATAACATAACATAATACGTATAAACAATTCACACATATCGAGCTAGTCCCAAACTAAGATATGCATCTTGTATTGTGGATACTAACGCGACCACACACATATACATAACATACATAGACAATTCACACAGATCGAGCTAGTCCCAAACTAAGATGAATCTTTGGGTTAGTTGGAAGATATCGCGTCCCTGATAAACTCGCCCATTGTGCAAAATATTTGTATATACCATGTTGTACCTAATCTCATTCTTTTTGTTTAAATATTGTACAATAAAGTTTATTATTATTATTATTATTATTATTATAATCTTGACTCAAAGGCAATATATAAATAATCGTGACTCAAAGGCAATATATAAATAATCGTGACTCAAAGGCAATAGCGTCATCTCCGCGCTACAAGGGCCGCCAAGCTAGTAATAAACATGCGAACTGTCCTCTACGTGCCAACAAAAAAAATTAAGACATTCAGGATGGGTGACAAACCTCATCGCTGAAATTATGATGTAAAATTTCTTTACCATTTCGAACACCTCCCTTTTACGGAAAAGAGTGAGGGATCAATAATTCTTTGCCGGGTGCTCTACAGTCAAAATAGACATTTTATTTATTTATTTATTTTTTCATTCTTTACTGTACATTGATAACAAGTAATTACATAAAAGGTAAACATTCAAGATATATACAATCAATATATACAGAGGGTGAGTTTATCGCAAAGGCGCGATCTCTTGCAACTAACCCATTTTTTATATTATAATTAAAGAATTATATAATTATGAAAAGATAAATCAATAGGGCGTTCCATTTACTCTGCCTATCCCACAATGGATATGGCGGCAACGTGAGGACATGGAACAGTATATTTTCTAAAACTATTATCTAATTATATTGATGCTATCAGCACATTATTGAATTGAAATAATACAATGACCTGTTACGTGTGTATACCGGTAACTATGTCACCACGTATACACGTAAACGTATGTAAAATGGATATTTTATTTCGCTTTTAAACAAAATAACATAACGTGGCTCTGCCTAATCTTTAGTACGTACCTAATAATAGATATTTATAATACTCGTAACTTATTTACAAATTGTATGGACGTCATCGAGTCTGCAATACTGGCAAACTGATTTGTTATTGATTTTAAATAAATTGACAATGTTCTTTTATTGATATTGACTTTTAAACATTAAAGTAAATCAAAAAATCTGTCGTCTAACATGTATTTTGTAGGTATTGGTTAATAATTAAATCAAAACCAATCAGAAACCTTGTCTACACAATGCAACATTGTGCTAAATCTATTCGGAGGAAGTGAGAAAGGTGTCCCAACGCTTACGAATTGGCTCTAGGCTGGCTTAAGTGATCACTTTCGGTGTCCATGGACAACGTTTTCAATTCAATTGACAACAATTGACAACAACAACAATTCCACCATTCTCACTGTCACGATTTAATGTCCACCAATCGAGAGACGCTTTATGCAAACCTTAGAAGCAACCATTTTTTTGGGATCTCATTTTTCGGATCTCAAATGGATCGCGAGAATGGTGGAATTGGTGAACGTTGTCCATGGACACCGAAAGTGATCACTTAAACCAGCCTAGAGCCAATTCGTAAGCGTTGGGACACCTTTCTCACTGCTTCCGATTAGATTTTGCACAATGTTGCATTGTGTAGACACGGTTCTCCAATCGAGGTTTCTGATTGGTTTTGTCATCTGCACCCAAATCCGGTTAAACAATAAAAAAATAGTAAATATTCTTAAAATTAAATCAAAAGTTTCCAGAAAAAGTTGTAACCTATCGTTGCCGATGATTCCACGGAATCTATTTCATTCCTATCTTATCAAATGGTTTGGGGAAAAAAAACGTTCAAATAATCATTGCTACATAAAAAAGATATTTTAATACGAATATTTTTATCAGAGTTTTTGGCTGTAAAACTATATTATTGGAAGAATGCTGAATGTTCAAAATCAAAGTTCTCTAACTAAAATACCTTAAAGAAACTAAATTAACAATCCTGCAAAACTACAATCGGCAAAGTTTTTATTGTCTCTTATTTACGAAATAAACAATGTATTTTACGATTTGACATGTTTTACCGAGTGAGAATTTAATCCTTGTTGTATGTATATATAATATAATCTTGTGATAAGGTGCTAGGGTAACTTGGTTGGCAATGTACCGTCGCAATCGGTGACATAAAACAAGCATTAGAGGCCATTTCGTTCAGGATACTGAAGGCATTTTAACCGCTATCACGTTCAAAAGCCCTCTTAACATCCTTAAAGGCTGTTGAAGTGAGATCGAAAACTGTAGTTTTTCTCAACTTACCCAAAACTTTAAGGCAGAAAAGGAGATATAAGTTTAAAACGTTTTCATTCATTATGTGGTTTCAATTCAGAATTTTTACGCATTCTTGAAAGTGGTTTAAAGTGGACTTTATTTTAATAAAATTTCATCGCAAATTATTTTTATTATAGACGATTCATGGTCAGCGTATATAATTCTCAATGCAATCCCAGAAAATAACTTTAAACGATAGATTCAACAAAACTTTTTTTACAATATAAACTTAGTTTTGCAATATAAATGATGATGTGCACAAAGAATAAATAAATAAACATCCAGAGGACATAACTACAACATACATATTCTCAATTTTTCGTACAAATTCCGCGTATGTCACGTGAAAAATATCAATATTGCTAGCCAGAATATCAAACAGCCCTACCTGCTGAGGACTCCAGTTTAATGTATAGGTATTTTCATGGGCGCTTATAAGAGAGAATATTGAATCCTTGTAGTTAAATTGGACAACGCACACATCGCGAAAAGAATGGACAACGGGCTGTAATCGCTTTCGAGACACTACCAAATAAGGTGGCAATCTATTTTCTAGGCCTTATAATTTTTTTTGAGGCCGAGACTCTACCTCCAGGCTACTGACAAACTATTATGTTATGGTAATAGCTTCATGTGTTAAATTTACATAATTTCATACTATTCAAAAACCGTGCTTTTTTAAATAATATAGCAGTTTTCGAAATATCCCTTTGTGTGTAGCATTGCAGTAGTGGGTAGCACTGAGGAGAGATGAGCACGCATTGAGGCATATGCTGCTCTCCTGGCAGATGTGGTCACATTATATGATTATTATCATCACGGATATCACGTCCACATATATTTTTTTATATCTCTCTTCTCTCCCTCCCTCATCATCCTCTATAGCCATATTAATAATACTCGTATTATGATTCCACAGCCAGAAATCTGCAATGTGTGCTGTACCTACTTAGTAGGTACTACGTGTTAGTATTTCATCATCTACTATTATTTATCTATTTATTTCTACAAAATTTTACTTGGTAAAACATTAATGTTGTTGACCGAAGGTACTTGTTGGAAGTCCATTTCAAGATAATTGAAAAAAAAACACAATATGTAGTTAACTTCAAAATTACTTTTAAGAACTTCGCGTACTAGTATTTGGAGACTCTCGTCTCCATCATCAGGCGATTAGTAAATAGTGAAATAAGGTACAGTATTTATAAAAGTTGAACAAAAGAATGTTGGGAGAAGCCCGTGTTGATAAGAAAGTAATTATTATTCATTGATAAAATAATCAACCATCGATCTGCCTACTCCACCTCAGCACCTTACCCGTACACTACGTTTCTTCAAACATTATTAGAATAATCATTTAGTTTTTTTTTAAATCAAATATCTCACATCATTTTTACAATGTTAAAGGCACTATACTCATATTGAGTTAAATCATATTGTTAATTGTTATAATTGCTTACTATTTCCTTTTTCTATTAATAATTGATTCACATGTACCTACTTTAAGAAACTTTAAATTTTAGTTAATAATCTAGCATTTTTGCTCTTCTCTAGTTATATTTTCTAGTGTTCTGTGAAAGACAGGTGTTCGAAAAAGTTAAGACATTTTACATCTAAAATTCAGTGATGAGGTTTGCCACCCATCCTGAATGTTTTAATATTATATTGGCACGGAGAGTACAGTTTGCATGTTTATTATATGCAGCTTGTCTGCTGGCTACCCCACTTGTGGGATATGCCGTGATGGTATAGTAGTAGTAATAGTAGATACTACTTATTTTTTTATACTGAGATACTTATTTTTTATTGGCATGGAGAGAGCAATCTGTATATTTATTACTTACAGTTAGTCCACTGGCTACCCCACTTGTGTTATATGCCGTGATGGTATAGGTAGTATAGTAGTATTGAGTGCATAATTATTATCAAGTCAATTGCCTCTTACGATTCAACTTATTATAAACAAGAGTGATAAAAAATTATAATGACAATAGACAAAAACTCATTACCACGAACTTCCAAAAAATCATAATCATCAAATCCAATTGAGGTTTGTCCCTCACCATAAAATGAACATCTGTGTATAGTAAGAACTGCTCTCCACATATTTGTTCCAGATACTTGACTTCCTGCTATCATCATAAAAGCGCCTGTATTAAAATTGATGATCCTGCTAGAAAAATTTTAAAAAACCTGCTACTTTTGTTTGGATAAAATGCTTTTGTAAAGAAATCGTGTTTTAACGTGCAAATATAATCCAAGATATTCTTATCAATTATTGGTCGCTAAATAATTAATAATATAAATTATATATATTGAAAAAATGTCAAAGATTCAAATTCACTCGTCAAATTTGTGAACAAAATAAGATCTTTGAATATAAAATAAAACATAAATAATTATACTTAAATAAAACACTTATTTATAGTATATCCACAGAGACTTTTTATTGGACGCGATAAGTGTTTTATTTATAATTTATTCAACATGAATTTCCACCAAGTACCGTAGGTTAAAAATATAAACTTAAACCTAAATAAATTTTAAAATTAAAGTGATTCTTTACAAAAAATTACTAATTGATGACTTGTATTTCGTAATTCTCGCTTTAATTTAACAATTTATTTTTCATTACAAAAACTTACCTTTTTAAAAACTTACATGAACAAAAATGTTGCATTTTTTTATTAGCAGGTTTGGGTTACAACTATCTAAACTAAAAAGTGGAGTGATTTTGGAACACTTTCTACCAGCCAACCTATCTGCCTAGTAATAAAAGTAATATTTATTTTTTTAAAGGCATTGAGACGACAACACGCATGTTTATCACACGCAGTTAGTGGCTGCTCCAATTGTCGAAAATACAGTGATGGAACAAATAGAGCCTGCTTAATTTTACTTAAAAGAGACAAAAATTCTGCTAAAATAACAATTTCCTGCTAAACCTGACCATTTTGGTCAATATCAAGACACCTTTGCGTACTTGAGTAAAATATCTAGGTTACAATGTAGTTACTTTTAACACACCTATACCTGTTCTAACATACTGTTACTTGTTATTACTTTATACATATAGTAACTGTTCCTATTCTCGGCTCATGTCATTATTGGATATTATTTGTACCGGATACTTTCAAATGTTATTTTCATTGTACATATTTTTATTATTTATGTAACGTGTACGAGTACTGACACCCCTCTCATTAGAGGGGTGTCCATTCTTCCATTCATGTCCAGTCCTCATTCCAACCATTGTTGGAATTACCTAAATATCCCAGGTCAATGTGTTTAAATACCTGAGAACAACCGGGTTAGTTGGAAGACATCGCATTTGAGCGATAAACTTGCCCTCTGTACATGGAATTGTATAACTGATATTTTCTATGATAAATGTTTTAATTTGTTTTATTGTAAACAATGTACAGTGAAGAATAAAATAAATAAAATAAATAAACAATCAGAACACCAGAGGGTGATCTCTGATCAGAATTACCAATCCTCAAAAGAGTTGGGGTTTAACATGAACAGAATTTGGAGAACACCTGGATTCAGTATCAGGATGAAATGTTCAACAAAAATTAAGACTTTCGCGATGGATGGCAAACCTCATCGCTAAACTTATGATCTAAATAAAATTGTCTTGTTTTAAACTTCTGTCTTTTAAAAGATACTCAATAACTTTGAATTGAATAATATAAACAGTGCATTTTGAAAATAATCAGGATTATAAATAAAGAGGAAATCAGGATTATAAATCACTTTATAGTGATAATCTCGCCACTGCACATCGTCCTAGATTCTAAAATTTTATATTATTTTGTTAACACTGTTATGTAATGATGATGTGCAAAAGAATAAATAAATAAATAAAAAGAGCTCGAAAGTTTACAAAAAAGTTATAAAAGCATAGTGATCTATTCATTCAATAAAAAAAATGGTTTAAGTATTTTTCACAAATATGTTACTTATTTATTTATATATATCATGTTAAAAAAGCTTTTGCCGTCGATAAATAAATAAATAAATAAATTGATGAACATACAGGCTTGTAATGTAATGTTATATGGTTGTGTTATGTTGGTTTATAATACGCATTTATAGGTATAAAATAATTTTAGTAAATTGTATAAGTTATATGTTATTGTGCCTAAATTTGTCTATAACCTTATTGTTATACAAAAGGCTTTCATTCTGTTTAATGTATCAATGGGTAGATAAAGAATTTTTTGTTTCAGCTCTTTTATTCACAAGTCATAACAACCCTTATTTGGGACCGCAGATAAAGTATTCAGAAACATCCCTCCCAAGTACTAGTAGAACAGTAACCTGCTTTATTATTATAACAAAGAATATTTTCAGTGTTGCCATATTCCTATGTCCCCAAAACCTACCCGCAGCTAACTACCTTTAGCAGATAAGGGTGATAATACTTGTTCTCTATTAGGGATGACATCCCCTACAATACACTAAATTTGCAGTAAAAAGTCATCATGTGAACCTTTCCGGTGTAGAGTTTTTATGATTTTGAGCTTTTAGTTTAGTAAAGAAACAGCGATCGAGAGAGTATGAATGGGTGTGTAGTCCTGAATGTATAAAGAGCGCCTGTCTCTCTTGACTCCAGAATATCCTGGGGATATCAAGTTAAGTAATGTAGGAAATAAATTTCGTACTGCACAGGACAGATGATGTTTCTCACAACTGATCGTCAAGGTCGGAGAAACAAAAATGAAATTATGAAGAATTTAAAATAGATGGAGATTGTTCCATACTTCTATTATTCTTTTCGGTTTCAAAGGATCTCGACGTTTGTAAAATGTTCGGTGAAATCGGTCGCTTTCTGATATTTGCGTTTCGAACTTCCAAATTGAAGTCGTACTCGAATCGTACCACTAATCTATTCCACTTTCATAATATAAGCTATTACTTGTGTGAGTTCGTCGGTAGCCTGGAAGTAGTGTCTCGGCCTCGTGAACAGGGGGTCCGTGGTTCGATCCCAGGTGTCTGCAGACTCTCCTTTCACGACACAAGCTTTTACGAGTATCTTACTGTGAAAGGTGTATAAGATTGTATTTGGATTTATAACAAAACCCAGATATATCTTTTTAAAAAATTTACTCTTTAAGTTTATCAAAAAGCTAAATTCGATCAATATAACAGTTACATTAAGCACCAATGGGGTAGTCAGCATTTTCCTGGTGTATTAAACACGTAGACGAAACACCTTACACGTAACTAATAAGAATTTATAACCTTCAAAGCGAACGTTGAACCTCATCAAAAAGTCAGCTCAAAATTAAGACTGAAATTTTAAAGCAATTTGTTTTTTCAATATTTTATATTACGCTTTTCGAGCACGTTTCAGACATGATTTTTATTTTACGAACGACATAAACCATGTTTGATTATTAATTAGCGAACGGCTTATTTGTTTGCTTTGATTAAAAAGGTAATCGAAACCATATTTTTTAATTATCATTGGTTTTGAACTTCAAAATAGAATCAATGTGAAAATTAATTGAAGCAGCTATACCGATATTGACAATTATTAAACGAGGAGGTGTTTTTGAAATGGTATTTATCGGAAAATATCTTTCCCCAATTAATATTTTCTCTACGATGATATTACACTTTGATTGTTTTCAATTAATTGTTACATCAATCAATTTATTGTCTTTTTCACTTTTCGCTCTTTCCATTAAATGTTTGATTTTTTTATTGCATTTTAAAAAAGTGTTTTATGATACAATTTGAGGTGTAGTTTTAGGTAAAAATAATTTTTAAAAAAATCAATGGCACAAAAAAGTACACTTTTTGAAGGAAAATTAGTATGATGGAAATTAACATCATCATGTATGTATGGTCTATAATACGAATTATGAAAACAATTATTAATTTTTGATTTTTCTCTTTGAAAAAGATGAGAGATGGCTGAGAAACTCCACAGTAAACTTAGTAAAGAACCAAGAACATAAAACCTGCGCTATGACAATTGCTACTGACACAAATCATAGACAAATGGTTGACATAGTTTTTATTTTCACTTGAATCCATATATTAACTCTTCAAATAATTACCAGATTAAAAAAATATACCATTGCCATTAATAATAAATAATCATACCAAAATAATATTTAGTATGATGTTAATTCCCATCACAATGCATTTAAGGATTTACACAGTTCTAGAGAGCACAGTTCAAAAAATTATTCCTTCCATTATGGAAGATTCAGCGTCAATTAAGTCACCTTTTCTTATCCATCCTTCCCATCACGACATCTCCCACAAGTAGAGTAGCCAGCGGATGATCCGCATGTAATGAACAAGCAAGTCGTCCTCTTCTTTATTATTATTATTAGTGACAACGAGACGATTCTTACAAGGATCATTACAGCCGAAGGCCAATGCGATCCAAGAAGAAAATAATATTTAGACAACAACACAACAATAAAAAAATAAAATATTCAGTATGGGTGGCATCCCTCATCGCTCAATTTTAAATGCTAATTGACTAAAGCGTGAGTTTTTAAAAATGTCTTAAAAACTCACGTTGTACCCAAAAAAAGTCATTCAGGATTGGAAGCAACATAAACGAAAATAGTTTAAATTTTGAATTTGCTACAGTTGAAGATATTTCATTTTGAAATCATGTGCTTTGTGAATCAATGAATGTGAAAAAGTTCACTCTTCACCCCTTCTCCCATACGCAAAACATATTATGTTGGGGTGGTAAGGAACTTTTCACATATGTGAATTTACATCACCGACTCGTATGCGACATTCATAGTAGTGGTACATTTTTCTCTGAATGGATAATGCACCGTAGCATTCAGCTAACAGCTGTCATATAATCTGGGATACGCAATGATGCTTCTGGATGAGTCTTGGATAAGTCCAATGATACATATTTGGCAAAAAGAACAATAGAATATGGTTTTCCATTTTTAAGGTTTCCAATGGCCTAAACGACCTTCTTTCTATGACAAAAGTAAGACGGTTACGATCATCGAACTTGTAAGAGACTTACCCTCTTCTGAAATAGAATTAGAAATGATAAAAGGAATAGAATAAAATGAGGTTTCCTGGAGAACGAGACCAGTTTGTGTGTGTGATTGGAAAACCGAGAAATATTGATATTAAACCTACTGGAATAGCCTCTCGTAAACAATGTTTACCTTGAATGCTTTTCCAGATAAAAACGTGTGCAAGCCATGGTGTTCGTCTTGTTCCAACATCTCTTCTTCCATCAATTTTCATCATTTTAAACTCTGGTAAAACATTACTTAGGTGAGATAATAAATAAAGTTTTTTTTATTATTTTAAAACAGCGGTTTTCGATCAGTTGGGGCGTAAACAAAAAGTTCGAAAATATCTGAAAAGTGTAAAAGGCTTTATTCTGAGTATGGTATGAGGCGCCTAAGGTTGGGGGCGGTAACTTGCGTACCTAGTCCGGCTTATTGATCCTAAAACTCAGGTGGTCACCTTCTCACTATGAACAACAAACACTGTAACATAAAATATGTACTTATATTTTACCTTACCCGAGTAAAAAGTTTTATAATTTGTTAATTAAAGAGCACTTTTGTTTTATAGTTGAATAAACGTTCCTAACAGAAACATTTTTATTATATAAAGCCTTTCGCAGATGGTATTAAACTGCATATCGTTAATTTTCTCTATAGTGTACCTAGTTGTAAAAACATTCGTGCAACAAAATACTAACAAAAATATATGTCAAAACCAATCAGAAACCTCGATTGGAGAACCATGGCTACACAATGCAACATTGTGTAAAATTTAATCGGAAGAAGTGAGAAAGGTGTCCCAACGCTTACGAATTGGCTCTAGGCTGGCTAAAGTGATATTTTTCGGTGTCCATGGACAACGTTCACCAAGTGATCACGTAAGCCAGCCTAGAGCCAATTCGTAAGCGTTGGGACACCTTTCTCACTTCTTCCGATTAAATTTTACACAATGTTGCATTGTGTAGACATGGTTCTCCAATCGAGGTTTCTGATTGGTTTTGTCATCTGCACCCAAATCCGGTTAGTCAATAAAAAAATATTAAATATTTTTTTTTTTTCTTTTTTTTTTTTTTTATTTCTTCTTAAGGACACAAATATTCTTAACAAAATTATATGTATTGCACTTTTTACGTTATATAAGGGTTTTCCATACGTTCCTTCAACTATTTGTATTGTTTTATAAGTTCTGTTATGTAAACGAGTACAAGTCACTTATAAAACTATGAATTGTTAATTGGGTAATGCCTGCACATAATTTAAGGCTGAGTTAAGTTAAAAAGCTGCTTCTAATAAATTTTTCATGAGTATTATAATACAAAAAATTAAATTTTACGCGTGTAAACTAATCCATATATTGTACGGTAATGGTCTTTTTTCTATTCATCGTTCATCCTATAAACCTGTTAGAGTAAAAAAAATAGTGAATATCCTTCAAGTCTGCAACACAAAATATCTTACAAATAGGTACGAGTATGTATTATACCTATATAGAACATATTATAAATAAACGTTGGTGATGGTTGTAAAAAGGTGCACTTTTTATATATGGACCTTCAATATATTCCGAATCAATGGATTCATACATTTATAAATGCATCTCAAACGAGTGACTCGAAAGAGATATGAGCATAATTATATTTTCAAACTAACGCTCGTTCAGAACTCAAAGATACGAAATTATATTGATCGCAAATTTGATGGGTCGCATTACCAATTTTTCCTTTGAATCGCCAGTCTACATTAAGGGTGGTTGGTTAGTCCACACTTTATTACTCCATAAATTATTACATGTTCTTTATTCCTTCCATTTTCTGATCCATACAAAACATTATACGGAGAACATTATTCACCGTGTTCTTTATTATAATGTGAACTCTTTTACTATGTGAATTAGAGAAGGTTGTATAAAAGGAAGTAGTATTAATTTATTATGTCAAACACACACTCGAGCTTATGTTTTTTATTATTATAAAACTGTCCGTTAATACAAATACAGCATATTATATAATATGATAGATATAGATCATTAATGAATTAGTACCTTTATATAAAGAAAATGTTGGTCTTTATTGTTAAATAAATTCAAACAAGATTTTTAATATATTTATATGATCAATCAAAAGATAATAATTTTTGGGATCCAAAGTGGACACATCTATTAATGTTTTTTTTTTTTACCTTATTTATTTATTTTAATCTTCACTGTACATTTTTTACATTATTTCAAATCAATACATAGTATCTGAAAAATATCAGTTATTCAATGTACAAAATTTATCTTAGTAAGTATATAAAAATGCTCTTTGTGTCGAGTTCTAAAAAACAGCATTTTCCAAAAAATATTCTTTAACAAAAAGAAGTGATACATTTCAAACTCCCATACTTTTT
Source organism: Athripsodes cinereus (assembly GCA_947579605.1). NCBI lineage: Eukaryota > Metazoa > Arthropoda > Insecta > Trichoptera > Leptoceridae > Athripsodes > Athripsodes cinereus. Next base: position 4,708,371 of record OX388306.1, read on the forward strand.
TGAAAAGAGTTGGCGACTGAGAGGGGAGGTGTGAGCATTGAAAAAATAAATATGTGAGAGATAGAAAAATTATTTGAAGAAAAATCGAACTAAAATATTAATTAAATTTAAATTTGGGATTATGAGACAAAGTAAAAAGGATGAGGCATTCCTTTTAATATTTGAAAGAAGGATATTCAGAAGGATATTCGGACCTGTGCGGGACAACGGAGTTTGGAGAATTCGATACAACGAAGAAGTCTACAACTTGTACGGTGAGCCCAACATAGTAAAATGTATCAAAGTTGGAAGACTGAGATGGGCTGGGCACGTGGAGAGAATGAGTGAGGAAAGAGTGCCAAAGAAAATCCTTCATACAAAACTACAAGGTAGACGTAGCGTTGGTAGACCCAAACTCCGTTGGATGGATGGTGTACAGAGAGATGTGGGCGTCATTGGTATCAGGGATTGGAAGAGTGCATGTCAAGATAGGGGAAGATGGAGGCGAATGTTGGAGGAGGCCAAGGCTCACAACGAGCTGTAGAGCAATTGATGATGATGATGATTATGAGACAAAACTCATGACAATGTTTAACATTTATAATTTCTATACCATTTTGAAAATTATGCAAAGAGAGGAGGTTATAAATTTCTAGTGCGAGGGAAATCGTGAAAATCTAAAAATCTCAGACCTTAAAAAAGATCCATATTTTCGTTTAAAAAAATCGATGTTTGTTATACGCCGAGTAATTTGAGTGTGGTTAACGAGGCGATTATTTCAATGCGGTTAAAAAACGCTGCTCTAGACTCTGGAGAGAGTGGAATATTTTTCATCACCTGTAAATACGTGTCTTCTAGTGCTGAGTGTAGATAGGCACTATTGCGGTAACCTATATTATTATTTAATTTAAACATGAAGTCAATCCATGGAGACTGACGTAGTACAGTATGGGTATTACTATACTGACGTAGAATTAAATCCTTACACTAGCTGTAAACCCGGATTTATATCTTACAAATCATGAAATAACTAATTTTAAAATACTAGTTCCTTGTGTCGGTGTTTTGGTACTAAAATTCCATAATGCAATTAAAGATTATACCTAATATTAACACTGTTTTTTGTTTCACAAACGTTTATACAACGTATACCACAAACACAACTAGCGCTTTCACCAACGAATTGCCATCATCAGGGCTGAGTTCAAAATTGAAGCTAAGAGAGAAATAATCATCTCTATAGGTTTATGCATGAAACTATTGAGGGATATACCTTATCAAAAACTGTAATGTAGGTGAGATTTGAAATACCTTTCCTAAAAAATGACAAAATATTATCCAAAAACATCAAAATAATATCAATATTTGAATTGATTTTTTTATAGATTTGATCCAAGCTTTATGTTAAATTTGTATTAAGATACTATGAATGATTACTCGTAGATAAATAGCCTTTGAACGTATGAAATAAAATAGAGGACATATTATGAACATACATATATACCTATTTACGAACTGCCTTCTTTATTTATAGCTATTCTTATATACGTACAAAGTTATCTTGACAAAAGATTTAACCTATATTTCGCGGTCTGTTATTAGCCGAGTAATGCTGTATCAAACACCACCAAACGACCTAGTACTACTACTACACCTGAGTGAATTCCTTTGAACAGATACATGCATACATACACGCCGATACCCCAAGGGGTTGAGTATTGTTAAAGGAAAAGGAAATGGCTACCTACTCACCCGATATATTATTTACTATGTGAACTATTCTGCTTTGTCAAGAATTTACCCTATAATATACTTACCTTCTAATTCTTACCTAATTCTAAAACGACCGGTGTGGCGTAGTAGTAATGCTCTTGCCTTTGAGTCACAAGGTCTCTAGTTCATTTTTCGGTCATAATGAAGATGACCTTTTCCAAACTGTTCTGGGTCTGGGTATTAGATATATGTATATGCGGTCTCGGGATACAGAAGTCTCGAATATTTAACTATTTCTGCATAGATTTATAATAAAATTAAAAGCTAAAAATTCTAATTAGACAACATCTCGGTTACCTTACCAAATAACATAACATAACATAACATAACATACATAGACAATTCACACAGATCGAGCTAGTCCCAAATTAAGATGAATCTTGTATTATGGGTACTAACTCGACGATAAACACATATACAATGCACTACACACATATACATGTAACACCCAGACCCAGGACAATTTGAAAAAGGTCATTCTTCACTTTGCCCTGGACGGGAATCGAACCCGGGACCTCGTGACAAAAAGGCAAGAGCGTTACCTCCACGCCACACCGGCCGACTAAATGTCCATACTAGTTTAAAAAGCTAATGAAAACGTAAAAAAAGCATTATCTATTTATCAGAAAATCATGACCAAAATCAAATGTCTACTACCCTGTGCTCCCGCCACTATCTTGTACTAGTCTTTTTTGATAACTTGAACCTTGGTACTTCCTCTACAGATCCCTGTCCAATTTTGCTTCTAGGTCCTCTAGCCACTTCAAATCAAGTATTTCAACACATTTATCACTTTAGATTTATTTTTTATAATTTTTATAAATCAAACATAAAACTAAATTCACAAACAAATATTTTAATAATCAAACATTGATATCAATATCGGAATAAATAATCTATTACAAGTTTTAATCAAATTTCTGAAAAAGCTTTGAACAGAAATTAAATTAAACTACAGATCTTCATGAATTTCAAAATAGTAGGTATTCTTTTGATCAGAAACTTGGAAACAAAGACGAAAATAAATAACAAGATTTCTTTAAATAAAGTTAACAACATTTCTAGTATTTATTTATTATTATTTGTAAAACCTCTTAAGCTTTTCAATTGAAACCCTCGAGGAGTGGAAAGGGGTAAGACTTTTTAAAAGTATTTTTTTAACCCCATTATAATGCCTCATTCTCTTTCTTTTTAAGAACAATATTTATATTTACAGTTATTTTGTTCATTTCATGATATATTTCTGATCTCTATCGCTTTACAATTGAAGACTTGACTATTTTTTTTACATACACAGAAATATATGAGAACCTTATTCTAATCTGGAAACACTACAAATCTAAAATATTTTTCTACATACATAGGTATCAGCGATGCACAAAAATTTGAATAATTTTATTTTGACTTATTTATTTTATTTATTTAGTCATTCTCTACTGTACATTGATTACAAACAATTACATAAAAGATACACATTCAAGTTAGATACAAGTTGGAAGATATCGCGCTTCTGCGATAAACTCGCCCATTGCACAAAATTTATTTGTGTAGTTTAAATTGTTTATTTTCTTATGTTGGTTTTTTGTGCAATAAAATTTATTATTATTATTATTACCTATTCATATCTCATTTATTTAACAAAATAATATTAGATTCTACATTTTGAACACAATATAAGATTAACAATAAAATTTAAATATAACATTAAATAATAAAAACAGTAAAATAAATTAATATTCAAAATTTATATTAAAAAACCCCGATATTATTCGAGTTGATTCTTCCATGATGTCCTATGAAAATAGGACATCATGGATTATTATTATTATTATTATATATTTCTTTACTTAAAGAGTTTTTGACAAAATATGTAAAGAAAATGAAATAGTAAAATTTCGTTATCATGCACTTTTACATAATATGAAATATCACATACTCGTACTTGATTTACCATACAAAGTTTGCCGTGTATAATTTAGGTGAAGGACAACTGTGTTTTGTATAGGAAAGACGATAAACGTGAAATGTCTCAGTGTGTACTATCTCTAAAAATGCTATAATTGCAATAAAATTATGTGTTCATCTCAGATTCTTACTAGGGTTAAGAATTTTATTACTTATCCGTGAAGTCTATATTTCCATATTTTAATATAAATTTACATATCTGGGTAGCATTCTCACTAACACTAATGAAATGAGTGGAGAAATAACATCTAGAATACAGAGTGGCATGAGAGCAGCGGCGGCCTTGAACAATCTCCTAACAACTAAGTCCTTGTCCAGAAGAGTGAAACTTCACATATACAATAGCCTCATTAAACCAGTGGTCATCTATGGTTCGGAATCTTGGTGTATGACCCTAAAAGACCAACAAAGACTTCTGTCTTTTGAAAATAGGATTCTAAGAAAAATATTGGGTCCACGACCAGGTATTGCAGAAGGAACTTGGAGGCTTAAAAGTAATGAAGAAATTCTCTCCACAACTAAACAACCTTTCATGACAAGTGAGATCAGATCCCGAAGATTGGCATGGATTGGCCACGTCGTTAGATCCGGAGAAGAAAGGGCGACTTAAGGTATTCTGCAGGGTATACCCGAGGGCAGGAGACTGTTAGACAGACCAAGACAAAGATTGTTTGATTACATTAACCGAGATCTGGAGGAGCTCAATGCTAAAGACGACTGGCAGTCCATTGCTCAGGATAGAAAGGCTTGGAGATCTATTGTTTCGGAGGCAAAGGTCCTACAAGGGCTGTTCGGCCATCGGAAGTAAGTAAGTAAGTAAGTTAATTACGAACGAGACTATTTTCGTATTTTTTTATATTATTGACCATTGATTCACTGTGTTGGTGTTTAAGTTATAGAATTCCATAACAAAATTAAAGATACGAATGTTAAGATATTGGGATTCACAATATCGTTATCAGACGAAAGACTCTCTGAATAAAGAGCATAATATAGTAGGAAAAAAACATTTGTTTTTAATTTCATTATTGACCATTGACGTATTTTTAATTCACTTTAAAAAAAACTCCAGTAGTTGACATGTGTAAAATAAAATAAGATCACAGGTTCATACGGGCTGTTAGTTGATGAACGAGTACTATTCAATATTAAAACTGAGTACTTTCATACAAGTACTTTCGAGTACATATGTACATACATACTGTTACATAATGTCAAATACTCAAAAAGTAAAAGTTGTATAGACTAACTGGCTGAAATACGGTTTCACTTGTTTTCAACGAATCCGGCTCGAAGGACTAATAAAACGTTAAGTATGTTCGTTTATTTCTAAATCCTTATAAAAAAAGTGACTTCTAATTTCGGGCGTTTCATAACCGAGTTCCCATTTCGAATTAAACCGAATCTAAATGAACGCCGAAATACGGTTTGATGACAAAATCCGAATTCTGTTCGACATGAACAAAAAATACAATTTTTCGAAAACGTGTCGATAAACGAATGTTGTACCAAACCTAATCGAACTTTTATCTCTGTTTTACTTGTACGAAGTGAAATGTTTTGTCTACCTTCATGTTTGTACATATTCCAAACTGTAGTAATTTTACTCCCCTCGTGATAGGTATATTAAGTTATCGAGTACTTGGAATAAAATAAAACTCTTTTTTGCACGAGTATTTCGATTTTACTGTAAAAAGCACAAAAAAAACTTTATTTTTCGAACACACTGGCTTGTTACGTTAAATACATTGACAAAAAGTGTATTATTACAATAATAATTCCTAGACAAGCATTTTTTATCTTTATCAATTTCTCGCGAAAAATATACGTTATGAAGTGTTTTTGATGAAATTATGATAAGAAATTCCTTTTATTTTATTCTTATTATAAATTTTATTTGCTTGTAATTTTCATATAAATTATCCAGCATCAACCGACATAATATTTGATGAATATCATGCGGTGTATAAAAAAGTAAAAATTTCTACATTTCGTAACGCAATTTGCTTGTAATCCTAAGAAATAGCCCAAGGGAAATTAAATAATAAATTCTAATGATTATCTTTTTCAAGGTTCTCAAGGAAAAATCCTATCTCTTGATATTATAATATTATTAATCATATATATTTTTCCTTCTTTTCAGGTTATCGGCATCATATCAGTTTTCTTCATCTGCGTGTCAATCTTGTCCTTCTGCCTCAAGACCCATCCAGATATGAGAGTGCCCGTCATTAAGAACATCACGGTGAAGACGGCAAATCAAAGTAGCAGTTGGGTTCTGGACAAGACGCAAACAAATGCCCACATTGCCTTCTTCTATATAGAGTGTGTCTGCAACGCTTGGTTCACTCTGGAAATCCTAGTCAGATTCATATCTTCACCGAACAAGTGTGACTTTATCAAATCGTCGGTGAATGTAATTGATTACATTGCGACACTAAGTTTCTACATCGATTTGATTCTGCAAAAGTTTGCGTCTCACGTAGAGAATGCCGATATCTTAGAATTCTTTTCAATCATAAGAATAATGAGACTATTCAAGCTGACACGACATTCTTCCGGATTGAAGATTCTGATACAGACTTTCAGAGCTTCGGCGAAGGAGTTGACGTTACTCGTATTCTTCTTGGTGCTTGGTATTGTGATATTTGCTAGTCTCGTTTACTATGCAGAGAGGATTCAAACTAATCCTCATAACGATTTCAACAGCATACCGCTTGGGCTCTGGTGGGCCCTGGTTACCATGACTACTGTTGGATATGGAGATATGGCGCCCAAGACGTACGTTGGGATGTTTGTTGGAGCACTCTGTGCACTTGCAGGGGTAAGAAAAAATATTATTTCTATCTATTCATCTACTACCTTACACTCAAGAATAAAATGTACGTGGACGAAACATGCAATTCTTTAACACCTACATTTTCTGATACCCCTTCTTTGAAACATATCCACATTCGTAATTCATTTCGTTTCATGCCGTTTGTGCAAACCATTTCAACTAATCTATTTCCATTTTACTCACATCACTCATCTTGCATCTGATCATTTTTCTTGCAGCTTCATTCCCCACTTTCATCTATCAACGGTCATCAGTTTTTTCAACAATTGATATTTTATGTATTTATTTTTATTGGTCAGAAGTAAAAAAAACAGACAACAACTATATATATGGTTTACAAATATAATTTAAGTCGTCCATAACTCAGCTGTCATCCACAAATATGTACCACAGTTAAGTCAATTATTTAGGTATCACACATTCCGCTCATTCATCATTAATTTTCCACAGAATTTATTCTCATCCGCTGCTTCCATGCTCATTCAATCTTTCAAAAATTTCAGTTCACATATCGGTCTATCTTAATTTTAGAAACCTCAGTTTCACTTTATTTGACGTATTATTAACTTAATTGATAAAACTACTGATCTTCTAAAAATGAATGTTTTATGTTTGATGGGCACGGAAATAATGACTTGGCTGTTTATGACATGCAGTTGATCCGCTGGCATGACATAAATTAATGGTTGAAATCTATATATAATGTATTTTACATAACGTTATGTAATCTGCTCGAACATCTGACAACATATGGAAAAGCTTGGAATATTGAATATTTTTCTTTAAAATTCGTCCATCTGATTTCAATCTCGCAGAGCATCGCACCACTGATGACATTTTTAGCATAATCGTTTTAAAATTGCGCCATCATAAAGCAATTTATTGAAATTTTTCTCTTAAATTTTCCACCCAATCTATTTCCAGAAGGGAGATGACGCTGATAATAATAAAAGTGCTGGGGACGATATTGCGTTTTTTCATAGTATCGTTATAAAACAAGTTGCAGTAACCAACCCAAATTGTCGATATAAAATTCACCCTTTCATTCCCTTATTATTCTCAAGTCTAAGTAAAGAAAAAACTTTTTTTTCTCTATATATTTTATCTTAAAAGAATACCACACATTTTTTCACTGCAAACACATAGTTGCTTAGTACCTTCGTATGAAGACTTATATTATATACAATTGTTAAGGAATTTATATCTGACAATGTATTCCTTACTTCCAATAAGTGATTTAGGTTATATGAAAATAAGTAGAGCCTTCGGAATGCTATAGATCTTCCACTCTTTTCTATCTTCTTCTTCTGTAAGTGCCCTGTCAGGTCTCCCCAAAGTTGGCGATCACTCTGGCATGGACTTCGCGGTTCTGCGCTGTCTGGGAGAACTCCTCCACACCTCTCATTCTAGTCCAGTCTCGTATATTGCGCAACCACGATATCTGTTTTCTGCCAACTCTCCGGAGTCCTTTTATTTTACCTGTCATAATCAACCGCAGAATATAGTACTTTATTGCAATATGTATATTACCCAGATATGAGATCTTACGCACTTTGACATCCATCAGGAGTTCTCTGTCCATTCCAACTCTTCTTAACACTCCAACAATTGGAACCCTATGAGTCCGAAGGAATACGAAGCATTATTCAATGAAGCCACATTTCACCGTATTTATTTAGGGTCCAAGTTTCAGAACTGTAAAGCAATACAGACATAAGATTCGCAACCCATTCTGAATGTCTTTTATTGCTGCATTAGTTAGTCATCTAGCTACCCCACTTTTGATAAATTCCACGATAATACAGATTGATTTTGAAATGAAGGTGATTTGCTCAATAACAGGTATTTTCCCTTGAAACGAAAAAGATAAACCTACAAATGGTTACATCATGGATATCAATAGTAATGAACCCACTCTGACACTATGGGACATTGAAAAAACTTTTATAGTTATATAAACACGTTATAGCTTTACATATATAAAACCACAATGCTATTTTAGATAAGTACCAACCGGAAGTCTGCGTCGATCTATCAATGATCTCTACCTGAAATCGGTGTCAAATTTTTCATGGACCTAAAATCGGTGACAAATAAAATTCAAAGATTTGGAGATTTATCCATGTATTAAGAATATTGCTTAAAAGTCATTTCATCTTCAAAACCAACAGATTGTGCGAACTTCCTATAGTTCCAGGAAAAATGACCCGATGCTTACAAATCTGCTTAGGTTTCACATAGTAATTTTCGCATTTTACAGGTTTTTCTCACTTGCATGAGTGAAGATATTAAGAATATTACTCAACAGAGACCTCATCCACACAATCAACAGACTGTACAAACTCCCTATAGAAGGAAACAAGAAATGTATCCCGATGCTTACGAATCGGCTTAGGTTGGTTTGAGTACAGTTAGTCCACTGGCTAAATCATTTATGAAAATAACGAGATGGTTTTGGCAAATAAAGATGTAATTTATTTACATTATATACGTTAATCTACTTGATCTGACTGTTCACCTATGGAAGATGTTTTATTTTTATGTAGGTACTACATCGATATCAATTTTCGATCAAAAATCGCATCGGCGCATATTTCTAATACAGACACTCTCTTAAAGTATCCCAACACTAAAAAATAACCGTTATATTTAATAGAGAAATTTGTTCAAGAGTGATACTGCAATTGAAAATAACGATAATAATATGTTGCTACTTGTAACAACTACTTATTATTATACCTACCTACTGTAATTTTTACAAGCATCGTGTTGTTTGTTATTAATACTACCCGTTATAACGTTATTAAGCTCTTTTCGTTCACAGACCACAGTTTCATATTATAATAATAACGATAGAATATTATAGCATGTATGATGTTGTTATTATTTTCATAACGATAATACATATCATAGCGTCTATGTATATTATTGTTTGTGGCATACATTGAGAAGCTTGTTTGATTTCACTGAACATTATTTTTTCATACCACCTAAAAGGCGTGACGTATGTTATTTATTATGCATGGCAATGTTTATTTATTTATTCTATTATTTTTTTACTTTCATTCAATTTATCATGCATGCATGCTGGCTTTTCTTCTTGAATACTCGCTTATTATTTTTGAGAATTTGATCTGTGTGCTGAAGCCATGTGATTTTCGTTCATCCACATATTCTCAAATCCTACTTTCAGACAAATTATATGTTTTTACCGCGTGGAGGCTCCGGTAAAGAATACGTCTCCTAACTTTCTCTGTAAGATTTCGAGTCGCCTGTAAAAGGCAAATTTTTGTATAAAACAATAATTAACAGCTTTAGTTCAACAATGAGGCGTGCCATTCTTCCTGAATGACTTATTTATTTTTATTGTCATGGCGAGGACAATCCGCATGTTTATTAATTGCAGTTCGTCCGTTGACTAGATCACGTGTGAAAAATTCCGTGATGGAATAATAGTAATTTAGCACAATTATTCTTTTCTTTTAAGATATATATATAAACCCAAATACAACCATGTACACCTTTCACAGTAACCTTCTTCTTTTCGGGTCCGTACTTTAGATTTTGCCACTCCAGTATTCAGCAACGTATATTGCCTTGTCACTCGCCATCAATAGGTCACTCTCATTACATGCATTCCGCATCAGCGGGCATTGGAATAAATGATAATCACTCTGCACCTCCCCGCAGTCGCAGCTAGTGTCCTCCTCGTCCAAAAAGCCCCGCTTCCGCTGGTTACTTTTGCACCTAGTCACCCCAACTCTTAAAAAAAAAAAAATAACCTAAAAGCTTGTATCATGAAAGGAGAGTTTGCCGGCACCTGGGATCGAAACGCTCCACTCTTGTACATGAGGCCGAGACTCTACCTCCAGACTACAGACGAACTACCGACGAATTTGAAAATTTATATTTACACATTGTTAGTCTGCTAACTACCCCACTTAAGCTGCATATGTATTATATTTTATGCAGTTTTTTCGCTGGTTACTCCGTGACGATTTGCTAGCAGTTTCAGTAGTAAATATTCAGATAAATGACGTACAAGGATAAAATTATTATCAAACAATAATAATCTGAATAGAATAAAAATAAGTTGGCCAATTGAAACTTGTAATTTGAAAGTCTGACTTGTCTTTATTAGATTGCCGGATACAAAATTGTTTCTCTATTCTTTGTTTAGTTTTTGAAGTGAAACTTTTTCTTAGTAATAAATTATTTTTATTTCACTACTCGTACATACCATTTGTTTTTTTTTTTTATTTATGTAGAGTTTCACTTAAATGAAACTAATTGAAATCAAAACTTTTTGGAAGTTGCGTATAAACTTGTTAAGTGTTTTGATTTATTTTACCTTTTGAAACAATAATAAACTATTTCTTTGTCTTTACGGAACTTTGGGATTAAACCTTATTTTTTTTTCATTACACATACATGCATATAACATTCATTATTGCACATAAGTATTTTTTTACACTCAATAAGTATTTTTTTAAACACTGCATAATTTCCACATTAAATTTATTTACCTCAAACATTTTCGCCAAGGCTTCTGCTTGGCATAATCAGAAAGACTCCTAATGATGCCAAGCAATTAAGTACTTCCACAGAACATTTTTAATCGCAACCCAGATTTCAGGAGCTTTTACTCTAATCATCAAACCAGCGTTAAGTTAGAACACTCGAAAACTTACAAATTAAAAATAGATTCTTCTTTACAGGGGACTCCACGGATTAAAGTTCCTTATACCAACTGAAATTTCCATTGGATTACTTTCATCCCTTTATCAACGATATATTTTTTTTTAATTATAGTTGCCATCCATAAATATTTACTTTCCTTTTGTTTTCTAACAATTTCATCTTATAATCACTTTGTAAACTCGACCCTGTAAAATTTAATCAATATTTTGAACGATAAACAACACGTTTTATTGAATTTCTCTGTCATACTTCATCTTATCGTTGTTATCCGTGAAAAAACAATTATGATAACATTGTTTAAAACTCAAACACAGATAACTAATTTCGAATTTATCTTAATTTAGAACCCAAACCAAAGGAAGAAAAAAATATTGGTAATCGTTTCTTATGCCTGAAATATAATATTTAAAAGCAACGCTTTCAAAAATATTCAGGGATCAGCAGGAAAAATATTAAAATACTCAATGGCCAAAGACCTTAATAATTTTTGATGAATTCATCATGGTATGAATACAATTAAATACTATGAAACTTCAATAGTATAAAATTGGATCATAGTACAGTTTCATAGTATAAAATTGGATCAAAGTACAGTTTTATAGTATAAAATTGGATCATAGTACAACTTTATAGCATAAAATTGGATACAGCTTCATAATATAAATTTGATCATTATTTTCAAGCAGATTTTCTCACGGAACCAGTCTCACTTTATCTCAAACGTTATTTTTCACAAAAATATCAATAGGTACCTACTTATGAATATGTTGATTGTTTTGTAGTTTTGACGATGATAATCTTGAAATTACTTATGTTGCACTATTGATACTTATGTAGGTATTTTTAAGATCCAACCAAACAAATATCCATTTCCTTTTGTACTACGTGATACCAAATTGATGATGATGGGTGCTGGATGTATGGATGATTCTATGTTCTCTTTTTAGTCCAGACAGTTATTGCAATAAGGAGAGCATTCCAGTAATTTTCCTTTGTGATTTGGACTGTATATTGTTTTGATTCCTTCCTTGTTCTCAAGTATGTTGAAACGGGAATTTGTAGTAAAATCACTATTTTTAAACTATTTAACATTTATTATGAAAAGAATAAATGAACACGTAACACAACTAATATGTATAAATTGATATAAACGTGGTAAGTACTGATAGTTAATGTATGCTGTATGATCGTACTACACTTGAAAGAAGCAAGAAAGAGAATTTGCTTTATAATTTTATAAGAAAAGATCGTGTTTATTATATCCTTTTGTTTTTATATCGTATTTAATTTAATTTGTTGTCTTTCAGGTATTGACGATAGCCCTGCCAGTTCCAGTCATAGTGTCCAACTTCGCCATGTATTACTCTCATACTCAAGCACGAGCCAAGCTGCCCAAGAAGAGACGACGAGTACTGCCCGTCGAGCAACCACGAGGACCAAGACTTCCAGGTACAAACATTGAACACGCATATATTTAAAATAATTGAGATGAGAGCTAGATTTATGGGGAAAAAAAACAGGAAACCAATTCTTGCTGGATGATCCACGAACTAGAAAAACTGTGTTCATGTTATACCAGAAAGCTTTAATTCTCAAAAGTTTTATTACTCAAATCAGGAGATTAAGTTTAGAGATAAATTTCAGTATCTTTTTCAAATTTGTAATACTTCAAGTAACTTTCGAAATAATCATAATGGAAGGACAAAACCATTAAAATAATTCCACAAACTTTTAATCCATTTATACAAACAATAGTTTGAGCTTTAGCTACCTAGTATATTTACTTACTCATGTAGTCAATATTGTCAACTTTGTATTTACCTGCTGTTTTGTAAATCCATCAAACTTTGAAACGGCAACTTGGAGCGAACAAATTGAATTAACTGTGAAATACAAATGTATAAATTGTATGTAGCAGTGGCGTGTTTAATGTTTTTATACTGGGTAGGCCCATCGTCACTAATTAAAAGGTGCAGATAATAAATATTAGGTATAAGTTTAATATCAGCACAATATTTCCATTTATACTTAAAAGTTATATTAAAATAACAAAACACAAAAATATATACTTATAAAATTTTACTAAACTCACTCAAGAACTGACAACGCTCAACATTACCTAAACTTAAGTGATAGCACGAGAGTCAGTGAATTCCACACACTATGATTGTTGATAATATAAACTCGGCTTATGACGTCATTTTTTCCGTAATACCGTGTACTACCGCGTATACCTATATCTTGAGTAACAAACGCTTAAACCTTGAGAGCGCTGTCAAATATTGTACGTTAAAAGCAACGAGCGTTACTAAAATATAAGCTGCATTTGATACCAGCAAGTGATATGAGACAAATGATGTCAGCTCAAAGTAATTTTTGTAGAAATGTTAGCGAGACCAAATAAGACCAATAAAAAAGAGAATTCATAACATTTCCATATTTTAAGTATTGGGTAGATAAACAGGATTTGCTAAAAAAAAAAACAAAAAAGAAATAACCAAAAAACTACTAAAAGAAAGGTAAGTAAGGAGATGACGCACTTGGTCATTGAATGCTAAAAATTTGAATAGGAAAAAAATATCTTTATTATATTATTGTACTTCAATTTGTTTTACAAAACATTTTATTACTTAGTAGAGAAATAAATTCACAAAATGTGTACCTTGAGTAGAAAACCGCAAGGCAAACAACTAAAAATATACATAAAAAATTCTGCTTTTTCCATAACAATGCAGTATAACCTTTTTCGAGAGATAACATTGATTTTTTTGGCCTCTTATATTATTATTCCAAGGTTATATATTTCGTAAGACTCCTAAAATTTAGGGTACTTAGAAGTCATAGATAGTTAACGAAATAAATAAAACAAGCGTTTTATTCTACTATTGATTTATTCGATGAGAGAGACGTCTTTCGTCTTATTAATCAATAGTAGAATAAAACGCTTGTTTTATTTATTTCGATATGGAATTCTACTACGTAAACACCGCCACAGTGAATCATATATAGTTATCCACCGTTGTGAGACGCCACTGTTATTCACCATTGTGTATGGATTTGTCAGTCTGTAATAGTTTACTGTTCTACTTTTAGTTCAACAATAATGATAATAATAATAATAATACTGAATTTTAATACAGCTTCAATTTTGTCTTCGCCTCAGTTTTGACTAATAGGGTGTTCGTACAAGGCGAATATCGTCAGGAAACCAAAATAACGTCAGCCATATCAGTTATTTTAGAAGGTATTTTGAATGTTTTTTTTAATAGTACCTATTATATATAATAATCAAGTAACGGATGTGCGTTGTAGAATACTATTTAAAAAAACATTCAAAATATCGTCAGCCATTTGAACCGTATGAACAAATTGACAGTTAGTCTGAAACGATTAAAACCAGTAAAAACGATATCGTCTCAAGTTAACAACTTTTCAACTTTTTTCGTTGGTGGAACGATGCGCGCATGCTTAGATAGCTATGCGCTGCATCTATATCTATTTTAAAAACTTTATGAACGGTTCCCGTTTCGTGACAGTTGTTATTTTTGTTGTTGGTTTGTGGCGTTTGTTTCTTTAATTGGCGCCTTACATCCTTCACTATAACATTTACAACTAATAATAAACACTCCGCGATCTCCACCTCGACGTCCGCTATTTTGAAAACAATGTCAAAATCAAAGCGCTATGACAGTTTAAATCTGTGTCGGTGGATTGTTAGAAGACGTTTGACGATCAATGGACGTCCCATGGATTTTGTTTTTTATGCAAGCGAAATCGTCAGGCCTTTACGTCACCTCGTTTGAACACCACAACAGAACACTATTGTATACATGTTATTATTTTCATTTTAATTATTATAGTAATCTTACATTTATAATAATTTTATACGTGTGTGTATTATAATATGTATGTTCTCATTAAACAAAGCACAAATTCTGAATGAGGAAGTTTTGCAATATGTGAAAGTATGAAAATTTGTAATGATAAGACAAAGAAACTGAAAACATTTGTATGTAAAAACATATTTATTGTATAGACAAACAAATCGAGCTAGTCTTATAGCGGATTTCGAAACTCAGCGACACATATCTCCCACGTGTATTTTTTTTTTTTAAATGGGATATCGATACAAAATTATTAGTCTCATCAAGCTGTATCTACCGATGAGATAACTTATGCGCTGAGATATTTACGGAAAAATTTATTGATTTGATGTGCCTAAAAATGATTCTGTTAATTTTTTCGAATCACGACTAGAAAATCATACTGTAAAATGTCTAAGAAACCTTCCACGTAACAAATCAGACACATAGAAAATGTCATCCAGCAACACAGTTTTTTCAATCTCCTGTAAAATCTTCACAAATGCACATAGAAGGTTTCACAAATCCATCGACGATGTATTCGGACAACGTTGTAAAAGTCTTAAATATATATTTTAACTAGCTGACCCGGCAAACGTTGTTTTGCCATATACTATATACCTAGATTGAATTACTTATATTGTTATTCAAAAATAGGGGTTGATGGTAGAAGGGTGAAAATTTAGGGCTGTATGTATTTTTTAAGGCCTCATCATAAAAAAATAAATTTGACCAAAAAATAAAATAAAAAAAATATGATTGGACCACCCTTAACTTTAAGGGGTATGAAAAAAGATTTATGAAATGACTTATGAAAAGAGGGTATGAAAAAAGGCTGATTCTCAAATCTACCCGATAAGCACACAAAATTTCATCAAAATCAGTCAAGAATTTAGGACTGTATGTATTTTTTAAGGCCACATCATAAAAAAATAAATTTGACCAAAAAATAAAATTAAAAAATTCGGATTGGACCACCCTTAACTTTAAGGGGTATGAAAAAAGATGTTGGCCGATTCTCAAATCTACGCGATAAGCACACAAAATTTCATCAAAATCAGTTCAGCCGTATTTTTAAGGCCTCATCATAAAAAAATAAATTTGACCAAAAAATAAAATTAAAAAATTCGGATTGGACCACCCTTAACTTTAAGGGGTATGAAAAAAGATGTTGGCCGATTCTCAAATCTACGCGATAAGCACACAAAATTTCATTAAAACCGTTCCAGCTGTTTCGGCGGAGTATGATATCAAACACCGTGACACGAGAATTTTATATATTAGATAGGTACCTATATTTTATAATTATCTATCATATTGTTCACATCTTGGGACGGATTTCCGTTTTTTTTTTATATTTTGTTCAGAATAAAGGTTTTGATATTTATGTAAAACTTAATTATAGCACAAAATAATAAATCGTTAAGACTATTGTAAGTTGTTATTAGCTAACAATTGTTAATTACTTTTCTATTTAACTTTAGACTTTCATAATTAACGGTCTATTCAATAAACGGGCAATATCAATTAATACAACAAATTAAATGTTCAGAAATTAATACTTTTGATGTCTAATTTGAAACTTTCGCGTTTCTGTAACGAACTAAAACAGCCTGAAAGTTCACATTGTATTTAAGTTTTTGTACATTCTCATGAAATTGAACTTCTAATTATAATTAAGACTATTAATTAAAAATGTTTCGTGTTTGAATTAACGTGATAATAAAAAAAAATCATATAATATTTTTCACGATATTTACGGTATTATTTCATTCGTTATTTTTCAAACAAAATATTTGAAATATAACGAATTTGTGTTTTTGTGTAGCTCTGATATTGTTGCCGAAAATTGTATGACTGAAAATTGTATATATAAATGATTTGTAGCTATGGCGTTCCTCTCTTTATTTTGTTTTTTTTCTTATGATAATTGGATGTATGATTTAATATAATGGATATGGTTAATGAATGCACATATTTTAAAATTAATTTATTGTATTTGTTTTTAAAATTTAAATTTTGATTTTATTTTTTGACCCGAACTGGAGTATGGTTTATATAATTTTGTACATTTGTTCAATGATTGTGTGATATTGTTAAGATTATATGTATACTTATTAAGGCTATTACCATTAATTTATTGAGTTAAAAATAAATTAATAAATTTGGTTATTTAAAATTGCTGATACTATCCCGGCATATCTCACAAGTAAGTATGCCTGAGGCCTGAGTCAACAACACACTTTCGTCTCACGTTCCCGCTCCGTTAGCGTTCGGGTGCAGACGATGTTGCAAGCAAGTTTGTGTCAATTTCGTTGCTAAGATACACAATAGTTACGAAAATTAACACTTTGGCGCACCATCGTCTGCACCCGAACGCTAGCGGAGCGGGAACGTGAGACGAATGTGTGTTGTTGACTCAGGCCTCTGGATAGCAACCTAATGTGATAAATATGTAAGCTTTCCTGTGTCAACAAAAAAATAAGAAACTCAGGATCGGTGGCAAATCTTATCGCTGAATTCAAGATGTATAAGTCTTTATTTTTTCGTGCATCTGCCATTCGAAACGACACTCAAGGATACTCAAAAAGTGGGAGATCAGTTATTTTCTGATCGCTCCACGTTAAGACTTGTCAAACAATAAAACTTGAAAACGTGAAAATTTTAATTTTTGTTTTTATTGTTTTTTTTTTTAAATTTATTTATTTCATTGAAATTTATTTATTTGATTGCCTTTAACAAAAAATCGAAGATATTGGAATCCCCAAATATTGACTTAAGCGTAAGGAAGAACCTTAAGCCTTTGTATGGAGCATTCTGCTTTATGGTTGTGAGACATGGACCATCAGCAAGAGTGAAAGCGGACGGTTGGCGGCCTTTGAAATGTGGTGCTACAGACGCATGCTTAAGATCCATTGGTCGGAGCACGTCGAAAACGAAGAAGTATTAACCAGGGTAGGCGAAAAAAGGCAACTCCTTAAGAGAATCAGCCAACAACGAGCTAACTGGATTGGCCACAACATCAGGCACCCAGGACTACTCATAGCCATCGCGGAGGGTAAGACCGAGGGGACAAATGGCAGAGGCCGACCAAGAGACGCATATATGGACCAACTGAAGAGTGATATGAACTGTGGCTCATACGTAGAGCTGAAAAGACTGGCTGAGAATAGAGACGAATGGAGAAGAAAAACCAAACTCGTTACAGACCAATCCAATGGATTGTAACTCATTATATATATTTATTTCATTTTATTTATTCATTCTTTACTGTGCATTGATTACAATGTAAAAAATTATATAGAAAAATGCATAAAAATAAGATATTATCAATATACAGAAGGCGAGGCTTTCGAGTGTCCTGTAAAAGGCAGGTGTTCGAAAAAATAAGACATTTTACATCTTAAATGAGGTTTGCCACCCATCCTGAATGTCTTGATTTTATATTGGCACGGAGAAGACAGCTTGCATGTTTTATATGCAGCTGGTCTGCTGGCTACCCCACTTGTGGGATATGCCGTGATGGTATAGTAGTAGTAGTAGTAGCAGAAGGCGAGTTTACCTATCGCAGAAGCGCGATCTCTTCCAACTAACCCAAATTTATTATTTTTTATCTGTAGCTGCCATCACAATGTGTGTAAAAACTTTAAACATGTTACTTCACTTATATGCACATTCTATGTGAGATAAAAAAATATTTATGCTAAATGTGTTAATATTATTAAAAATATAAAATTCTACATAGAAATATAATAACAGAAACCAAAATAACAATTGCTTAATATCGTATATTCACTGTATTCATTTAAATTTTGTATTTCAGCAATACATTGATGAAATACATAATTTCCAATCCAGTATTTTTACAAGTTAAAGTCTAAGGTTTCAGATAAAGTTTTATTTGCTATTAATAAACTGGAGTATCCCTGTAATTCCTGCTTTTGTAGGTGTTCGCAATAAGAGAGTTTTGCAGTTAACTTCGTAGATTTTCAAGGGCTTCCTGAGGTTAGCTTTATTTTATTCCTTCTCCTTATATTACATAATTCTTCTAATATATTTTTTTTTAATTTACTACTATTTTGAGTTGATTAAAAATATAAGACATAGTGGAAGAAACATTTAATATTTTGATGTGGTTTTCTACTCTGAATGTCACTCTATTATTGTTTTAAACGTTAGTTGGCCGTCGGTATTAACAAGTACCGAGCTAATTTTATACTATATTGCTCAACTTATGAGAAAAATCACGCGTCCCTTCACTTCTATTCTATCTTAAAATGCCATCCACTCGTTTATGAGTGATCAGAAAGTCCCTTCACTTTAAACGTAGCCAAAAGAATGACATTAGGTGATAAGTTGTTGATATCTCAGTGTTGCCAATGAATATAATTCATATTCAATAGATGAGAAATGTTCCTTTACGGTACTGACTGGCTTTTGTTACCACAATTTGTTGTAGTGTTTATTGTAATCATTCAAATAGTTTACTTATTAGTACCTACTGATTAATACCGTCGCGTCGGCCAATAAGATAATAGTTTTTATTGGAATTCCTTCGGCAACTAAAGGTCAAACTCGGAACGCTCTATGCCTAAGTTCATTCCTTGCCAGGAAACCGCTAACTTCCTTATCGGAAGATACCTCTTTGAAATATTTAGGCAATGCTACATAATTATGTTTTTTTTTTACATTTTACACGCCTGCGTTCATAGAAAAATGAAATAATTACATAAAAAAGCTGTTCTGATACTGATGTTGCATATTTCAGGAGTTATTCTATAATTTTTTCACTAATGACTTGTAGATATGAAGGACTATTTTTTACAATCATTTTTACCGTTGAATTATTAATCAATCTCTTTATTATTTTCTCAATGTCTTTTTAAAACTTGTATATATGTTTTTTAACAATTACCGATGCTAACAAAACTTCCCCTATAAATTTATAAGTTTATACATTCCCTATGAATAATAATACCTTTATTAGACAAAAATAATAAATGGAAATACGCTCTAAAAGAAGTCTCATTCTTTGAGTATGTTTTTGAGTAATAAAATCGTACACACCTCACTCATAAACAAAAGTAATATTACAGTTTCACTTATATTAAGAGAATTTGCTATGAAACAATTACAAACACTTACTATTTAAAAAATATCAATACTCTTCGATCAACATTTCAATAATAATAATAAATACTTCATTGTCAAAACTTTTGTATTCAATCTTTTGTATTCAAGCCAATTCTTACATTGCTATTTTTTTAATCATAAAAAATATTCGCATCTGATATATAATTAATATTTCCGAAAAAAGTGAAATTATTACAGTTTTATACATCTTAATTAAGACATTATACATCTTAAATTCAGCGATGAGGTTTGCCACCCATCCCGAATGTCTTGATTTTATATTGGCACGAAGAGGACAGTTTGCATGTTTCTTACATGCAGCTGATCTGCTGGCTACCCCACTTGTGGGATATGCCGTGATGGTATAGTATAGTATAGCAGTTTTAGTGAAACGATGGCTAAATTAAATACAAAAATTCATTCTCTCTCTTTTGGTAATTTAATGTATTTTTCCAAAGTGAAGCTTAGTTGTAAATAATTAGTCTAAAGAACATTGAGAGCCTCTGTATTCAACTGCTTTTTTCTTATATTCTGTCCTTAGGGAAATAATGAATAGAACATTAATGTAGAAAAATATACTTGTGAAAATTGCACGATAAAAATAGTACACTTAAGTTTCTTAGTATTAATTATTAATGTTAATGGAAGTTCACCTTTATATAACTTTTCAAATTTTTGGTAATAAACTTTGTAGAATTTCATTAATAATTATAAATTTTAAAATTTACATAAATTATTACATATCGCCAAATATGATTGGAAGAAAAAGAGAAAGTTTTTGCAACGCTTACGATTCACTCTAGGCTGGCTTCGAAAGCGATTAATTAAGCCAGCCTAGAGTCGATTCGTAAGCGTTGAGACACATTTTTCATTTCTTCCGAAAAGGTTCCAATTCGTAAGCATTGAGACATTTTCCATTTCTTTCGAAAATGTTTTACACAATGTTATGTTGTATCAAGACACAGTTCTCCAATCGAGATGTTTGTTAGGTTTTGTCATATGCGCGTTGGGCTCAAATCCATCCAACAATAATTAAATAATAATAATAATAATAATCTGGACAATTTATTGAACGCCGTTTTGTGGTACAAACCACCGCAAGGGCGCATTTTCAGTTTTTTTTAAAAATAATTTTTGTTATTTATCAAATTTTAATATATTTTATGAATTTAATTTAACTATTAAAAATAATTAATGAAAATATTCCAAGCATTTACTAATTTAATATTCAGTAACTTATTATGAACAAAACATTAAATTATTCAAGGACAGTTATTTGAAGTGATGATTGGGACAAGAAGTGGGGTAAAGATAACATAATATACCTCTGTTACTTCCTTACTCCAACATAACTGTCCTTAGTTTAGCCAATATTAAGTAGGTAACTGAAGATGAAACTGCTTGTTTCAAAACCGTTCTTACTCAAATAAACCAATAAGCGTAAATACAGAAATTCCCTCTTTATTCTATAAATTAATTAAAATATTAGTCACATTATTATGGAGTTCTCTTTACGGTACTAATTAAAATATTACTCACGTGATTATGGAGTTCTCTATATGGTCCACTGCAAATACCCAAGTCAGACATTTCCCTTTACAGTTGAGATAATTTTATGGAGACCACAATCAGAATCAGCCACTGTAAATATCTCCGAAGTACATATTCAATGATAGTCACCCTTTTACTCTAAGCAGCATGCATGTTTCAAACAATTTCATGAGTCTCTTACTCTTGCCTGTAAATTTCCATGTGTCCCAATAAAGACAGGTGTTCTAAATATATCACTTATAAAATTCCATAATATCGTCCCAGCATCTCCTCTTGAATGGAGTAACAGGCAGAGTTTTTGGGAAATTAGAATTCATTTGGCATGTGGACATTAAAGATTCAATGATGAATTTCTCAGCCAAACCAGCAGACAGAACAGCATTTAATAAACAAACAAGTCATCCTATCCGATTAAAGATATGTCACATCTTGAATTCACAATGAAATATGCCACCCAATTCGTTCAGATCATGGTCTCTATGATATCATCGAAAACGTTGAACGACTTTTTAATATGACTTTTATATTTGAACTCTCACAAAATATACTTCTTCTTCTTCCTCGTGTGATAGATCATAGATCTGTTCTTTCGGAAGTGATTCCCTCTTGTGACCCTGAGGACCAGCTATCTTTCCATCTCTTTGGTGGTCTTCCTCGCAAACGTGAGCCAGCCGGTGTCTTCTTTGCAGCAATGTGGGCGATCCTGTTTTCAGTTGACAAAATATACAACAATAAAAAAATCTTTAATTAGATCTAAAGAAATTGTAAAAGGGTTTTTATAATGTAATTATTTTATTATCGTTTAATTGGTTAAAATTTTGAGTTTTTTGAAAGGCCTTATCAAAAATAAGAATTGCCACTCATCCTGGATGTCTTATAATTTGACATGAAGAAGACGCCTTCTATGTTTACTGCATGTAGTTAGAATAGTAGCTGCTCCATTTGTGGAAGATGTCATAATGTCTCTATACAGTAATACAGAGAAAATAATATAATATTATTCAGTGCTATAGTTAATGGTTGCTAGTCTTCCGTCTCATCTACTTGTATAGAGGTTTCCCATGGTTTTAAATCTTTTTTGTATATTTATACACGATGAGCAATCCTGACCCATTCCTACCACTTATCCTATTCCCGTATCCCATCATCTATGTCGTGTCACGTATCCGAAATTGTTTTATATTTGGGTAGTTTTTTTTAATATATATTATTTATATTTGTTTAGTATTTATTTATATGTATATATCTTCAATTATTTATTTATTGTTTTTATTTTAGTTTTTGTTTAATGGGTTAGTTGGAAGATATCGCGCTTCTGCGATAAACTCGCCCATTGCACAATTTTTTTTTTATAGTTAAATTGAATATTTTCATATGTTGTTTTTTTGTGCAATAAAGTTTTTTATTGTTATTATTATAGTTGAATTCTAAAATATTTGAGAAACATTATTATGGTAAGTAACTACATACTGCACTTTTACACACGAAGAAGCTTGTATGTTTCTCAAAGTAGTGGGTAAAAAGCATTCATATGCTCTTCGTTAATTAAATATATGGGGAGTAAAGAATGCATAATATACAAAGCACAACGTATTATTAGTGTTAATAAAGATAAAGCATGGATTCTTGAAATATCCGGCAAATGTACTGTTAAGGAGAAATGGTATCTTGTAGAGAATAATCAAAGTGGAACCTATTGCATTATGTAGTGTGATTTATTTTATCTAGTCTAATAATACTCCCTCTATCTGGGACCTTGTCTATCGGGCTCTGCCTGTTGCGTCTGGATAACCTCCTCCTGGTAGTTCGTTAGTACATAACGTTAATACATAACAGGATGTTTCAGGGGTGTCGGGGTGGACGTTGGCTGGGGGTAGATGGCTCAAGTTCTGTTGTATAATCTTAATATTGTGCTTGTTGGTGTCTGATTGTGTGTAAATAAATAAATAAACAAATATCGCGTGGTTTCTTTGTGTTATTTATTGAGAACGCATTGTGCGATTACGTGATCCTTTTGCATTGTTTGTAGCGATTCGCCGTAATACAGGCAACAGTCCATCAATCCATCCTTCCATCCTACCACAGCATAGCCCAAGAATTAGGTAACCAGCGGACTAACTCTTAGTAACAAACACACAGATTATCTTCTCCTAGCCAATAAATAAATTAAACATTCAGGATTGGTGGCGTATCTTATCACTGAACTGAAGATGTTAGTGAAATTATCTAAAACGTGAAAATTAAATACATGCCTCTTATAGGACACTCGAACTTCTACTCCATACCATTACGATATAGTGAGGTAGCCAGCAAAATAAGTGTAAATATTAAAAGTACCTATTGTATGTGGTGTTTTACGAATCCCTAATGAAATAAAGGTATTAAATTAAATGACTAAAACGTGAATTTCTCATATTAACAGAGCACTCGAAAACTTACAGAAAAAAGTGGATGATCTATTCTTTACCGAAGACTCCACGGAGTTAGAACATTCGAAAACTTAAAGAAGAGAGTGGGTGGCCAATTCTTCACCGGAAACAGTTCTTAGTATAAAATAAATGCGTCGCGACGATTGCCGAATATCCAACGACCAGTTTACAGGATATCCGGCATAGAATCTCACTATCTGCTCCATCTCTTAATACTCTAATGGTCTAATGGAATGTAGTGGTATTACATATGAGGGGTTCACATGGAAAGGCACGTCATTCTTAGAAAATTGAATCTGAGAAAACAGCATATTTCTATTTCTACATGAAATGTTTTTGTGAAGTGACACAATCCGTTTTTCATAATAGATTTGTTTAAGAATAGAAGTGGATTTTCACTATACCTACAGGTTCTTCTCGTTGGTTGCACTATAGTATTATTATTATTATAACTGACAATAAGACGATTCTTACAAGGATCATTTCAGCTGAAGGCCAATGCGATCGCAGAAGAAAACCTTAAACGATATCCAAACTATAAAACAACTACAATATATCCTCGATTATTCTTAGAAATTCTGCATACGTCACGTGACATATATCAACTTCTCCAGCCAGACCATTAAACATTTGAATAGCCCTTCCCACTGGGGAGTTTGCTAATATGTTTGTTCTGCTTTGAGGCTGGTAAAAAAAATCGTGATACCGAGGACGTCCATATGCATCATATTATTGGATTAAATATTGTCCTCTACTGCATAACTAGAGTGTATCTAAAGAAAATACAAACATATCAGTATTCATTTTTAAATATTTGTGAAAAATGGCTCAATGTATCTTTTCGTGTGAACCCCTCATATACACATATTATGTATGGATATATTTATGCAATTACGCTCTGGGAAGCTTCTTGTGTTTTGCTTTGGTTTTCTGCTTTCTTTTGTTTCTCTTTTTCTTTTGTTTTCATAATAAATAATAATATTATTCTCAGCGTGATAATGCATTCAGAATTTGAAAGAGAATAAACGTGTGTTATATGGTAATAAACTCTTTAATTCAGTATATTATGAATTTTTATTATTTAAATTATTTGTTTCGTGTGAAATACATTTTTTTTTATTTCTACCCCAACAATTATCATATAAAATATTCCTCCCTTTTCTTTGAATTCTCCATTTTCCTAAACATAACATCGTTTGTAATCTGTAAGTTTTCGAGAATCTTGTAAAAGGGAGAAATTCGCTTGTAAGTCATTTAATACTTTTATTCCAACAAGAATTTGTTGAACATCTCATATAATACTTTCAATATTATAGCATCACGACATATCCCATATATGGGGTAGCCAGAGGACTAACTGCATGTAATATGCATGCAGATTTTCCTCTCTGTGCCAATAATAAAAAAACATTTTGGAT
Source organism: Athripsodes cinereus (assembly GCA_947579605.1). Lineage (NCBI taxonomy): Eukaryota > Metazoa > Arthropoda > Insecta > Trichoptera > Leptoceridae > Athripsodes > Athripsodes cinereus. The sequence continues at coordinate 4,734,022 of OX388306.1, forward strand.
GGATGGCACAGCTCATCGCTGAAATGTACATGTAAACTGTGGGATAGTGTAGTTATGCGGTTACATGAAAAACCTGCCTATTACAGGACACTCAAAAAATTACATAAAAGTAGAGGGACACCTTTTCTTCACCAAGAACTCTACAAGGAGATATGTCATGGTTTTATAAGATTCTTTGGTTGGTTGTTATGAGTTGTAGTAATGGCAATAAACCTGACTTTTGTACATTTATTTTATGCAATTAAGCTTATTTTATTTTATTTATATTGTGAAATATTTTTTCTGTTGATATTTTCCAAAATCGTACATGAAATTAAGAATCAATATTCGGGAACAACTGTACAAGTATTTTTTATTCTTTGAGATAAGTGAATTAGCTTACAATAAATAAATAACTAAAATCACACTAACGATCTCCACATTCAATATTTTTGTTTTATTTTTTTAGGTCAATCCGGCCCTGGTGGTCCACCTGGCTCCATGACGGGCGGCCCAGGAGGCGGAGGCCCCAATGCTGGAACCCCCGGCCAACAGTGTGGGGGGCCGGCTCAACAAAACAGAAGGATGAACGCTATTAAGGCTGGGCATCCCAAAGACATGATGGCGGCTAAGATGGGTTAGTATTTTTCAAATAAAAAAAATAACAATAATAATCTCATCACCTTTATATCTTTGAGATTTGGTAACCTGAAAACTTTTTGAAAATCAATCTCGGTAATATATCAATATTTTTGAGATTATAAAAGCTTGCTTATTTACATTTTCATTGAAATGTAGAACCGAAAGTTCCACCATTTCATCGCACACGAGCTTTAGATTAATAATTCACCATTTTTACTCAAAACGTCGATTGGATTAAACACAAAACATACATACATTTTCAATTCAAATCGGCTAATAAAAAGTGTTTACATTTTTAACTAATATAGAATTCAGGCACTTTTATAATTTGATAATCAATTATGGTTACTATAAAAAAACTTATTAATTATTTTATAAATTATATTTACGTAATATTAATTAATATTTTGGTATTTTCATAATATGTGAACGTTCACCAAATCTCAAAATGTAGGTATAATAGAAAAATTTCGATTAAGAAACAATAATTTTTACAATATGTAGATACAAACTACGTACTGTAAAAATATATTATGTATGTGTACTAATCTTTCAAATCATTGTTTATTTTCTCTAGGGTGTATGTGTGTGTTTTAATTTTCATGAAATTTCATAGGTACAACGATCTTTTGACAAAACCAATGAATTTCTTCAATTATAATTTATTATAATACAATAAGATGATTTCATTTCCAAAATTGTATCTTAATGAAAAATTAGAACATAACAAAATCTGTGTGAAGCAATCAAAGATATACTAGATTGGTAATTCAAAGAAAAATCACTTTTTATTCAATAGTTTTATGATAATTTTATGAGTTAAATTTACATACCAAGTTACTTAATACAATGGTCAGTCGTTAAAATAGACAACAAACGTTAAAAATAATCAAATATTTACCTAACTCAAAAATGAGCAATCCCTCACACAAGAATATTTTAAAAATAAATGGAATGAAATTATCTTATAAAATCAATATAACAGCTGAGAAAAATGTACAAACGATCAGATCTTCCAGAAGATGAAGATTATAAATTTATATAGGTACTCCAAGACATTAATTACTTACTTCAAAATAAATTGACAATGTTTTTTATATATATATTTATTTATTTATTTTTATTATAATTATATCATAGATAACTATACATCAATATAAATACTTCTCTCTCCATCAATCAACATACTGACCAAATGTTTTATCGCTTATGCATCGCTTTTTCGTCAATCACTATAAAACATTAACATGATAATATTATTATGTTGTGTGTTCTATATAAAGAGCTTTTTGCTTTGTATTTGTGTATAATATTATGTATAATCAATGCACCACTTAATGTAATTAACAAAAATACTTCAACTTATTCAGCCACCATTTGCGAGTATTACAAGGAGCTTAGTGAAAATACATAAAGGTTTATGTTAAGTCTTGCTGTTTTAACACTATTTACTGAAAAGTGTTCAACTTTAGTGATGAACAGTGTTAATTAATTCAATTAATAAACACTGTTTACTATTGAAGTTAAATATAAGTATAAATAATGTACTCATTTTATTTTAATACACACCACATTAAGAATTGTTCATTTAGTAAATTTGATGACGATCGTAGAGTAAAAATTGTGGGGTTTCCTTGAGAGCAAGCCAGTATATATATCCATATCACACAAGCATGCTCTAGGTGTCCGGTCATGATAAGCACATACATTAAAGAAGACCCACCAACCACCCGGATACTATTTATCCGAAAATAGTATAGTGGTCATTATCCCCGCCTGTCATAATAAGCACAGTAAGATAAATTGTATATTTTTGACGCATCCCTAGTTGTTGATTATTATTATTATTATCTATAATAAACTAGATTTTTTTTAAAACGCGCTGTTTTATAGAAAAGCCACCGCAAGAGCCCATTCAAAAATCATTACATCTCCTGAACTATAGGGTATTTTTCAACCTTGCCTTGGATACCTCCACACTCTCCAGAGTTCGCAAATCATAGGGAATTGATGTGCAATTACTTCAATTTTGGTGAGATTTCTAGATCCGGCACGATAAGTTCTAAGCGAAGCCTACCTGGAAAATTATTTCAAAACAATAAAATTTATTGGAGTCCAAATATATTATTAAAAAAAACAACTTTGTATTTTTCATACTTTTTTTATTTTCAATAATATCAAATTCAGGTATTATAATATTCTATTTAACTAAACATAACTTTTTCATAACCTAATTACACATGTTCTAAAAACAATATTAAGAAATGAAATATACAACTCACTAGACTTTAGTCATTTCTGGACTATATATGTTTAAGTTTTATAATGTAATTAACATAGTAATACTGTAGTATGTTTACAATTTTTACTACCAAATCTACTTTGCGAATAAATAAGTTTTAATTAATCTGTTAATGTAGCGATTCTAATTTATCGACCTCATTTGCTTTTTAAGTTGGTTTTCGAGATAAATATTATTTAAATCTTAATTGGGTTAATGAATCAAGATAAATTGAGTTAACAATTTGTTTCTTCTTCACTTAGAAAAGAATTTATCGGTTGTATAGTTATCCAAATTTCTGGAATGGCACACTGTTTCGACACACGAATAATAATTGTACTATGCAACAACGGTGAAAATGAAGTTGCGGCAGTACGTCAGTTTAAACTGTTAATACCTCAAATTGTATTACTGTTAGTATTATCCAGTTTGCCTGTTAACTGACGTTTTGCTACTGACAGACGTGTGCAACAGACATCAGTCTACACATTACGAATAAATAAATTAATAATATATTTCTACTGTACGTAATAGCAGATTATAAAATATTTTTAGTGAAATTTTCATAGGAAATAAATGATAAATTATTCTTTTATATTATTATTCCGGACGTCAGAAAAACTCTCCGTAAGCAATTTTTCAAAATGACGAATGATCTTTTACTGTCAGTTAAACTCTCAAGTGTAACCTACTTACGTAAATTTCTCAAACTACAACGACCTGCATTCGGTCATAAGTTTACATTCTTATTTATTTAAAGCTCCAAAAATATAAACTAATCTGTATATACTTGTTTATATATTTTTTTTTAATTAAAAAGGCTTGTCTACAACAAATAATAAAATAAATTTGAAATAGTTTCTGAAACCTTCAGCGGTCAATTCAAATAATAAAATCATTGTGAAAAGTAGGTAATCGTATCAATGTAAGTAATTAAACCTTTTTCAGATGTCATAATATATTTTTAAGTGTTAATATTTAAATAATTAAACAATAATTAAACAATCATACCCCTGGAATCACGTAAAAGAGAAGTCTCTTTTTAAGATTGTTTTCCTTTGAATAACAAATTAAATTAAAAACTTATTCCTTTCAAACGATTTTGTCTCGATCGAGAAACCTCTATCTACAACTTTCCGAAACATATAATGTACAGACAATATTAACGGATTCCTAAAAAATAAATTCTTTTTCTCCCACGGGAAGTTATCGATATCTCCCAAAGATATCGCGATGCAGCTATAAACTAGCCTTGTGTGCATCGCATTATATAACTTTTTTTCATATTTTCTAGTGATTAATGTTGTAACCAATGTGCAGTGAATAATAAAATTAATTAGTTAATTAGAAATATCTGTAACATCACGGCATCTCGCAGAAGTGGTGCAGCTAGCGTACCAACTGAACTGAATATATCGCTTATTCAATGCATGCATCATCCCAATTCTTCTATATGGCTGTGCATCTTGGCAATGGTTAACCAAGGCTCAAAAGCGGAAGATACTAAGCTTTGAAAACAAATGTCTTAGAAGGAAAGTCAAATGGAAGGAACATGTCACAAATGATGTTGTGCGCCGAGGCACCCGGCAGAGATCTGTAATCTCCGTAATAAAGGAGAGACGATGGTTCTGGCTGGGACATGTTCTGAGAATGCCCATTGATATAGTTGGCCAAAAAGAACACTGTTCTTCCGTCCGCAAGGGTTCCGTCGGCCCGGGCGTCCCTCTTTCACAATTCACCGTTCCTATGACAACGACATCAGAGTGCAGGGAATGTCGTGGAAAGAGGTGACGCAATTGGCGCAGAGACGCTGCGAATGGAGGAGGCTGGTTTCTGCCCTGTGCTCCTGAGAGGAGCGTTGAGGACGATGAATGAATGTATGTATGTTCGTCGTCTATGTGCCATGAAAAATAAGACATTCAGGATAGGTGGAATACATAGTCGCTGAATTGAAGATGTTGAATGATTTATGTATAATATTAAGCGAATACGTGCCTTTGACAGCAGGACATTGGCAAACTCACAAAAAAGTGAATTGGACCGCATTTCTCACTGGGCACAGCAAAATGGTCTGTTACTCAACCCTTCTAAATCTCAAGCTATTCTTATTGGTAGTTCCCGCCTCTTATCTAAAATTCGATCGGAGTTATTACCCAAACTATACCTTAATAATTCTGAAATTCCTCTTTCCAAAAAGGTCAAGAACCTCGGTTTATTTCTCAACCAAAATTTATCCTGGCAGCCCCAGATTGGAGAGGTTAGTCGTAAGTTTTTCTTTAGTCTCCATTCACTTAAACGTCACCAAAACTTTTTTCCTTTAGAGACTAAAATTCTTCTGTCCCAAACTCTACTTCTCCCTCTACTGGAATATGCGGATGTAGCCTACCTGGACATTACTAACGAACAACAAATGAAACTTGAGCGCTTACAAAACATATGCATTCGTTTTATTTACGGGCTTCGTAAATTTGATCACATCTCCCACTATCGCAACGAGCTCAAATGGTTAAAAATGTCACAGCGTCGAAATCTGCATATTCTTTGTCTTCTCTTTAATGTTCTCCACAATCCAACTACTCCGAACTACCTAAAGTCTCGTTTTGCACCTTTGGCATCTCATTGTTTGCCTCTTCGTTCTGGTGCACTTGGTACGTTGACCATTCCCACTCACAGATCATCCTTCTTTACATCTTCATTCACTATACATGCAGCTCGGTTATGGAATGATTTACCCTTATTGATCAGACTTGCTCCTACTATTTCTATATTCAAAAGCAGACTGAAACATCACTATCTCTCTCTCAATAACTCAACTTAACCATATCCCTTCCCCTCCCTCCCCTCACCCCTATATGTATGTGTGTATGTATGTGTATATGTATGTATATATGTATATATATGTCTGTATATTTATGATTGAGTCTATACTATTTATATTATTTTATTATGCTTTTTGTTTTTAGTACTTATACCTACTTAAGTTATATGTACCTGTATATATTTTATTTATTTTTTATTATATCTTTTCTTTTATGTACTTAACTATGTACATCAATATTAATGTATCTCGTATCTCTCTCACATTTGGTTGGTTGGTAGAAATTGCCTAAAGGCAATAAACCCGCCATTTGTGTTACTTTATACCACAATAAAGATTATTTTATTTATTTATTTATTTTATTTAAAAAAGATTGAGGAATCTTTTTTGTCACAAAATTTCTACTTTAGCTAGTACATCAAGAAAGTTAATGATAATATCAACTTGACAAAACATTGTTCCGTTTAAACAGTTTCGAACAAAAACATTATTTTAATGTGTGGTCTAAATAATGACTTAAATTTAAAACAAAGTTAGCATTAATGTATTAATCGTATTCTACCCAATGTGTTAACCCTTTAAGGTCTAGAGGAAATACATGAGATATCATCTCAATTTACGAGGATCTCAATTATATGAAATTTTAGAGTGACTACATCATAATATTTTAGTATACATCATAATATTAATATGTTTTCTGGTAATATTTACTATTCCGAAACACTGAAATATTTGCTAAAAATATGAGAACTGCATATTACAAAATAATTTTTGTAATATGCAGTTCTAACTTTCATTGTTTTATTTTTCCTTTTAATGCACTGAATCGATAGTTTTTGGGTTAGTTGGAAGAGATTGCGCCTTTGATATAAACTCGCCTTCTGTATATTGATTGTATCAAACTTGAATGTTTACCTTTTGTGAAATTGTTTGTAATCAATGTATAATAATAATAATAATAATAATAAAAAGATGATTTGTATTTGGCGCTGTTTCATGGTCCGTGACCATCTCAAGAGCGCCGTGGCTTTTTAGTTAAGTTGGAAGCATCTTCTAGGTCAAACATGAAGTTCATGAAGCGCTGCTGCCACTGCAGAGGACTCTCCATCTTTATTGGTATCAGTTCCCTGCCTCAGGCCATCCCATATCTTGGTCATGGTGTCGTTCGTCTCTACGTTCTTGGGATGACTCTGGCGCCATCCTCGAAGAGTGCAGATTTTCTCGATAGCCGACTCGAAGTATTTCTTTTCGAGCGTTCCACTTTGGTTGACATCAAAGAAAACGTTGGACACATAGAGAAGCTTCTTCTTACGGAGATCTGAGATAGGCATCGTGGTAGACAAAACAGTATTTTTGTCTCTTTCACCCGCTGTGTTGTTGCGAGTAGTCGGTGTTGTTATCCTTCTCTGTTACACTACTGGACATACTCTGATCACTACACGCTGGCACTTGTATAGAGTGATTCCCGGAAGGGGATGATTTTTTTTTAACACGTGTTTTGGCAATAGAAGCGGGAGTGCAACACAAAATGATGACTTGTTAAAGTTTTGAAGAGACAATCAACAGTAATGAATATTAATTTATTTCGAGTTTTGATGAAGTTTAAGAGATGATGAAATGCAAAAACTACGCGGTTTTGAAATGTTAGCGTGCACAAGAAAGTTCAGCACTATGGGACCGATATCTTTCGTAAAATCAAATTATTTAAAGGAGCGGTTTGATTTGCGTAGCGGCAGCCAAACGGCGCGCAATCCAAATATAGTAAAGAATGAAAAAATAAATTAAGAAAATATTATTGAATATTATTTTACTTTATATTATTAACATTCAAATTAATTACAGATCTTATTAGATTGTGCATATTTTATTAACATTTTAGTATTTTTATGAAACAAGGAAGACATTTTTGGGATATATAATAATTTATATGTGGTCTAAATAATGACTTAAACTTATTTGTGAGCGCTGAAATCTGAGAAATACATAGCTTGATCCCGTGGATCAGACTTTCAAAAACGCCCCTGTATTGAGTAAGATAAATAGGCGTGCGTGTATGAAAAATTTAATAAGTATACAAGAAGTGAAAGAAGTATGTAAGGATAGATATATATGGAATTCTATCATCTCTACCTACCCTGGCAGGGACACGGCGTGAGGGTAAAGATATAAATAGATAGATACCTACTTCTTTGTTCTAAGTTATGATTTTTCAATTTTAACAATAAAAGCGATAGATATTACCTTACGGTCCTGAAAGGGTTAAAAGCATACCTATTTATTATATACTTCTATTACTCAGTATATATATATTACATAAGTGTATTTAACGTAAGTACTATGGAAATGGAAAAAGCTTATTTTAATTAAAACTTTCGGATGTTTAGTATTATGTATACAATTCGATTAAAACAAACAATAATAATATAATTTAATTTTGTGTAAAAAATCATAGGTTCAAATTTAGTTGGTGTTTTATTATTTCAATTTTTTGGTCAAAAATTTAATCTAGCACTGTGAATCTTCAGAACAGAATTGGTCTTCCACTCTTTTTTGTAAGTTTTTTAGTGTCCGTTATAAGATAGGTGTTCGTAAAACGTCACATATTAGATAAGATTTAAAATATTTCATTCTGCAATGAGATACGAGACTTCTTCTAAATGTCCTTTTAGGAACGAAAAGGAGGGCTTGTTTGTTTGTTGCTGAAAATAAAAGATTGACGACAGGTAATATTTCTTATCGCTAAATTGAGGAGGCTCAAAATGTTAAAGACATTTTAACAAACACCATTTTTTTACAGGACACTCGAAAATTTACAGAATTGAGTGGTATACATATTTTATTCCGGAATTTGTACCGGGACATAGTTTTTGAGAATATGTAAGGGTCTACGTAGTGGAGTACCCGGCAAAGAATTGGTATCCCACTCTTTTCCGCAGTTTTTCTAGTGTCCTGTAAAAGACAGGTATCCGATTTTACAATTTAAATTAAGCGATGAGATTTGCCACCCATCCTGAATGTCTTAATTTATTCTAACGCGTAGAGGGCAGCTTGCATGTTTATTACATGCGGTTGGTCTGCTGGCTACGCCAATTGTTGAATATGCCGTGATGGTATGGTAAATAATACTAGTAGTAGAAAAAGTTTACATAATTATCCTTAAAGAAGTCATTGAACAGGTTACGTACGAAAGTTTAATTAATATAATTTATTTGTTAGTTCGCAATGAGTAGGTACAAAATGTTATTTGTTAACTAACTTATTTGTCTGAATTGGCTCTAACGTAACATTATTTCGTATGTGTAAATTTAATCTCTTTAATTAATTAATAAAACTATGACACTAGCTATTTACTCCGTGTCTTTGATCATTCTTTTTCTTCTTCACGTGTCTTGTCTGGTCCCCCCGAAGTTGACGACCACCTGGGAGAAATCTAGTCTGTTCTGGGCAGCTCATCCACACCTCTCATCTCGGTCCACTCCACTGTTTTTCCGTCAAAATTTAAAATTGTGTTTCAAAATGCACTTTTCAAAGAGTCCCCAATAATTTCGTCGCGCATGTGCAATAGAGAGCAAGAAAATAGTGGCGAGCACAAGTCTAATTAGAAGAAAATATAGATATTACTTAGATGTTCAATTTTTGTGCAATGAAATGGTGGACTTTTTTTAGTCTCAATTAACAATTTCACTTGCACACTTAATTCCTGGTAAAAAAAGTCTCGGACATTCCGACAAGATATTTCGGATTTGAATATATCCGATGCCAACTTCATTATACAATCATAATGCTTGATATGATAATGTTTTAAGGTATTTGGGTATATTACGTACTCAGATAAACTAAAAAATAAATAAAAAATCTAGGTTTACACAATATTAGTTTACTCATTGCACATTTTTGTTGCAAAATAAATTGTGTGGTATACATAACTTTTTTTTATATACAGGAGCTCGTATTTATCATTTCGCTTGCATAAAAATATGTTCGACGGTTATAAGCATACATGATTTCAAACACTAATAGATTTTTTAATATACTAGATTGGCTTAATATCTATTATTAAATAAAGTAAATTCATTTCATCCTAATAACAAATTAAGAAGATAATTGTTACTTCTATGTAATTACTACTATAATCGTTATATTAGATTACACTAATAATATGCTATGACAAACTTTTGATTAAGCCGTTTCAAACTTATTTGAATAATATCTACCGTAGTGTTTCAACAACAACAACAAAAAGAAGCTTTCTGAAAACTATACCTTTAAGCTTTTATCTGAAATATAACGCACGCACATAATTCATGAATGTGGTGGGTTAAGATAAAAGCTCATTCTGACGATTCTTGCCTAAGCTTTTTCTGAGTAAGGTATTTTTAGATTAAGTTTACCTTTTTCTGAAAGAGGGGGTGTGAGGAAGCGCGGACGGCCAAGAACCACGTGATTTGATCACGTGGATCAAATCCTAAAAGTCGGACGCGTGTTGATTAAGAGAAATTGGCGTGCATATGAGAGAAACTGGATGAATGTAGAGGAAGCGAAAGAAGTTTGTAAGGATATATCTATATGGCATTCAGTTCTCTCTGCCTATCCCTCCTGGGACACGGCGTGAGGGAATAAATAGATAGAGATATACCTTTATTTCTTTCTTTCTTTTTTTTAGGCGAGGCACCCGACACCGAGTGAATTATGCCTGTTTGTTGATAGAATGATAAAAAACTCAATTAAATTAAAACTATTACACCCCCAGCAAGCTGTGAGTACGTCGCCTTAGTGTAGTGAGTACTCATTTGTAGTTTTTTAAAAAGGCGCCCGCCACATACCTCGTCCCCTATCTGGAGATATGTTTCTCCATAACGACACACACATGCACAAACAGGATTTAATGTCGCATTAAAGCGAGAATTGCTGCCCCGACGGAGCACTCTAGATTCAGTGGCCACACACCAAAAATGTTGGTGCAAAAAGGGAAGGGAAGAAATAGGAATATGCCTTCCTCTCTTTGCAGTATCGTTAGTTACTTGAAGGGGATATTAGGCTACCATAGAAAGTACAGAAGTTTTTTAAGGCGAAAAAGTTTTTCCTTGTGGCCACCAAGTCTGCATGTCCTACAGGTCCAGATAATGGACCACGAACAGCAACGAGCATCTCCTCTCTTTTCCTACTGATGTCGGTGTGGGAACAATGCCACTGATTCCCACGGATCATTTGTAGTAACTACAGTATTAGTCGCTAAGTGTAGCAAGTACAGTTCAAGGGCATTGGGATTTATTAACTCTACGCCTCACCTCTTTGTCATTCAGCGCTAAAATATCACAATTTAGATAATGTTTATGGATTAATAATATCTTTCCATAAGTGCACGAGTGTCCAGTAAAAGACAAGTGCTTTATAAAAAAAAGTACTTAAGTTACTTATCTGAAGATCAAAATGTGCGTAGTACTAAAGTACAAAGTTTTTGGAGTATACATACGTATTCTAAATAAACTCTAAATTTGTATATAAAAGTAGGAAGACACCAACCGTGAAAACCTTTGCTCTCCCATATAAACACAAACACAAAACTTTCTAATCATCTTAGTTTTGAAAATGTCACAAACACATTATAAATTATTGCGTAGTCTTTAAACGGTCATACATTCAAACAAGGAATAGCTGTTCTCAACTCTTAGACTCGACTAAATTATTAGTATTATTCCAACTCAATGCCTGATTCAAATTATTTCCAATGGCATTAAACATAACGAGACTGTGCACTTTTTGACGAAAATCAGGTAACATTATGCTTTTTTGAAAAATTCAATTATGATATTAAACAAATTTTGTTAATTCATAATTTGAGTTTTTTATTGATTAGGTCCACCATGGAACTCATTGTTTATGAGGTTTTTTCAATTAAACAAATATTAATTTTAGGCTGACTTTTAAGCCAAGCCTAAATATTCATCTCCTTTATGAATACCGCTGATAGAGTTCAAGAGTTTATGTTATTAATGAAGATTTCGTGTTTCTATAAGTAGACACACAAAAACTTTTCTCATATCAACTGGACTGTAATATTCAACAATGCATCAAGCCACACTTACTTCTAATTCAAATATTGTTATGAATGTCAGCCAGAAATTGAATGATGCATCTCTTTGAAAAATTGACTCTGGGAAATTCCCACTCCTGCCACAAACAGTTTACAGGCAATTTTTTTTAATAAACTTGTTTTTAAAAGTAATTTAATTTTATGGGAAACTTATTTAATGTAATGTCCAAACTTTGCAAGGAGCATTAGTTGAAATAAGTTTTAGAACCACGATATGAGAACGAGAACACGATTTTTCACATTATCAGACATATTTAGTTACACAACACCCTTTTTAGTTACACAACACCCTTTTTTTACACAACAAACTAGAAAATTGTATTAACTATGCGTTTGAGACGATAGAAAAGTATAAGAAACACAATGAACGATATTTGATTTTATTTGAAATTAGAATGTTTTGCGCAGATATTCAATATTTAATTTGTAATTTTAAAAATCGAACTCTTTACTAATTCGTTAATTATAATTGGTGCATTAAAAAATATAAAATTTACTTTTATTGGCTATCGGTGTGCGCGAAACATTTGGTCATGAACGTTGATTGGTCTATTATAAAATTTTAAAAAATTCACAGAATTTGTATCAAATTATCATTTATTAGATTTGACTTTAAATTTGAAACATTAGTCCTTATAACAATTTTTTTTCTTATCTGAAAAACAGTAGAATCTTATTTGGACACTGAATCGTAATTAAATTTTTACTTTTTACGATTTACACTTTTTCACCATTTTAGAGCTGTAATGAATTATGATATTATATTATTAATAATAATAGCTCACAAAGCTTAGCTGATAATGATGTAAAAACAACATGCAAATCAAATAGAGTACTGCTATTAAAAATAACTGTTATTTTTAGTAGCTATTATTATTAGATTTTGATATTATTATTCACCAAGAAGCAAAAAAGCTTGAAATAATAATAACTCAACGCTAATTATTACTAAAAGCACCTATAGTAAGTAGCTTTACTTTGACAGTAAGGTGTTATTTAATGTAAAATAAACGTTATTTTCGTTATTTATTGGGAAGGAGCTTTTTGAATGTTATTTTTATCGATGTTATAATGTTCTCACGAGCTTAAAATAACTATTATTATTTTTAAAATATTGATTCAGGTTTTGAAGTGGGCGTTTCTCGAACAAAGATAATAGTTAGATTGCCAGTCGAAATAACAAATTCAAAGAATTTTTTTTATTTGACTCAAATATTTAGATCCGGTAAAAAGGCAATTGTAAGGGACTCTTTGTGAAACAACATATTTTATATCAAATGTTGTGTATGTATGCGAATTTAAGGTACTTTATTATAAAGCTGACAGTTTAAGGAAATTAAAAAATAATGTTTTCGCATCGTAACATGAAAATTCAGAGACAGGTCCTCCCACACTATTTTCTGTATTTGATTTTTCATTTTTTTGGTAAATGACTAGTAGCTATAAACTGAAAATTTCCTATAAATGAAGTAGTAATATAAAAAATAAACGCATCGTCCTTTACACGTTGACAAATTAAGAGTGGGAAGAATGATTATACCTATCTTTAATTTTAGAAATTGATTTCACAAAATATACGAATTGAAAAAATTGAAAAATTGAAAAAATGGAAGACTCTCATTTATGAATGTAAAATCAATTAATTATAAACACTAGGAGCAATTTTTACTAAGCAGTTTAAATACAAACTCAGCAAAAGGTATAAAATCAAGGTTAAATATTCAAATTGTCGCCCGAAATTCAAAAAGCGGATCCCGCTACTTCCAAATTATCGCGAAAAATATTTAAATCAACGTATTATATAAATATATTATGAAGTATTATTATTATTATTATTTTAATTCATTTTCATTTCCAAAATATTAATGTAAAGCTTTTATTATAAAATCACATAGGTAATATTGTTTACTTTGTATCGATGTTTGTATTTGTAAACAGTGAATAATTAAAATCATGAATATTTTATATTTTAATATCAGAATATTTTGATAATGTTTTGACTAACGAGCGGTTTGTTTCCCTGATTCAGTAATTTACACATTTTCAACATATTATTTATGACTTACTTTCATTAAAATACAAGTTAAAATAAATAAATTAATGAGGAAATTGAATACGGCTTGTAAAATATACAAAATTAACAACGAGCTCAACCCAGAGAACAATAATATAAATGAAGTACTTGTTTAACCATTGAAGCTAAGAAATCAAACACATTATATTAAATTTAACACATGAAACTACCATATAAGGCTTAGAAAAGACAATGTCACCTTATTTGGTAGTGCCCCGGACGGGACTTGAACCCGCATCCCTTAACCTTGTCGCGAAGAGTGCTTTGTCCAATTAAGCTACCGGGCGACTTGCCGAAGGCTCCGATATTCTCTCTTATAAACCAGTGATATGTTACAACTAGATTCGCAATGTCATACAAATATTCTCTAAAAATGTGTACCCACCCGTCGAGGTACAATACCTGAGTAATATATATTCATCTCTTTTCTTTTGTATATATTCATCTCTATCTACCGGCCTTTGTTGTCTGTTATAATCCCCATTCTCATATTGTCTATCTCTTTTTATCTACAAACAATTTATATGTGTGTCGCTTTTTTTCAAACTAAATATTGCGGCACCAAGGACCGCAAAGAGATTTTATTGATGGTACATGTTTGAGATTCATATTGCAAATCTAGGTATAACATATCACTGTTATAAACCCGATTACTACTACCTTATATGGTAGGCTCGAGAAGAGAACCAAAAAAAGATGGGACTTAAAGCTTTTAAAAACAAAAGAAGTAAAAGAAAAATACGACGAAAAAACTAAGGTTTGCGATTTTGAGAACAATGAAAGTGTAAACAGAGTATGGGAGAAAATCAAAGAGAAAATAACCACAGCGGCAGACGAGGTAATAGAGAAAGGAAAGCCGCAAGCTAGGAAAGAATGGATTACGGACGATATATTAGAAATGATTGAAGAAAGAAGGAGGTTAAAGAACTCGAGAACAGAAGAAGGAAAAAAGGAATATAAAATCTTGAGAAACAAAATCAACAGGGAGTCCAAATTAAGAAAGGAATGCTATCTGCAAGAAAAATGCAGGAATATCAACAGAAATATAAAACAAAGAAAATTTGAAACTGCATATTCTGAAGTCAAGAATTTTTTCAATGATAAGACACAGCCACGATGTGCTATCCAAGATCAAAACGGCAAACTTCTGTTTGAGGATGAATTGATCGTCAAAAGGTGGAAAGAATACCTAGAACAACTTTACAAAGGAAAGAACATACTTGAGGAAAGTAAAGCACTGGAAACAGAATATGACAAAGAAAATAATGGAGATGATATCTTAAGAAGTGAATTTGATAATGCCTTATCAAAATTGAAAGACGGCAAAGCACCAGGTATTGACCTAATTCCATCAGAGCTGCTTAAATGCGCAGGAAGCGGCATGCTTGACACTTTGTATAAGCTTGTCTGCAAAATATATAATACAGGAGAGATACCTGAGGACTTCGCCAAATGTCTGATACGAGCGCTACCTAAGAAAACAGGCACGACAAAGTGCGAACAACACAGAACATTAAGCATGATATCACACGCTTCTAAGATACTCACCAACATTATAATGAAAAGGGCGGAAAATAAAATAAACGAAACACTTTCAGAAGATCAATTTGGATTCCGCAAAGAGACAGGTACAAGAGATGCAATTCTGAGTCTAAGACTTGTTCTTGAAAAGAGAATAACAGTGAATAGAAACACGTATGTAGCATTCATCGACCTAGAAAAAGCATTCGATAAAGTAGAATGGGAACAACTTTTTAAGACTCTAAACCAGATAGGAATGAGCTATAAGGACAGAAGAGCAATCTGGAGCCTATACAAGAATGAAATGGCTGTAATTAAAAGCGGAGAGAGCTGCGCAGAAGCGAGAGTAGAACAAGGTGTAAGACAGGGATGCTCAATGTCGCCAGCACTCTTTAACTGCTATATACAGCAAGCTATTGATGAACTCAGAGAAGAAATGAAGAATTGGACAGGAGTAAAAATAAATGGGAAAAAGGTTGACATGATTAGATATGCTGACGACATAGCACTGCTCGCAGACTCCGAGATGGAGCTGAACGAAGCCTTAGGAAAAATGGAAAGTATACTGTTGTCAAAGTACAACATGAAAATAAATAAAGATAAAACAAAATGTATGGTCGTTGGAAGGGAGGAAGCGACTGCGAACATTGCCATAAATGGAGTGAGCATCAAACAAGTAAGAGAATTCGTGTACTTGGGCAGCAGAATAAACCAGGACGGACGCTCCAAATCAGAAATTGTGAGCAGAATAAACCAGGCACGAATTGCCTTTAACAAAAAATCCAAAATATTAGAATCCCCTAATATTGATCTAAGCGTGAGGAAGAATCTCACTAAAGCCTTTGTGTGGAGCATTCTGCTATATGGATGCGAGACGTGGACCATCAGTAAGAGGGAAAGCGGACGGTTAGCGGCATTTGAAATGTGGTGTTATAGACGCATGCTGAAGATTCATTGGTCGGAACACGTCGAAAACGAAGAAGTGTTAACCAGGGTTGGCGAAAAAAGGCAACTCCTCAAAAGAATCTGCCAACAACGAGCTAATTGGATTGGCCACAACATCAGGCACCCAGGACTGCTCATCGCAATCGCAGAGGGCAGGACCGAAGGCACAAATGGCAGAGGTCGACCGAGAGACGCCTATATGGACCAACTGAAGAGGGACATGAGCTGTGGCTCATATATGGAGTTGAAGAGACTGGCTGAGAATAGGGAGGAGTGGAGAAATAAGTCAAAACTCGTTGCAGACCAATCCAATGGATTGTAACTCATTATATATATATATGGTAGTTTCATGTGTTTCATTTACATATATGTAACCTCATATAATGGTTCAATTGTAAAAATACATCGATAAACATTATATTAAAATAGATTTATAGGGCTATAGATCAACTAAAAAACAGTTTTTTTTATTAAACGCAGTTTATGAATTTTACTGAATTTTCACACCTGCGTGAGTGAAGATTCCACAGAATTACTGAACATACCATAAATGCACTTAAACTAGCCTAAGCCAATTCGTAAGCATCGGAACACCTTTCCAGTTTCCCACAGTTAAGAGTTTGCACAATCTGTTGGTAGTGCAGATAAAGCATCTGTTGTTTAATATTCTTTGGATCTTTTTTGGCCAACTATTAATGTTGAATAAAATAATACTTGCACAGTCGTCGTTTTTTCATAAATATTTTTTGAGAGAGTATAAATAAAACATATTTTTGAAAATGTCACTGTTTATAGACAATATTATCGACATCGATACAAAATAAACAAACAAAAAAATATATAAGTATAAACAAATATTGTTTATTTCAGTCGACAGATGAAATAAATCATAGAAACTCTTCAATAATAACATTGACCTAATATACTGGGAGCGCAGTACAAATTTGTTGTAAAATTATGTTCCAAATTTAACAACTACACCATCACGGCATATATCCACAAGTGGGGTAGCCAGCAGAACAGCTGCATGCAATATCCATGCAGGCTGTCTTGTCTGTGCCAATAAAAAATTAAAACATTCAGAACAGGTGGCAAACCTCATCGATGAATTTGAGATGTAAAACATCTTTATTTTTTCGAACACGTGCCTTTAACAGGACACTCGAAAACAAACGGAAAAGGGTGGGAGACCAATTCTTTACCGGCTGCTCCAAATTTAATAATAATAGTAGTAATATTTTACTGTTTTAATTCATAGCATTAAAATGTTAATAGTTTCCTACCAATGCTGAAGTATATGACATCTTTTATACCTGAAAACCCATAAAAGAAACGTTACAAAAGATAATATTATTTATTAATAAATAAACTTATATGAACATAATAATATATAAACAAATTGTGATGATTGCAGTAACTTACATATTTCGCTACCTGAATGCAAAACTATCCTACGTATTTTAGGGTGATTTTTCAAAGGAGCAGTTTAAAGTTTTGTTTTTGTAATAAAAATATCTGAAACGAATTTGGACATGCATTATTATATACGAATCTTATTACTCTCATTCATTAAATTATCTCGTATCTGTTATTATCATTTCTTATTTCTTAATACTTAACTCCGAAATTTGAACAAAGGATAGTTCTGTATTAAGGTAACGATTTTTTCAAATACATCTACAGCGAGGAACTCGAGGAAAATATGAACATATTTTTTTGAACAAATCTTAATATATTGGTCGCAAAATTTAAATTGGTCGCATAACCAATTTTTCATTTGAAATTCCAGTATATCAGATCATTGAATAATAAAATGTTTTGTTTGCGCAAATGTTCTATTGGTATTCTTAGGTATATCCTATAAATGTTTGCGCAAGGTATTATTGTTATCTCTATTTACACTTATCATTGAAGAAATAATACATAAGGGGAATTCTATTTAGGATACAATAAAACATTTTATATGTTTACCGACATTTTTTTGTCTTAAAAAACATTTGAGAATATTGGATTTTTTACATTTGTTTTATACGACTGACAATCTTTGATAAGATTTTCAGTTTAGACAGTAAACAATTTATCATTGATTTTAAAACAATTTATATATTTTTTTTAGAATTTTTAGCTTAATATAAATTTGTTATTTTTCTCTCTCTCTGTCTGTCTCTCTGTGTGTAAGATCACATTATAAATTCTTTTCCATATTGGAAAAAAAACATATTACCTTCCCTCGTAAATTCCTCAAAATTGAAGTTTCCCATTCTTTACAAGAAAAATATTGGGTATCTTGACAACCTTTTCTTTGACTTCTGTATGCGACGTTTGAAAGAGATGGGTTTTGGTGTTGAACTGAATGAAAACCGTGTGAATGCGTTGATGTATGCTGATGATTTGGTATTAATGGCTGAGAGTAAAAGTGATTTACAAAAGATTGTGTCAGTTGTATAATATGATAGTTGTAGTAGGTATGAATGAGATGAAAATGAATTTGACAAAGACAAAAGTGTTGGTGGTTGAAAGAGAGATTGATAGAACAATTGTGAAATAAAGGTTGAAAATGAATGTTTGGAGGAGGTGGACGAATATGTTTACTTAAGAAGATTGTTTGCGAGGGATCGAAGATGCGACAAGGATATCGAAAGAAGAAAAGTGGCCAGTGCTAGGATTAACGGTGCACTTCGACCCATTGTCAGCAATGACAATGTGTCGAACATGGCAAAATTGCTAGTATACAATACCATCCTAATACCGATACTTATTTATGCAAGCGAAACGTGGACATGGTTGAAGATGGACGAAAGTGGAATAAATGCTGTAGAGATGAGATCGCTGAGGAGGATGGTTGATAAAACGTTGCGTGATAGAGTGAGGAATGAGGATATTAGAAGAATGAGTGGATGCAAGAGGAGTGTTGTGGATAGAATGCGTGTAAATAAATTGGATTAGTCATGTGTAACGAATGGAAGAGGAAAGCATGACAAAGAGGATATACTTTTCTGAAAGGAGGGGTGTAAAGAAGCGCGCCCGTCCGCGAACCACATAGCTTGATCATGTAGATCAAATTCGCTAATACGGCCATGTTTTGAGTAAGAGAAATCGACGTGCGTGCATGAGAAATTGTATGAATGTAGAAGAAGAGAAAGAAGTATGTAAGAACAGATCTATATGGCGTTCCGTTCTCTCTGCCTACCCCACTTAGGATACGGTGTGAGAGAATATGCAGATAGATAGTTAAGCGTAAATTATTCTTAGTGATAAGTAAATTAATTCATTGATGAATATTATATTAAATACAATTTTTGTGTCTTATAAGTTTTTTGCCAAAAATGCTTTGCTTCACATTACCTTTTCATAACTGGTTATTTTATGGCTTTTGTTTTTTTTTTGTAAAGATGTATATTGTTTATACTTATATTATTAAACTTAATACAAAGCAAAAATACAATTTTACAGCAACAACAACAAAAATATTACGACGAATCATGGATGACTGAAAGAAAAAGCTTTATAACAATATTAATCCAACAGCTTTCTACTAAAGAGCTTCTAGAAATTATTGCTATGTTATAACATATTGATATCATTCAACTTTGGTGAAACAACATTCGACAAAAGCCAACGTCTAAAAGTTGCATATAATAGATATCGAACAACATTTTTTTTTATAATTAATGAATTGTTCTATTGAATCATTTATATTGAAAACCGTTTTCTGATTAAGGATAAAAAAATCTATTAAGGTGCTAACCTCAGATTTTGAAACGCTAAAGAAAGTTCCAATCATTGAGTCTCACAGTAGATTCTAATTACATACTCCTAAAGATTTCACTTTTCATTATTACGAGTTGGTAAACTCGTCTGTGGTTTTTCAAATGTAGTATTTTTTTCAATTTTGTTTATGATATGCTTAATTTTTTTACAATTTACAGATAGGAATAAAATGAATAAACAATTTTGCTTTGGTGATTCAAATAAAATAAAACAGTAATTTTAACTTATATCCGGCAGTAAAACCAATGTACATGTTTTTTTATGTTTTCGGGTTTTATGTGTGGGTCTCCCCAATCTGTCAGCTTCAGTTTTAAAGCCGAAAGCTCGAAAGAGATTCACGCTGCACACTCGAAAACATGATACCTGATGCATGACACAGAAATGCAATACCGAACGCTGCGAAATCTTAAATAATTAGAAGATATGTATGTTATAACATTTCAATCATTAATCAATACTCGTTGTATTATTATTGTTTGTATGTTTAAACGTGTGTCTGTATGTATGTTGTTGACCAGCATATTATGTTGTATGGTTACAAACTTCCACAGATGGCGATCATAGCGAGCTAGAGGCCATGATACAAACGACACCTAACCACTTCAAAAGAAAAAACCTGAGCATGCTCTAACGGCCGCTGGGCCGAGGTGCTTCTGGAAAGCTAGGCCCACCAACACCCCTTTAGTCACTATCTTACTATCCTCATGTCCCACATTGACACCCACACTGGACACATCACTATCCCAACACCAGCAGCGACACCATCACACATCCACGACACCTAATGTGACTGGGACGTCATTATTGCCTCATATAATCACGCACGTGCTATTATTAATATTGCGACTAACGATTTAGAAATTAAAACACATTTTTCAAATCATTATTGCATGCGGAAGAAAGACATATCTTGCCAAACTTGAGAAAAAAGTATAAATTTAAAAGGTCCCATGACTGTATCATGAGGGACTCCTCTAGGTGAGTCCTAAATAGTAGAGGTTACATAGTTTTATTTGGGCAAAGATTCATTCTTGAACTCATTTTTGAAGTCATATATGTGACTTTAAATTCAAAAACAAAAATGTTTATATTTAAAAAAAAAAAAAACAATAATTGTGTTTAAACCTGGGACCAAGAATAATAATTGAGTTAAGATATAGCTTTTCTCTGCAATTGTTGTTTCGATTGACGTTTTGCAATTGTCATCAATTATTATTATCATAAAATGTATTTTGAATAATGATATAAAATCTTTCGAGATACCATAAAACTATTGATGATTTGACTATGTAATGTGTTTTTGAACTACATCATTTCATTCCTCGCTTTTGCTATCGCTAGAATGTCTGCAATGTAAATAACATAAAAAATAACTGCAATTTATTAGAAATCATTTACTTCTCCCTCCACGAATTTCCGCAATTTATTCCTAGTTACAAGTATAAAAATATCTAATAAATCAAACAATGACAATATTTAATTAAAATGTTGAACTTAATTAATACTTCAGTTTTAAATCTCGCTCAATTTGTTTTGTTTAATCCCTTATTTCAGATTTGTTTGAAAATACTGAAAGTAAGGTTCTGATGTTCATATTAGTGATATTTACAAGAATTAAAAAGCATGATTTACTTTTACAAAATACATTTTCTTAAAAGTGCTAAAGCCTTTCGCACTCAACCGCTCACTAAGCTAAACATGGCACTATAACGCTTTAAAACATGTTTATAATGACGAGTTCGTGAGCGTGAGCGCACTTTAGCCACGATAATGTATTATAGCATTCTTTAAAATTTTCACACATTTGTATGTGAATCATGCTTCATTGAATATTATTTTCAATCAAACATAACTATTTATTTTAAATTATACTATTACAGTTTTGTACAATTTCGGTCTTACTTGAGACTCAAACAGCGGAAGAAAATATGCAAATACACAACAACATTACAAACAACACACTGACATAAAAAAATGCACACTTTTATAAAACACTTACTCGCAAAAACACAAAATCTAGCAATAAGATACACGACACAAATTTTATGTATTATTACGACACACTTTATCACAAAGTACATAGCATATATTTACATCTATACGAGAGACCACCATCCTAACTTCCCCCTTTTCCAACCATATTGTTGTAACCGCTTCCTGACAATCGATGTTGCAGGTTTGATATTTCCGGTATAATATTATTAATATTTGGTGTTTTTGTATTTTGTATTATATACATAATATATCAAAATTGCTATTAATACTGTTTATGTATATCGTGTAATTAAAATTTTAATGTTTATTTATGTAATTACTATTTTCTATTTGTTCGTGTTATTGTAATACTTCTTGTTAATATGATGTGAATGTTTGTTAATTTAGAACTCATGACAATTTTTTCAGTGTCATTTTTTCATATTTGTTTCATCTCAAAAGCCTTAGATTCTCTTGAAGCAATGTTTAATTTTTAAAGATATTCCCTTCACTAACATAATTATTTGTTTATATGTTATAATAGAAACGCTTTTCATTGACAAATGGAGAAAATAAGGCTTTTATTAAATGTTTTATCGTGTATTTAATACATTTTCATCAATAGATTTAAATGTATATTTAAATAATTAATATGTTTAATGTTAATGCTATATGTTCGCTTGAATAAATGTTGTGAAGCTATTTGTTGTGTTTAGTTCTGAATAACCGCATTTTCCTCATCATTTTTCTATCATTTCAGTGATTCATAAAATGTTTCTTGGATAAATATCTAGTTTAAATATAGATGTGTGTTTTATGATGTTATTCTCGTTAAAATTTTCATATTTTTTTGATTTCAGACATATTTTTTATATTTGTTTATTTTTTACGTTACAAATACTTTCAAAACAAATGTAATAATAAATTAAATTAAATAAAACACATGTCATGTTCACAAGCTACTTACTCTTACTTTATACATTTCTAATCACAATTTTCGTTTTTTTTCTCTCGAAACTATTAAATCATTCTAGATTCTAGGGTATAAAAACATATTTTTTTTTATTAAAAGCAACATATTCACATTACTTCTAAATACACCTACATAGAAAATTATGAGTATATTAGATAAATATTTGGTAATTTTTTGAGCTTAAAAACAGATTTATTGCAGAGCAATTTCTTATAAAGATATTTATATATCACTTATACATGACGTGAAATTTTCACATGTTAAATATAACAAAAAAAATTGACAGACAAAAAAAACAAAATTTACAGCTGAAAAAAGAAATTGTATAATTTTAGTGGAGCATAAAACTAAAACATATAAGGTATTTTTAAAGATTTGAAAATGTTTGTTGATGAATTATTATTATTTTATCATTTTTGTTTTGTATGTTTATTATTTTTGTTTTTTTTTTTGTTTCTTTTTTTGTTTTCTAGACGGTATGATGCGTAGGCATAGACTGTGGTAGTTTTTACTCAAAAAAAATCCATCCACAAGATCTTCTACATCATTCATTCGTCGTCTTCGAGTGTTGAGAAGCAGTAGAGACTTGAAATAAATAGTTTTTTCAGATGATGATGATAATGATGATGACTGCACAGCAACCCTGATTGACAGAAATGGAACTAAAGAGCCCTTGGATTTGCCTATATGAATAGCAACTGGTACATGAATTAAAAAATCGCATAATGCATCTTGCTTCAATACGATGCATACTTAATATACTAGACTATTTATCTTCTGCAAAAATATACCTAACATTTTTTATTCAACCCTTAGACACTGCAAAATAAATACTTGATAAATTTTAATTGGAGGAGTTGCCCTTACTGAAGTTTCGATGTTTTATATTATAGGTATTTTTAATTGGCCGATATTGAAATGCTATGTGCTTGTTTGAAATATTACTATAAACTTATCATTTCACAAAAATAAAGATATACTCTTGTTTTTTTATTATATTTTTTTACTTAAACGAACAAAATGAACTTATTAAATATTTAAATTATTCATTTGGATTAGGAAATTCTGTAAATACATTTTGCTTTCAATGAATATCTTTAAATTAACTACATATTTTCATAATACTTTTAACAATAAACTGGCGCCCAACGTTGTTTAATATAAATATGAGAATCGCTAAGTCTGACTATAAAAAACATGATTTTGTACAGAAACCTTATATAAAATATTTTCATAATTAAAACCTTAATTTACGTTAATTTTCATCCTGAGTTTTTTGTTACAAAACAGAAAAAACGTCTTTCGTGTTCATTGGATTAAGCAACATTTGTAGCTTTTATAAGTTGCTATAGTGGTATAAATGTATAGAAGAAGATGGCTGAATAAGAAGTTTGGGTAGATGGCGCTCTTGTAGCTGCCTAAACCCATAATTTCTCCTTCTTTGAAATTCAAAATAATTGTTAAACATCAATTGATTTTATGTTTTTTTACATTCCGACTAAAATACTGTGTAGTTTATTTAATTTTGTTGTTTTTAGTGTTTGCTGTGCTAAAGTTAATATTGTAAAAATAGAAGCAATCAAATTAAATCTAATTCAAATTTGTGACAATAATATTAAACCAAATTTGTATTGTGAAAATAGTAAAGAATAAATTATTATGTGAAATAATAGTGGAAATGCGCCCTTGAGATGATTTGAATCATGAAATGGGCGCAGTATAAATGATCCAATAATAATCATAAAGTTACTGAAATCTCCACCTCTACCTTAGAATACAGAAAATAATCCAATAGAATATTTTAAAATCCGCTGGCTTACATCTCCAAGTTATGTCTGAAACATGTACATAGTATATTTAAATAAAGTTTTTAGTGTATAATTGATGATTTAATCCGTTTGAATAATCGTTTTCATGGGCAACTCCGAGCGTATTATATAAATCTATAAATGTCACTTCTTTAATGAGTCTATAAATTATATCAAAAATAATAAAATCTTTAATCCAACACATTACCCACAGAGCTGCGCATTTATGAGAAATGAATTAACTGGTTAATTAAATCCGTTAAAATTGCGATTAACCTAAATGTTTTTTTTTGTTTTTAACTTAAATGTCTCATATTTTTACATTGTTGCTACTGTGATGAAGATTGTTTCCATTTAATTCACTTTCGATAGATGTATACTCTACTCATAATTTAAGTCCATTAGAGAGATAGAGCTGGTATCTTTCACAGTTACTGACGTTTTAGAATAACGCCGATAGATCTTTATTTTTTATTGATGGAGTTTTTTTTCATATTTTTATCTCCTGTAGTTCACTCTAACGATTAAATTTAATTTCGCCTCATAATATCAAAAAAAATAACAAGTTAATTTTTTAATTTGATGATTTTAACTTTAAATTAACGGATTGAAGATTAACTTAGTTAAATTTCGATTTACGATGCCCAACTCTACTCATTACTCACAATATATCTACTACATACTACACTACTTTCCCCTACTCCACGCTCGTTAATTTATTAATCGTTTTCCCATTATTAATGAGAACTCCCGAATAATTAATTATTACTACAATACAAACAAGAGGAAAATCAAAACAAACTGTTATTTATGATTAATATCGTTATTCATCTGCAAATGATTAACAACGAATTTGATTGATCTATGTTTTTGGAAACGTCAATACATTATGTTTTGGAAATCTTAGTCGGAAATTCGTTACTACTTTCAACATTAGAAATTAGAGTAGAGCGATTTCATGTTATATTTTAAAACTAAAATAAAAATATTAACATCTATTTTACTTACAGATGAGTGTATGGTCTCATAATTAATAGAATAGAGTGAAAATATGAATGCAAGCATATGCATGATGATTTAATAATATTGTTTTTTTAAGAATCCTATGGTAAATTTTAGGAATCACTAAACAATGAAACTCAATCTCGTTATAATTTTATTAAATCTGGTTAAATTTATTAATCAATTTTCAACAAAATTTAAACCACGAAAGATATCTTAAAGATTAACATTTTACTGTTGACAATATATTCATAAAAATGAAAGACGTCTCGTGTGTTTTTTTCCACTATGGTATTCTACATTCCATAGCAGGGATAACGGCTGTTTTGATTAATTTAGAAACATTCAAGAATATTTTTGATCTACTTCTATCTAGATTCAAGATGAATTGTTTTTAAATTTGTGTTTATTTTAATTTTCCTCAAACGATTAAAAAAAACATAATTCCTCGCAAATTATTTTCTCAACCTTGCATGTAAGTGTTTATGTAATGGTAATCGGTGTTTTAATCACAATTAATATTCTTAATTTATTTAGAAAATATTCCTATTAATGTATAAATGTAATATTGTTTTTCATTATTAGATATTAATGTATACTGTGCATTTCGCATGATTCTGTTGTGTTTTCAAATTGAATGTTTGTTAATCTTATTCTCTCACTTATTCTAGGTCAAATAATTATAATTAATTAAAAATAAATAATAAACTTAACGATTATTGAATAAGATCTATAAAATTCTTCTAAAAATGTTTTCAATCATTGAAATCTCTACACTCACATAATTAATACACATTACTATCAAAATTCTGTCCAATTCACATAATCTGCATGCAACACTCTCCAAAAATATGTCGTTCAACTTTGAAAACACTTTTTTATCTTAATTGAAAACTGAAATTTTTACACACATTAATTGAAAGATATTGTGAAAATTGTTCAAAACAAAAATCAAGACAGCAATGTGGCAAGAGTAAATATTTGCATTAATATACAGTTTTTGAAACAATATCGCCGTCTATTACGTTAAAAAATATCAAAGCCACAATAGCGAGAAGATTTTTGACATCAATTCAACTTCAAACTCACCTTTTCATTCCATTTTTAAGCTGTTGAAACTATGTATTATAGATTATTTTGACCAATATTTTTATTCATTGACATTCACATGTATGCTAAGGCATGAAAATTTTCGAACAATATTCATAATATCTCAAACATCATCATAACACATTTTTTACATTTTTATATACTCATCTTTATCAAAATTATAAACAATTTTATTTATATTCGTACTAAATATTTTATGTGAACTTTACTCAAAAGTTTCACTGACAGTAATTATAATTATTAAACTAAACAAAACTTTTGAACTTTTAAAATATACAGCATTACATGACATTAAGTTTAACTCACAACAGTTATATTATATAATCTTCATACTTACAGTTCATTTAACAATCATGTCATATTTTTAACAGTTAAAAATAAACATGCAAATTACATATTTGTGAAATTTTTTGAACATAAAATTTTTGAGCCAATATTATATTGTACAAGTTACAGTACCTACTAATAAAATGATCCAGATGTTTTTTGACATACTTGTTAATTTCTTACAGTGTAAACTATTATAATGTTGTGATTTCTCAATAAATAAAGGTGTTTTTAATAAAAAGGTTTGTCTGGAAGAAATCACGCCTTAATATTCCTCTCATCTTGTTTACCGATATGCCAATATTTTTCATTTCATTATTTATTTATTCAATTGTTTTATATTTCTTTATTTATTTACTATAACGATCTATGACCTCTATCTAATTTTTCAAAAGGAGAAGACTGGTTTTCTTGAAAATAGCATCAAATTATTTTGTTTTGTTTACTTAATTTAGATGCTTTTATATGCAATTTTATTTACTTATTTTTTTTATAATGGAGCATGTTGATATTTTTAACATTCTTTTTTTCAGTATAAATATTTTTTTCTAAAACATTTATATTCATTGAGAGATCTCAATATTTCATACTGCAATCCATCAGATATTTAATTTAACATTTTTTACTAGATTTATTTTTATACATTAAATTCCTATAAATTGTTAACTTACAACATTTATTACACACAAATTATTGCATAGGTACAGATGAAAAATATTTTTACCTACAATCCATAACATAATTAACTTTTCATGCTAGAGTTTTCATACAATAATTCTCGTAGGTATCCCTTTTGAATTTGGTCAATATAATAATTATATTTGAGTGCCATCACCAGCTTCTAAATTCTACCACGGTGGCGCTGGTAGTATATAAAAAGCGAATGTACTAGAATGAAAGAAGATTTATTTAAAAAAAGGAACAAAATATAATAAATTCTGATATGAGCGAATATAGGAAAATATATTTATATTGTATTGATATATTTTATGCTAATAATTGAACTAAGATAGCTTAAATGAAATTTATATAGAATTTCATTTAATAAAATATTTTTTAAAGAAATATTTTTATTGATAAAATTATTTTAAAATACTATTTCTTGTATAATTTAATATAATAAATATACTTTATGTTTAGTAAAAATAAGTCAGACAACTTTTTAAAATTCGCTTTATATATTGTACACTAGCGCCGCCGTGGTAAAAATGCAAAAGCTGGTGGTGACACTCAAGTAAATTTTAATCTGGAACTATATTGATACGAGTATTATTGTTTTTTTTTATATTTGCGTCAAATATTAAATTAAATTGACATCCTTAATTTTTTTGTGTTTATATTTGAATATATTTTTAACTAATGTATTTTGTTTGTTTTTTTTTGTTTTATTTAGTTACCATGAGTATGATCCCTGGAGTGGGCTTAACAGCAAATCTAAGCTCAAATGGCTACGAGATGAATCCAGCCATAGCTATGATGAAAGCTACACAGTGCTTTGAAAACTTAGCTTTCAACAACAAACCACAAGACGTGGAAGCCACTCTCATCAGTAAAGGACTCATGGAGAAGAACGTTTCTGAAAAAGGATTCCTTGAAAAAAATATGATCGGCGAATCAAAAGTCTTCGTTCAGGAAAAGGTTGATAATGAGGAAGAGAAAGATGCACTTTTAATAAATAAAAATCCATCCGATGATAGCAATTTAAATTGTTGTAGTGAAAATGATAAAGAGGAACTCCAATCGTTAGTTACATCGTCATAATACAAAATTAAAATAAATAAATAAAATAATAAAATCTATAAACAATCTAGTGATGTTGTCTCGTTTATTATTATTATTGAAAAGGTTGACTCTATATTGTTGCTGTTCTTCAATAAATGATAAATGAATAATAAAAAAACATTTAAAAGTTATTTATAAAAATAAAAATAATAAATAAATAAAATTGACACCTGTGTTTTCCGGACCATTAAAATGAGTGAGATTATTGCTTAAGGTGATTGTATAAAAAAAATAATAGGAAATATTCTGAAATGTAATTTTAAGGTGTTCTTGAATAACGTACTGTAATGTTTAATTAATTTAATTTAATTTTATGTTTATAATATTATGTACATGAATCAATGGACCATCTCATTAGATAGACGAAACAAATACATAACATATTAATAATTATAGTCAAAATTTAATTAATCCTTATTGAAATTAATTAAATATCTTTTATCTATTTATATGTATATTATTATCTACTGCTTAATTAATTACAAACACTCGTACTCACAATCACGGATTAACTAGTATTATTCCATATGTTGTGTCTAGCTTTGTTATTCCAACTTTACGTCTGTTTAAAATTATTAAGCCACCAGTTACCTAATTGTTTTTGGAAAATTATTCTGAATTTAAATATTTTTGCGTAAGTCAATATTAGGTCCTCATTTTTTTATGTTTTGTAAAAAAAACTAACACGTTTATAAAAAAAATCGGAAAAAAATTCTTATTAGGTACCCCTAAAATTATTTAAAAAATATTTTTTACACACTTAGAGGTAATTTACCCTGGTACCCAGCTGGCAGAAGATGCATCATAAAATAATTTGCTTTCTGAGTAATATTTTCGTTTAATCCAGTATAACTATTCTCAGACTAGCCGTGGTTAGTAAGCCTGGACTAAATATTTTTTTGTGTGTACGGGTGTTTAATAATTATATTGGAAGATTGTTTATATTGTACCTAATATTTATGAATACCGCTTCGACTCACTATCATTATAAATTATAATAAAGATATATTTATCAAATAGATTTCATATCATATTATTATTTCATAATTTTAAGTATATTACAGATTTCATAAATATTAATTTGAATAATACTATTTACTCTTAGTCATTTTGTGAAATGTATTTTTTTATGCTTTGAATAAAAAATATTATTCCCAGTTGTTTTATCTTGAACATTCAAATTATCAGTTATTTTCATTCAATTTTGTACGATATCTTTATTTATGAAGTGTTCAAATAGGGAATCAAGAATATATCATTCTTTAAGATCTTATTTTATTTTATAAATTTTCTATTCTCTCACATTTATTTTATTTATTTTGAAACGTTATAAAGTATATATTTACTTTTTGTTGTAAATACTCACTTGGTACAGATATTTTTAAGTGCAATATTCTTGAAATTTAGTCGTTTGGCAGATTGACTCGCAATAAACCCTTATTTTGCCATACATTTTATTGCGTTCAATAATAGATTTTTATTTACTTCTATTTTATATTATAGACTCTAAAGAATAATATTTTTTTGTATTTTAAGTTAGTACATCTGCAGCACTATGTGTATATTCTTTAAGGCCACGACGTGTACATATAAAATGTTGTAAAAATAAAAAAGTGACCTATTTTCTTTACCTGTTCTTTCTTGTGCGGACAATTTATTGCACCATTATTTGTCTCTCAATCCCAGAGGAGAATAAAATATTAAACGCACTTCTCTTTACCTCGTACTAGTGATGTCACGAGTACCTACGTATTCGCATTTTTTGCAAATAACTGCAATATTTTTAAACAATCCGCAATTCTTCATCCGCGTCCGCAAGAATTAATGATTACTTATATTAAGATTTAAAAATAAAACTGTTATTGAGATTGACAATGTCCTTATTAAAAAAATATATATATTTTTGATTTCATTACAATAAATTTGTGCTATTATTTTATTCTCTATCGTGTTAAAATATCCTGCTTAACAGATATTTCAAGAGTCGAAGGACTCTAATTATCCGTATATTTGTAAAGTAGTGACAATTAAAAACACTCTATCAAGTCTACCAGTACCCTCTTAGCCAGAATTGACATCTCCAATCCA
Organism: Athripsodes cinereus; assembly: GCA_947579605.1. Taxonomy (NCBI): domain Eukaryota; kingdom Metazoa; phylum Arthropoda; class Insecta; order Trichoptera; family Leptoceridae; genus Athripsodes; species Athripsodes cinereus. Next base: position 4,765,211 of record OX388306.1, read on the forward strand.
TCCACGTCAGTAGGCAGTGAGCCCAGCTGACGTAGCATTTTATCTTGAGACACATCTACAAATACTTTAATGGATTTCGATAAATGATTTTTCGGTTAATGAACTATCTATATCTTAAAAAGCGTAAGCTTAAAAATAATATTAAGTAAAATGTGGTCCCTCCAGGATATTCCTAGGATTCTTCTATAGAACTACATCTCAAACGCTTCAAATCTCTTTTTATCTTTTTCAGATAGGCACCATGTCTCGCAGCCTTGTAAAAAGACACTCCACACATAAATGCCTTTACAAGGAATATTCATTTATAGACTGGTATATTTTCATTTTTTTGTTGAATGCAAGCATCTTACTTCATAGTTATTCCGCTAAGCGTCAGTAATTTGTGACAAACAACAAAACACGGTAAATTACGTTTCCAAAATTGAGAGTGTTAACTGGTTACTTATCAATTACAAAATATAATTCATTAAGAAAGTGGATACGATGATGATGATTCTGGATGATTTTGTTTTGGTTGCGTTTAACAGTCCCTAGACCGTCTCAAGGGGCGTCGGTGAAGACTGCAGTTTTCAATTTGCTTCTGAAGCTGGCGACAGTCTGATTGTTTCCCAATGGCATCGGTAGGCGGTTCCACGTAACCGGCCCAACAACACCAAAAACCCTCTCGTAGAAGTTAGACTTACGGGCTCTATTGGGCTCAGTAAGTCTATTCACAGGCAGTTGCAATGTTAAATTATTTGATTTTTGCAGATTTACGGATGAAAAAAGTAAATATTTATATCCGTATTGGCTCGCGAACACTCAACAGTAATAGGTAACTAGTCGTTACATCACTACTTCATACAGTTTGTAATGCTGAATATATTACTTGTCGTATATCTTTTTTATGTTCATTATATAGTACAGCAACAACAGCAAAACATTTAATCTTGAGGAGTGAGATATTTTAATTAAAAGAATTTACTTTTTCATCAAATTTCTGTACGTTTTTCTTTTTGCTTTAAAAAAACAGTCTTGACTATAAATTATTCTCTTTTGGATTAAAAACAAAAACACTCATTCAATCTTTGACAAAGTCAAGCTATAAATAGAACGAAAACGCTCAAATTTTTTCAAATTCCTCCTTCATCCATTCACGGAATTTCAATCAGGGTAAGCGTGAACAAAGGTGAACAAATTAAATTTATTTATTTATTTATGAAAGGTTTAACTCATCGCTGAATTGAAGATGTTAATTGCATCGATACTCAATGTTTTCAATACCTGCCTTTTAAAAGATACTCGGAAACCGTGTTAGTTGGAAGACATCGCATTTTAGCGATAAACTCGCCCTCTGTACATTGAATCGTATAACTGATATTTTTATGATACTTCGTTTTGATTTGTTATATTGTAACCAATGTACAGTGAAGAATAAAATAATAAATAAAACTTCCTTTTTTAAACATTTTAAATTCCTATACCTTTTCGGAGAGGGGGTAAATTTTCAGTGTAAGGAAAGTCTTTTAAGAGAAAATGGATTCCTCAAACTCAGCCTCTGAAACCAAAAACCCATCACTCCTGCCCCCTTTTTCTTCTTTTTTGTATTCTATTTTGTTGTATTAATATATCTGGGTTTTTCTTATAAACCCAAATACAACCTTATACACCTTTCACAGTAAGCGTTAAAAGCTTGTGTCATGAAAAAGCTGAGAGCCTACCTCTAGGCTTCCGACCTCCATTGTATCACTTCTTTTTGTTTTATATATGTGTTCTTTTTTCAATACCTATCTTTGTATATACGCTTTTTTATAAATTTCCTAAGAGTTTTTTTTATTTTTAGTTTGTATTATTGGGTTAGTTGGAAGAGATAAGATAAGCCATTGTGATATCTTAACCCATTGTATATTGCTTGTATTTAATTTGAATGAATTTCTCTGTAAAATTGTATCTATTGTGATGATCAATGTACAGTACAGAATGAACAACTAAATAAATATATATACAACCTTAACATATCTGAAACACATTATCTGAATATTTATTATATACCTAAGTGAATTTATAATATTATAATCATCATTATTTATAAAAGTTAATTCTGTATTTTGGTATTAATATATTTGTTGACAATATTTTAACTATGATTAATTTAAAAATTGTCCTAATTCACTTGAATTCGGATGCTTTGGCTTAAAGCACAAGAATTTAAAAATTAATTAATGAAACACGATGTTCCACTATTGACGATAAAAGTCAATAGTGGAGTAACTATATATCATGTTTCAATAATTAATTTTTAATATGAACTTCCACCAAGAACCGCCGGTCGATAAATTATACTTTATGATTACTTTATTATTGGATTTAGTGCCACGCTATGTGCGGATCAATAAGAGAATTCATTCATTCATCATTCCATTACGACGTTTTCCAGAAGTGGGATAACCTGCGGATTGGTTACATATAATTAAGATTAAAGTCGTCCTCACCGTGCTAATATAAGTCAAGATATTCACCACGCTGTTTTTTGATACGTTTGACATTCTGGCTCAATAGATTCAATGGCAATTTTCTCAACCGATATTTGTAAAAAATTTCTTTAAGCTAAACAGCGCCATTTCAACATGATATCGTGTTATTAAAAAAAAAAAAATACGATGAGAGATGTGATTAAAAACAATCATTCACACACAATAATTTTTTACAGTAATTATGTAATTTTAGAAGCAAATGTAGGCAATGTCAAATTTACTTTTGCCTGACGATGAGAGCGGAAGCTTTTGAAAGCCGGCTCATAAATTGATAAAGTCAACAGTATGGCCAATTCTGAATCATGAAATAGTTTAGTTGACTTAGTTGCACTAACTAAGTCAACTAAGTGTGAGGAGATAGTTGAGTCATGATAATTAGTTCTAATTCGTATTCACAGTTTTCCGTACTAATTTAGTTCATTAGTTCATTTTGACACCTTAGTACAACTATAAATTTCGAGAATCTATGGATTTCGTATTCAGAATGAAATTTTAGTTGACAGCCGACGACTAAAATAAGATGGATTTGGCAGAATTTTATTCGCGACTTTTAATGTGCGAATATTATTAGTTGCCGTCATTTTACCGCAGAATATTGCTATATTTTGGAAGTGTTAAGTTGTTTTTTTTTCAATTAAAAGTAAAAATTTATATTTTTAGGGTCCTCGAAACTATTAGCATGTATAAATTGTAAAATTACACCACCACCGACGCAAATACGAACGCCAAAATATATCGGCAAATCTGACATTTCACAATTTTCACGCGCGACAACTATTAAATTGTTGCCAGAAGTGTAAATCGGAACGTGAAAAACATTTTGTATTGCGGCATCATTGACTAATATTAGTTTGTCCCATAGATTTTACCGTTTGCACTAAGTGGTTCTCGAGTTTATAGTTGTTTATAGTTCATAACTAATGCTGAATACTACATAATAACTAATATTTATCAACTTTTTAGTTAGTTAGTTCATTAAGATTCAGAATTGGCCCTAGTGTATTAACTATATATTCATGTTTAAAATGTTTTAAAAGCTTTGAATTGTCACACTAAAAAATGGCGTCTTCGTGACATAGTGTACTGTCGCTCTGACATACTGATTTATAAATTTATAGAACATTTTACAGAGTTAATTTTTAAAAAATCTTATATTTATGTACTATACATATTATAAAATTAAGAATAAATCTCTCTGTAGATAGTATTGTACAAGATGTCTCTTCTATAAAATTGTAATAAAATTATTTATAATAATAACGTGTAAATAAGTTTTATATTTTTGGACAAAACAGTGATTCAATAGTTTAATAATTTATTATTATAATAGTAATAATAATAAAAAAATCAATAAAAATATATAATAACTTTGTAAATAAATAAAATTAACATGTTATTGTTTTGTTTACTGTGTAAAATGGAAGAAATCACTTGATAGTGATAATCTCGCCACTGCATATCGTCCTAGTATTTTAAATTTGTATTGTTTTATTTGGTATTTTAAATTTTGTTTTATTCTTTCAACACTGTTATATAACGATGATGTGCAAAAAGAATAAATAAATAAATATAATAATATCTTATATAATTTTTAACACATCTTTTCTTAGAAATATTTATTTTACACACAAAGATCTTTGAGGAAAAAAATTATTTGTTTTGTCAGAAATATTATATCGTTGAATACTCATGATATAACGGAAAATATCTTAAATGTTTATTTTTCAATCTTACATATATTATATTTCTTGGTGTAATATTCGGCAACTTGGTGTAATTATTGTGAGAATATTTTTCATTCCTCCAGCTGTGCTGTGCAATTGGCTCAGCACAGCTGGAGAGTTACCCAAATTTGACACGAGTCAAATTATAATTTATAAGTAAATAAAATGATTTTTAATTTAAGCTCAAAAGTACTCTTAAAAATGTCCAATAAAAGTGTGGTCAAAAACGTGCAAGTTCAATGACAATAGGAAAAATACAACAGTGTTTTTTACATCTTCTTTAAAACCATTTAACACATTTTTTTACAACGTAAACACAGATACTCTTTAACAATTAATTTAATTTATGAATTAGGTATGTATTTTTCTCTATTATATTACTTTCACACATTCTTTATTCTATTACTTTGCACTACAGCCTTGATATTTTCACTTTATTACACAACTTAAAAAGCTCATGTTTGAAAAGTTTGTATATAAATTCTTGCATAATATTTGCTAGCTATTGTTATATTGTGGCATGCTAAGGAATTATAATTCTCGAAAATGTTGTTTATTTTTCTATTTAATTCGTTAAAGATATAATCAAAAAATAATATTACATAATATAAAAAAAAACTATAAGTTTCTTGCTAAGCATCTAAAATATTAATTATATATATTTAATTTAAAAAGAGAGCACCATTACGTATTTGAAATTTTAATAAATTAAAAATAATATTAGATATGTACGTATTAAAACGTTGTATTTATTATTAAAGAATGTTTTATATTATATTAAATTAATTATTATATAAAAACTATGTTATTGTAAAAAATAAAAGTGATATGTAAAAAAAATATATTATATCATGTATATTATAGTTTATTATGATAATGTTGATATAATTATATTTAGCAAAACGCTATTAATAAAATTAATAAGAAATGTTCTTAGATCTCAAATGCGCTGTACTTTGTAAGATATTATGAATGATAATATATGACATCGATTATTTCAAAAGTTTAATTTCAAAATAATTTATAATAATTACATACTATTTATTGCCACGAAGTCCTTTACTTACTTGAAATATGTTGTAGAAAAATGTATGCTTCATCGGAAAATTTACCCGAAATCTTAGGTATATTTTGTATAGACTTGTAAATTAAATAAATTAAATTATTAAATATTTCTTTATTCAATCAATATCAATGTGCAAACGTTGAAACAATATATCACCAATTAGCTTCAATTAAGTTGCAGCAGCCTCACTAGGTTGCCCTGTATCGAGGCGTGCTGCGTAAAAAATATATAAAAAAAACATACATTCAACAAGGATTAATACATCTTACAAAAAAATAAAAAAGTTTAAAAATAATCACATCAGCAAATTAATAAATCGATAACAAATGAATCAATGAATAAATGAATAAATGAATAAATGAATAAATGAATAAATTCATATTCATGCTTGTTTTGAATTTAATGTTTTATTTTATTGTGAAAGATCAAACAAATTAAAGATTTTACAGTCAAATTATATGTAGCTCAAACTAACAACTAAAGTATATTATTTCATCAACCAGAATTCAAATCTGAATTTTCTAATACCTAACTAAATCTGCTGAACATTAGTAGAAAATCTAAAAATCTTAATATTTCGTGTTGTACCTACCTACACATTATCCGTAATATGAATTCAGGATAGAAACCATTTATTTTTTAATTACTTATATGTTCCCGAATATATCATTTTAATAAATGAATAATAATATATTCTCCGGGATATATTTCTATTCATTTTAGCATACTTATTGATGTCATATAATTTTCTGTATAATATAATAATATACAGTATAAACTCGTAATAGTTTAATAGTTCTGGCAGCTAAGATAACAGAGATTGTAAGTATATGGCACCGCAATATATCACAATAAAACTTCATACTTTATAATACCAATACGATAAATATATTTTCAGATAACTTACGTACTACAATTGTCTTATATTAGATACTCCTGAAGAATTTAAGGAGGTCATGTACGGCAAAATTAATATAAATATTCAGGTTTTATTATGATAATACTCTCTATTCATTAGAACGGTTATATTGCTTTCCAGTTAAAAATAACAGGTATATTGCTTTGCAATAAAATACAACAGGTATATTGATTGAGTTGACGTTATTTTTGTAAAACTCCATTATATTTGATATAACGAAAACAAAATTGTTTTTAGTTTTACTATATTTTATTTGTTAAATAAGTAACCAGGTTCCGACTTATGAAGTCATTATCAGTTTGACAATGACTTCATAAGTCGAAACCTGGTTACTTATTTAACAAATGAAACATAGTAAAACTAAAAACATTTTTGTTTTCGTTATATCAAATACATCAGGTATATTGTTTTGCAATAAATAACAACGGGCGTATTGCTTTGCAGTTAAATATAACGAATTTGTTACCTTACGGTTAAATATAACGGGTACCTACATTATATTGCTTTGTATTTAAATACATATAACGGGTATATTGCTTTGTATTTAAATATGATTGATATATTGCTTTGCATTTAAATACATATGATGGGTATTGTTTTGCGGATAAATATAATGGGAAAATATATTGCTTGCGGTTAAATATAACTAAATTATTGCTTTGTTGTTAAATATAACCTGTTTAATGCTCTTGCTACTAACAAAATATCGTATTTATTTTATTTATTTATTTATGGCATAATTGCCTTTGATTACAAAAAATATTACAAGTATAAAGTGGACAATTTTACAAAATACAAAACAATGAAAACGTAATGAACTACAATCATCTTGATAAAAATTAAATTAAATTATAAAATAAACATTAAATTAAATTTGTAATTTCATGAAATATAATTTATATTTTCGTTATTGGTATTATAAAGTTTTAGATTTTACCTTATGATAATAATATAATAATATTTAAAATAATCGCTTATTGGAAGAAAAGCAATGCTATGAAATGTTGTAAAAATTATATCAAATTAATAAATAAGATCAGTTATAACATTGTAACCAGACATTAAGCGTAATTATGCAAAAAAAAAAACAAACAACTTGAAGAGAATTGCATTTCATACTGAACACTTCGTGTAATATCATTCGGCAGCGGGGCTACTCCCGATGCAATCTTGATCTAAAATCTTATTTTAGTGTCTAAGAAACTTCATAAGTATTCTAAAAAACAGAATGCTGGCTTTAGCTAATCGATGATATGATAAACTTCATCATTGTTAATATTTTAGTACTTCTTAGACTGGAAGCCCATTTTCAAGAGTTCCAAGTTAATGGGTTTCAGATACTAGGCTATGATTTTAGGTAAAGACCACATGACCATAAACTGTCTTCTGGCATTTTTTCCATAAGTACACTTAATTTTTGTCTTGCTAAGGGCTGCTTTCTTACTTCCAAAGTATCTACTATACATATTATATAATGACATGTTCGTGAATTCATTACTATTATTATTATGCGATTTGAAAATAAAAATTCTCAAAAATACAATTTTTCTTTTATTTCATCTGCCTTAATTCATTACCAATCAAGCTAAAATTAAATAAATAAATAAAACTTCATTGGCATCAATATGTAATTGATATACAATCATGTTCCAAGAGTTGCAACTCGGTGAAAAAGTCAAATAAATTATTAAAATAGTGCCCAAGCACGTTATATGGGTACAAGAAGTAATATTTCAAGTATTCCAGTAGACGACTATCTACCTACATAATATACCGTGTACCTAATTATGCGTTATTGTTGCAGTTATTGTCGAAAATTCGTTTTGTAGTCGATCGCCAAATGCGTGTTTGTCTAGGGGGTCATATCGTCCCTCTTCTGACTAACTGTCGTATCTGACATTTTTGGCGAAATCGAGTTATGATCACCAATGTGTATTTATATGTACCCTGCATGTCCTCACAGAAGATCACACCTGTAACTGTTACCGTTATCCTGGAACAGCTTTCTGATTTTTTGTCGTATATACGAATTACTCTAAATAAAATGTGTTGTCGTGTCTACAAATTCCTCAAAATTTCATCACAAAAATGATTCTGAGATATATAAGAATACAAATAAAATAATTTAATATATATACACTGTATCATATAACTAGAAATGAAAATATGCGCGGCAAAACACTAAAAACGCTCTCCTGAACAATTTACATTTAGCAGATACCTACGACCTCAGAAGAGGGACGATATTTGTCGCCATCAATGTGACGTCAAAAATTATGAGGTATGCACTCCGTGCAGTTGGTTCACTGCCTACCCCGTTTGTGAGTTGCAGGGTGATAATATAAATAAAAATAAAAAAATCGTATTATAAATTTACTTAAACCAAAAATAGAAATTTTTTAAAAAAGATTCTCCATCAAACATAATAGTATGGCGGACGTGCATATATTTGGTATTTTAACCATTCCCTCTTTAATTCGACGTTTCTAGGATAAGTTAAGACCTGCAAAACATCCACAATGCAAGACTGGAAGCGGTGGACTGGCTGTCAATGCTGTAGCCGAGACTGATGAAAATATGACGCAGCCCATACCAGTGATATGTTACAACTAGATTCGCAATGTTATACAAATATTCTCTAAAAATGTGTACCCACCCTTCGAGGTACAATACCTGAGTAATATATATTCATCTCTTTCCTATGTATATATTCATCTCTATCTACCGGCCTTTGTCTTCTGTAATAATCCCCATGCTCATATTGTCTATCTCTTGTTATCTACATACAAACAATTTATATGTGTGTCGCTTTTTTTCAAACTGACAATGGGGTAAGTCCAAGTCAGGCGGTCCAGCACTGGTTGCTTGACCATCTCAGAAAAAATTGATATTTTGTATGCTATCACCCCAATATGTTGGTAGTTCAAAATGATAATTATTTAAAATGATAATTATTAAAATATAAGCTTTAAGGTTTTTTTTTTTACATTTTCTACATTCTACATTTACTATAAACATTTTCACCTTAATATAATTTTAAGGGATGAAATTTCAGTCTACATTCTTAACTCTCTTTTGTAAAAACTCCCATTTTCACGGAAAGATTTTGGACGAAGGGAAAGAGTCCACACATCAAAACTTTTTTTGACAAACAACTAGGTACTAGTTGTGTTTGATAAACAAAATTTCATTGTTTTCGATGCTCACTTCCTCGATAACTCCAAGGTACCATTGCTCTTCATATATGCATGCAACTATGTCTTCTTTCTAGAGGGATAATGAGGCAGTTTTAGCTACCAGAAAGAAGTTTGCTTTAAATTTTATGTGTGTATAACAGTAAGCCTTTAGATTTGTATAAAATGTCCTTTTTGCCAAGAACATGTCACATATTAATCGACTTAATGCATTATATTCACCCACTGAAGTGTGCATTATTTTGATTCAGACTGCCAGTTCTCCCAGAGTTTTAGCCCCTCCCACACACACACAATCGAGATATTTAATTATATAACATCGTATTATACTAAGAATTCTATTTTGTAAATATTATTTATTATACATTGATTAAATATTAGTATACAATTTTATATTCTATATAGTTATGCCGATGCGGTATGCCCGTTGAAGTACTAATTTTTGGACATTTTGTGATTGCCATATCTCTGTTCGTAGTAAAATCTCAAACTCCAAATTTTTGCCTCATAATACTATGGTACAGGTCTATTATGGGGTGATATTTCAAATTTTTATCTGGTCCCCCACCAGAGATATTGAGCTCGGAAAATGGAAAATTTTGAGAATTTCCAATTTTTGAAAAAAAAATTTGAAAAGAGGGGTCAAGTCTCAGACTTGAAATTTTGTTTATCAAACCCAACTAGTATTTTTATAAACAAACTGCCATTAGTTTCATGTTGATAAAATAAATAGGACCTGAGATATTTAAGTTTTCGCAAACCCTTTAAACTGCGAAAATGTCTCCGCCTAGTAAAACAAATATGGCCGCCACACAAAAACTAAAACCAATAAAATTAAAATAATTATCATTTTGAACTACCAACATATTGGGGTGATAGCATACAAAATATCAATTTTTTCTGAGATGGTCAAGCAACCATTTTATTTATTTCTGGACCGCCTGACTTGGACTTACCCAATGGGTATTGTCGAACTTCAGCAAGTACTGCAAGTAGAATTGTTTAAAAAGGTGTATTACTTTTGTATCCACTATCGATATATTCCATATCAATAACAACATTCTTTTTACAAATTAAATGTTCCCTAGATTTGTTGGCAAATTTCAAACTTGATGAAATGCTCGCTATCTCTAAACGTTCATCAAAAAGTCAAACCATTTCTATGTTATCATTTAAGCACAATACGACATTTTTACTTGATGATATTTAATCCAACGACACTGAGACGCCACAAGCTGCCACAGAAGTTCTAAACAAACTAAATAAAATTGCGGCGCCAAGGACCGTAACGAGATTTTATTGATGGTACATGTTTAAGATTCATATTGCAAATCTAGGTATAACATATCATTGGCCCATACGGGAGAATATTTACATACATACTCAACCACACGAAGAGTAAAGATAATAATTAATTAGGGTAAGTCAAAATGCGCAATCATGTTCACATCATGATTATAATTATGCGAAAAACACATCATTTACCATCAAAACACTCCCATATAAATTTGTATGAAATCGAAACTGTCAAATAAGTTTGTGCAGTACACCACCAGAGGGCAAACATTTCGCTTTACGATCTTATCAAGGACATTGTATAATTATATGCACTCCTATTTTTCTCCTAATACAAAAAAAAAATTTGCTCTCTGCTATCTCATTTCAACAATCAACGTGTGAGTTTGTTCAAAAGGAATTTTGGTATGGGAGAAAAACACGAATATCTTTACTCATTTTGACTTTCAGCTTCTTTATTGCTTTATCAGACAGTAAAGAACAGGCATCAAATCCACCCAGCCAATTTGTTGTATCTCCTTTTGAAGTTTATATTTATTTTTGTTTACTCAACATTGCTAACAACAAACTGGGGGTATAAAAAGAAAAATAAGAAGCCAGGCTTATTATCCATGTAATTATACCGAGTAGTTAGAATGGTTAGTTAGATAGAACACTAGCAATGAAACAGGAATGACGCCCAACATTGAAACGTGAGTGGAATAAGGTAAAAGGTGATAAATTAGAACCCCCGCATAAATATTTTACTTCGTTTGGTAGTATATACATCCTTTATCCAGACAAGCGATTATCATTTTTGTAAATATATATTTGGGCTTTGTTCTAAACCCAAATACAACCTTATACACCTTTCATAGTAAGCTAAAAGCTTGTGTCGTGAAAGGGGAGTTTGCCAGCACCTGGGATAGATCCACGGACCCCCTGTTCACGAAGCTGAAACTCTACCTCCAGGCTACCGACGAACTCAAAATTTAGAGCCCATCTTTGGGCATAGGCTTCTCTTATGTTTTACATCCGCTCTTTTTTGTTAGACAAGTTATACAAATCTCTATTCCTTCTCAGACAGCTGAATAGTAAAATCACAAGTATCTTATTTATTAATGTGAAAGCGTCCTGAATTTTTTTGTAATTTTATGCTAGCGCCATATGTATGAAAGAAATCTTAAAAAATCAAGATTTTTCTTTAAAAATATCGGCAACATTCCCAATAACTTTAATAATATTTGGTGCTCGCTGTTGGAATACTTTGCCTTCCAGAATAAGGTTGCTCCCCACTATTCACGCCTTCAAGCGGGTGGTCAAGGACCACTTTAACACACAAAATATAGCATCTATTTTCTAGTCCCTTTTCCTACTTAATCTTCTCCTTTGTACATCCTCTTTCCCTTCCTTTAAGATTTTTTTATGTATGTAAAAGTTAAATGAAATTGGGTTAGTTGAGAGAAATCGCGCCTCTGCAATAAACTCGCCCTCTGTATGATTGTATTTGTTTTAAATATATTTTTGTGTAAATTTTCATGCAATCAATGTACAGTAAAGAATAAATAAATAAATAAAAACAGCATTTGTACAATTTTGACATAAAAAAAACTAATTATTGTCATTTCGCAGGAAGATTGCTTATGATTTTCTCTGCATTTCAATGAAATAAGTTGGATTTTACGCTAGTCCAGACAATAAAAGGAAAGGATCGCTATACGAGGGTACAACTATAACTATTAGTTGGTTTTTGGGACGAAATTTGGATTTAATGGAAATCATTTGCCTTTTAAACGACTTATCGTGTGGCCCTAGAATATTTTACATATGCGATGTTTGATGTAGGTAGTTAAATTTTCAATCAATATTAATGAATTTTAATACAACCGCTGAAAATTTGGTTTTATATTCCGTGAATGAGAATTTATTTTAAATACACGGACTTTTTACGACAAGGTGAAGACGGATGGTATTATAGTATGCTATCAGTTAAAAAAATACAATCAACAGACAATTTAATAAATTTATATTAAATATATTAAACATTAACATTACCGGAAGAGATGAAAATAGGAATAGTTATTATACATTCAAGAGGCAATTAAGAAAGAAAACGCTAGAAAGAAGAGGTAGTAAGTGGCTAATTAATTTTAATTAGGAGATTTTTTGAATATGCCTCAAGATTTTAACAAGACTTAAAATATGTAATTTTTTTAAGACAAATATAATTGAAGATTTTCAGGCCCCTAATACCAGCTCTAAGATGGTGTCTGGGGACAAAATTTATAATTTTTAGAATTTCAAATGTCATTTTAACGATTTATATTTGATTTGTTGTCTTGTATTATGTTGAGGAATAAATTTTATAATTATTAAAAAAAAAAACAAAAATGATTGAATTATTCAAAGCGATAAACAAATAGCAACTTTGGAAAAGGCTCCTCTTTGACTTAACATTCGATTCTATATTGGACTTCCTGGACCCACTTCCTTTCTGCAACCTTCTTAACAGTGATATTGAAAGTACCCACCAAACACCCATATTTATCATCGGAATTCAATATTCCGCACTTGCAAAAAAATTGTCCTCACGGGTACCATACATTTTCTTAACATCATTTAACCATCAAGGGTCCAAATCCAAATGGTTGAGTGATATTAGGAACCAGGAGAACAAAGCTCGAACCTCTTCTATTAATAAATAGCTTTTAATAGAATAACCATAAGACATGACTCCAACCTATTGAGATTATTTGGCTATTACTTATTATATATTTTTTTAAATTTTCAAATTCGGAGACACTTTTTTAACAAAATATTTTAATTAAAATTTATTGGATTTATACTCACAAATAGTTAAAACTTTGTCTAATTCCACTGCATTAATAATTATCTTACCGAGTAAAAACGTTTTCGAGTGACGTGTTAACTTTGTAAGTTAATTAATATAGTGGAATTTATTTATATTTGGACAAAGTTTTAATAGTTTGTACGTATTAATCCAATTAATTATAATTAAAATGTTATTCCACAAACTTAAACATGAAAACTTATCAATATTTTTTTTTAATTTGAAACACGTCCGAATCCTTTTTGAGACATAATTGGAAATATAATTACCTTTCCAAAAATAAAACAGTACGAAGAAGGCTGCTATTCAGAATAGAAAATACGTAAAATGTCTGAACCTTTCAATAATCCAAAATCGATTATTATGGCCCAGTTGGCCTTTGATGTCAAACAAAGCCGTTTGATTTCAATATTGTATGTTGTAAGTTGTCTCTAAACAAAAAGCACCTGGGCGGAGTAGTGTGTCTTCTACTCAGTAGCGCCCCTTACATCCAAAGGGTATAGCCAATATTATTTAGTATTATTATACCTGGTGATTGCCGCTTTATTGGAATGTCTAACATTTTAATAATACGCTACGTACGAAGTTAAACGGATCAAACATGAACGAAATCAAATTAGCATTGAACCATAATAATACAACAAGTACCCAACAGCATTTTTCATTCCTCTTTTAATAAATTGACACAACTTTAAAATTATGCCGTGGAACGCTTTTATATGCTTTAATTTATTAATGGCTTTAGCCATGGAGCACCAGGCAAAGAATTGGTCTTTCACTCTTGTCCGGCACTTTTCGAGTGTCCTGTAAAAGGTACACTGAGAAAAATACTAACGAAATTTCACAACGAATCATTGGTACGTACTATCAGATTAGGACCAGAGATCGTACAAACGATTCATTAGTACGAATCTATAATATTAACTCTTCGCAAGCAAGTTGTTGGTAAATTTAACAATGATTTGTTTGCGAAGAGTTAATTTTACAGATTTATACCAATGAATCGTTTGTACGATCTCTGGTCCTAATCTGATAGTACCGTACCAATGATTCGTTTTGAGTATTTTTCTCAGTGTAGGTGTTGGAAAAGTATAGACATTTTACATCTCAAATTCAGCAATGAGGTTTGCCACCCATCCTGAATGTCCTAATTTTTTGTTGGCATAGAGAAGACGGCTTGCATATTAATTACGTGCAGCTGGTCTGCTGGCTACCCCGCTTGTGGGGTATGCCGTGATGGTATAGTATAGAATAGTTAAAATTATGCTAAAGACTTTTTGTTTACTTAATGTTCAAATAAATTATTTTTCGACATGGCAGCCAAGCAACCTTCATGCCATCGATATAATTTCTATATTTAACCATCTCAACGCTTCTCTCAGGAATATAGAGTAGAAATCAGCCTGCTCCATTCAGAGCGTCGTTGCGTCCATTGAGTAACCTTTTCAACAATACTCCGATATCGCTCGCTGTCATAGGAAATAATAATATAATGTGAATGAGAGGTGTTCAGGTCCTCGGAAATCTTTATTTCAGGGAACATTCTTAAAATATAATCCAACCAGAATATTTCCACTCGTCATTCTTGTATAACAAAGGCTACAGATATTTACGTTGGTACACAGTATACTTTCTTACATTTTTATGCAGTTATTCCTGTGCTGTACTGAACACAGACATCCTCCATATGTCTCCAGGCATCTCTATCCTGAGATTCTTCTAATGTCATCAGACCATCGTGTGGAAGGGACACAGTGAATATTTATCCACTCAAATCGCATCCCTTGCATGTAGACCATCCTATTCTGACACATTTCTTTCGCTTTGTCTACTTCGCATAATTATTTATGCGCCCTTATTACTCACAAACGGGTGGATTGCCTTGAAAAAAAACGAATATACCTAATGAATAGAATTATTTGTGCACGCATATCAATGTCTTTTACTAGATACCTACCTTAAATTATAGCTACACTCTTTTCTGCTAGTCTTAGAATGTCATGTAAAAGGCAGGTATTCGTAAAACATGACGATTAAAAAGTAGCCTCTGTACTTTAAGCGTGCGATTCTATATTCAAGAATGACGTCAATGATTTTGAATCTTCGTTTAATAAATTTGTGGGTTAAAATTATCAAGATCTATTTATATCATAAAAGCATTAGATACCTACCTACTAATGAGGATGTTAGCGAGTGAACTGTAAATAGTGAGCATCAAGGGTTTCTCACCATTTTCCCTGGATGCTTTAAGAGCTGAGCTCCTGTATCATCTAGACTCAAAGAAACAAAAAAAAAATCAAAGGGAAGGCTCAGGGTTTGCATGAAGGGTTTGCACCCCGACAAAAACCTCCCTAAAATTACAACTTTTAATGTCCCTTAGAGGAGATGCTCACTGCAAGATCTATTATTCTTACTATTTTTGTTCCTGCTTTTATAATAATTTCAATTTTTAATTTGTGTCATTTTTTTCTTTATTGACATTCTTACCTATTCTTCTTTGACATATATAGAAAGTATATGTGATTCAAAATAGAGACTTAATGGACATCTGTTGTTTGCTGTTGATTTTGCTCCTGACATCTTGAAGTAGCTTGGTTGGACTGATGGGAGTGATTAGGTGCTTGTTGGGTTTTTTCCCGGGAGTTTTGGGAGGTTGGCCTAGGCTTGCGGCTGACTCAGACACTAACCAATTACGCCTGCTGTAGGGCGCATCTTTGTTTCCAATTTCGTTTTTGTTATTTCACCATATGTGTTTAATGTACCTGATGGTGTGGGTTTGATTTAATAAATAAATAATTCTAAATAATAATAATATTGTCTACTTATCTATCATACATACCGTCATACATCTTATTTCCTCAGCGTGTTTCATCGCTCGCTCATTTAAATATTTACCATAATATGTTATATGTTTTGTTTTTTTTTATATCATTTTTTCATATAACAAATTATTGTTATACTTTTCGCCTTGGGCAATGTGTGATCACTCACGCCAACTTTTTTTTGCTAAACAATGTTACCTACCT
The DNA here is from genome assembly GCA_947579605.1 of Athripsodes cinereus. NCBI lineage: Eukaryota > Metazoa > Arthropoda > Insecta > Trichoptera > Leptoceridae > Athripsodes > Athripsodes cinereus. Next base: position 4,781,779 of record OX388306.1, read on the forward strand.
ATATACAATGATAAGGTTTCATTTAAGAATTATATTAAGGCCATTGTAACGGTAATTGTTGATTGTATCTGCACTAGTCAAAGATGTGTATGTATTAATAAAGTTCACTTTCTAAACCGACGGTATTTAGTGGAAATTCATTTGTTTTTAAATTATTTTTATAAATTAATTCAGCGATGATGTTTGCCATCCATCTTGAGTATTTAAATTTTTATTTGCAAGGAGAGAATGACTGCATGTTCTTTTAAACGCAGTTGGTCAGCTTGCTACCTCGATTGTGGGGAATGAAGTGAAGGTATGAATGAATATATATGAAAAAAAACATTCGTAAAAATCGGGTTTAATAAAATACATAGGTAGATAGAAAATAATTTATTTAATAATATGGAACAATAATAATTATAATATATACATTCATATTACCAAAAATCCCCAAGTAAAAATAATATATATTTATATATCAGTCTTTCCAATTATTTAAAAATAAAATAGTATATATTTTATTTATAAAAATATATAAACAATTTAAAAAGAAATAAAAATATTTTTAAAAATACTTTCAATGAATCCAGGCGCACAATAACTGTTTTGTATTGAAGAATGATTTGCCTAGTATGAGTTTTTACTTCACCAAGTAGTAAGTGAAAGAAATAACACACATCTGGCGAGAAATATTTAAAATATTCTATATTTCCTATGTAATGTAACATCACACTCAGTTACAATAGATAAGCATATACAAAAATGTACTGGACTTACATACTGTTCAGAAAAATATACTGTTCAAAAAATATATACCGGGCTTACATTCTGTTCAAAAAATAAATATACTGGGTTTACATACTGTTATAAATAAATATATTAGTATTGGGCCTACACACCGTTCAAAATATATATTGGGCTTACATATTGGACAAACATACTATTCAAAAAAATATATTTTAAACTTTCCATTATATAAATCTGACGTCACACTGACTAAAAATCGTAAAAGGAAAAAAGAACGGAAGTTTGTTCTAGCAAGCAGTGAATAATATTTTTTAAAAATGGATTTAGATTGTTTTCATTTGAAATCTTCGCTGTTTTTTTTTTTTGCGAATGTAATAATATATCAATATGTCAAGTACCAGCTTATTACATGTTCCTGTATATCAGAGTTTCCCAACCCTGTGTTCGCGGACCAATTTGTATGCGTCCGTGACTTACTTAATGATCAAATAATGTAGAAAGAATGGAATTAAGTAAGTCATGAAAAATACAATCTTTTGAAAATCAAATAAAACATTTTTTAACAAAAAAACCCTGAAAATTGTGAAATATTTTTGTTTCATATTTCTAGATAGATAGATAGATAGACATATTTCTAAATAAGATAAGTATATTTTTTTCTGTAATAATAATTGTCTATTTTCTATCACAATTGTACAACTATTGTAAATCAAATTATTAATAAAGATTAAAAAATCTTATTCCCATATCAAATCGAAAATCTGGTCACGGCAGGGTAGAAAAATTGAGTTCAAGAGAAATCCCAAAATTTTAAAATAAAGACCATAAAATATTCAATTTTAAAAATATGCTAACTTTAGAATCATTTCATTATTTTTTTTAATCAGACTTGTGCCCGTCACTATTTTTTATCTCTCGATAGCGTCCGTGCAACAAAAATGTTGGGAACCACTACTATATATTACATTAAATTACATGTTTCTCTGAGTATTCATCAAACATTAAGCTCTATTATACATACATAAAAGCTTTATTAACAGTTATAATAATAATATTAAGACTAGTTCCAATGCTATATACACACACAACGTATAAATACATTATTCTTAATACCTATAAACACTTCAAAATATAATAAATAATAACATGTTTTAAATCTAGTTACACAATGATACAAATTTAAGTTGGCAAAGATTTTATTTTTTATTCAAAGAATTATTCTATTCCATATCTAAAAGCCATCTTGTCGTTTACGAGTATCATCAGATTATAATATTGTCATGTTTTATTTTTGAATGTTTTCATTTTTTTTTATTGTTTAATTAGATTTGGGCAAAACGCGCAGATGACAAAAATGGTTGCTTCTATAGTTTGCATTGGTGGATCAATGATATAAGTTTCGTGACAGTAAAAACGTTGGAATTGGTGAACGTCATCCATAGAAACTGAAAATAACCACTTAAGCCAGCCTAGAGCCAATTCGTAAGCGTTGTAACGTCATTCTCACTTGTTCCGATTGGATTTTGCACAATGTTACATAATGTAAACATGGTTCTTTAATCGAGATTTCTGATCATTTTTTTCATTTGATTTTGTTTATATTTTTTGAAACAAGATAACAATAATCATGAACAACTTTAGGTTTCTTTCAACTTACAAACCTTAGGAAGCCCTTAAAATTTCAATAAAAACATGTATCTCATATAATTATATAATCGTACTAGCAACAATAAAATATTCAATATCATCCAAATCAAGTCTGCCAAGTTACATTGATATTATTATCTGTTAGTTTTAATAAATACTTATTCGATAAAATAATAATATTTTGGGCGTATTATTTAAACGAGTGACCAAAAATTCAAATTATAGGTTGCCAGAATTACCGACTTGATAACTAAATGTAAACGTAGGTACCCAATTATAATGTGAGCGACCACTCATACAATTTTTGCGACCGATTAGTACTATTAAAGTGACAGCATTGTAGTAAATGAATAAATCAAAAATTATGAGACAATATATTTAAGACGAGCTGTATTTAATTTAAGATTCAGTGTTTAAAAATTAAAACAAAGGTCATCGGCAGCCAGATTATGTTTTCGATCAGGAGATCACTGGTACGACGACTCCGCTGACGACGTATTCCATCTTTGCGATACAGGCGTCTAAAATTTAATGATATATTTTGGAATAGGTAAAATAATATATACAATCCATCTTAAAAAAATGGCTTATAAATACACACAATTTAAAATAAATAGGAAAAATTAGAATAAAAATTTAATAGGTATATGTATTAGTCTTATTAGTATTTTCTGTCATTCGCTCGATATAGCTAAGTAGTCGCTCAGTCAGTATTTTGGACGTACGTTAAGTTTTTTCAGTAGCTCGCCTAGTATAACTATGGTCCATTTTTCGCAGCTCGATTGTGAATTATTTGTCTCTCGAAATTAGTCGCCAATTTATTTTATTTGTCGCACGAATAATATTTGAAACAGTTCATTGCTAATCGACCATTATTTTTTTCGGTCACCCGTTTAAATATGTTTTTAAATATAAATAATAAATACAAACTAACTAATGATTAAATTTAATTCTACAACAATTATTTTCATTATAAGACTTAGAAGATGAATCAATGATTGGGAAACATGTTCCGTTTGCAAAAGCAGAACATTTTTTGCCGGCCCGTGTTTTATTTTTATTAAGAGCCTAATGCCAAAACATTCATAGTCATTTTTTTAATGAATCTTAATAAAATTCGTTTTATTTATCGTCGTTGCATATTAAATATGGACCATGTACTACTATTATCAAAATTTAGACAAGTTCAAAAAGAAACGTTTTTTTTATTATTATTTAGGCATTCCACCCAATAATGGGTGATTTTGACCAAAAAGAAACGTTCACCACATTAAAAATATATATTTTAGCTCATTTTTTTTAATCTATTTTCAATTAAATTGAATTTCAATCAATTAACTCATACATTTGATAAAAAAATGTGAAAAATCGTAGATTATATACAATTACTTTCTATCACATCCAATTTTTTGTTTCATTTTTGTTTCACATGGCCCATATTTGTCTTGCAACGAGTAGGATATAGATGTGGTATACAAAAAAAGTCAAACTAGACCAACCTCAAATTTATTGAGATAATCGAAGTTTTGCATTGAGTCACCCACTAACACTTGCGTATGTTGTAGGCTAACAAATGAAGATATTACAGAGGACGATTTAGCTTTAGAGTTAGCTACTCAATTGTTCATACCAAACGCCGCGCCGTTCATACTACACGCTCAATTGTTATATACCAAAGAAAGAATAATATCAAAGTTTCAGTTAACACATTAACTCGTTTTTTTTATCGATCGTGTGGCCTGGTAGGTAGGTAGGTACATTGTATGAGAATTCACTCCATAATGAAATAAAGGTGAGTGTCAAATCATTTGTACACCAAAATGTTTGTAGAAAACGGCTCAAATTTTCATAAGTTGTAATTTATAATCAGCAAGGAATCTGTTCAAACTTCAGACATATTCCAATATTATCTTCTGGGCTGTATTTCGGAGCTGGTGGGCCGAATTTGACCCCAATTTCAAATGGCGTTACTGATGTTTCTATACGGCATTTCAGGTCTCCTCCGGTGACTGCTCGGGGGGGCATTCCTGGACATAAAGTAGATCCGCAATGGTATGGATCGCAGAAACCTGGATTGTATGCATTACCCTGAAAATAAAGTGAAATAAATTAAATAGTCGCTTACCATTTTTACAGCTTATTATAACCATAAAGTGGACAGATATTTTGAGGAGCTTTTTATTTGAGCTTTGAAGAACTATTTTAAACATTTCTTACATCACTGATGGACCTTTTAAATATTCTTTGTAAGTATAAAAAATAATCAATTCAGGTAAAACGAAATTGGGAAAACCATTTAAGAGAAAACCTATATTTTTATTTATAGTATTGGTACACTACTACTACTATACCATCACGCATACCTCACAAGTGAGGTAGCCAGCAGACCAGCTGCATATAATAAACATGCAAGCTGTCATCTCCGTGCCAATATGAAATTAATACATTAAGGATGGGTGGCAAACGTCATCGCTGAATTTAAGATGTAAAATGTCTTAATTTTTCGAACACCTGTCTTTTACAGGACACTCGAAAACTTGCGGAGAAGAGTGGGGGACCAATTCTTTACCGGGTGCTCCACGTAATTTTGGTACACAAGTAGTAAAATTCAATTTTTGGATAAATTGAAACAAGTGTTTCGTTCTATTATAGATTTAATAACGCGAGAGAGACATCTTCGACTATCAGATTAATAATAACCTAAAAAGTCGAAAGACGTCTCTCTCGTGTTATTTAGTCTATAATAGAACGAAACACTTATTTCAATATGTATAAACCTAGATTTTTTTAAATTTAATGATTCAGTGTTGACATTGTGAAACAACATTTTAATAATATAAAATATAAAAAAACACTGTTTTATGTTTCACATTTATGTATACCAAAGTATACTACAATTACGCCTAGCGCTTTCACCAATATATTGGCATCATCAGGGCGGAGTATAAACTAAATTTACAAGAGAAAACAACGTCTATATATACATAAGATATTAAGGTGGGGGTGTTTTTGATTTTTTTGTTTGCAAAGCAAATTGAGTCTGGAGAATCTACTAATCAGCCAAAACCAACTTGTGGAATTTTTGAAGTCATATTATTTAAACATACATATAAAATCCATTTGATCACGACAACTTCCACAATAAGGTAGCCAGCGGACCAACGACTTAAAATAAGCATGCAAGTTGTCCTCTTTGTGCTAATAAAAGTTAAGACATTCAGAATGGTTGGCATACCTCGTCGCTGAATTGAAAAATGTGATGTTTTACGAATACCTGTATTTTTCATGACCCTAGTCTAAAACTTACAGAAAAGAGTGGGAGGCTCGTGCAAATTAATTAATAAATTATATTAACACCAAATCTCGTAATTTCGACAACCAAAATTACCACTAGGAAATGTTACAGTAACTATAAATGTTAGTTAGGATGAACATTTATAAATGTTGATAAGACTATGTGTCAGAAAGTAACTGCCAATTATACATGACATCGAGAGGTGGCTGAAGAGAATACATAATTGTGCCTAATAGATAATTATATTACGTGCCTTTAGATAAGAGAATTCTCACGTTGAGAAATAAATAGTTCTAATTCAAATAAATATGTTAATTTTAGTGATTGTATGACTTCGTGAAAGTTCATTTTAATATAATTAAAGTATATCTATCTTTTAAATATGTATGTGTTTTGTACTATGTATATATCTTTTAAATCATTACTGTATGTGTGTTTTTCTTTTAATATCTATATATTCATCTCCTGATAACTTCGTTTTGCCCGAGTGTGATGTTTTGAACGAATTGGAGTGCATTAGCTTCAAACATTGGTATTTATCCTGGCAAAATAACCCAAAAGGTTCTCATTACAAAAAAGTTCAACTATCTATCCCATCTCGACCTTGGTTTCACAACAAAAAATTGTCCAGACAACACATTGTCTGTATTTCAAGATTGCGTTTCGGCCACATGCGCCTGGATTCACACTTGTTCCGAATCGGTCTTGTTGAATCTCCCGATTGCGAGTGTGGTTGGGACGAGGAAACGCCGGACCATAGCATCCTAGGATGTCCAATTAGGGACGCTATGGACATATATTTTAAATTCATAAACGTTGAGTACCCTGTTAATATTGTTTACCTTCTTGGACTGAACTCTCGACAAGTTAATGATCTTATATTTGAATCCGTCCAAAGGAATATGATTCTGATATGAATGTTTTTCGCTTTTTCTTGTTTTCCCTTTTTTTTCTCTCTCTCTTCGCCTAAAATATATATATGATGTTTTTTATATGTAAGATGAAAATATGGCCATAACATCCAACGGGATGAGCCGCCATAATAAAAAAAAAAAAAAAAAAAATATATATTCATATGTACATATTATGTATGTGTTATATCCATCCCACCTCATCATTCTAGTTTTTATACGGATTCATTTACTGTTCATGGTTCGCACCAGGCTTTGGAACAGACTCCCACATAAGGTTCGTACTTCTTCAACATTATAATTATTTTGTAAGCAAATGAATTGTCTCTAGTCTTCATACACATTTTTCGATTTCTTTTTTAATTTTTTACACTTTTGCGTTATTACGCCGAGCAGATCCTCTCCTTTTCCTCTTTCCCTTTCCCTTCCTATTCTTGTTGTATGTGTGCTTTTTATATTTTATCTTATTTATATTATATATTTCATTTGTAGTTTTTTTTTAGCATCTTGTTTGGGGTTTGTTTTTATATACTTTTATCTATATGTATTTTCTATTGTTTTATTTTTATTTATTTATTATTTTATTTTTTCGGGTTGGCTGGAAGAAATCGCATATGCGATAAGCCCGCCTTTTGGTAATTCATTGGAACAAAAACTTGTACACAGTGGCACATATTGATGCCAATAAAGTGTTTTTTATGTGTATAATTTTTTAAATTTTATTTATTATATTGATGGGTTAGATGGAAAATAGAGGCCTTTCGGGTAAACACCCATCATCTCTGATGTATCATCACTCATCAATAAAAACTCACTGATGATGGGTGACTATACCCGAAAGGCCTCCGATTTTTCATAGTGAAAGTAATGCAGTGTTTACTTTTAATCTATTTTAATTTTATATGTCAATTTTAATAATTACAACATGTATTCTATTTGGCGGATCATTCGGATGACATAAAAAAATCAAAGAATTCTTCGATTATTTGTACAAAAATACGTTCGCAAAATATATACATAAGTTGATAATATAAAATGTTAAACTTTTACATATATCTGTATTGTGAACAAATAATAAAAAATAGGTCGTAGAGCACCCGGCAAGGAATTAGTCTCTGATTCTTTTCCGTAAGTTTTTGAGTTTCCTGTAAAAGGCAGATGTTCGAAAAAGTAAAGACATTTTACATCTCAAAATCGGCGATGAGGTTTGCCACCCATCCTGAATACCTTGGTTATTGTGTTGGCACAAATAAGACAGCTTGCATGTTTATTACATGCAGCTGGTCTGCTGGCTACCCCACTTGTGAGATATGCCGTGATGATATAGTAGTAGTAATAGTAAAAAAAATTGCTCATTCTCAGCAATTCAATTCTCAACATATTGCCCTTGAGTTTTAAGCGTGCGTCTTGTGATATGTTGTTATGACAGTAATTTCATTGTTTCCCTCGCATTTAACACTCCACAGAGGGTTATGTGTGATATCACCCCATATCACGTTATATGTATTGTATGTATGAGATGAATTTAATTAAACTTAAGATTTCTACGATTTATTTGACATGTTGTTGTTGTAACAACCGCAATTTTACACTATGTGGAATCTAGTGTTCCCTCCACCCATAAGAAAATAATTAAAATTGGGGTTAATTGGAAGGAATCCCTCAATATATAAAGCTTAATTAATCCGTATATTGTAGTACTATTGAAAAAATATTAAACTCTACAGCAGAGGTGGCCAGCGCGTCGATCGCGATCGACCAGTCGATCACTGTCGATCACCGAAAATTCTATAGTGCTATGATTTTTTACGTAATTTTCTGTGTGAATGTTACATACAGGCCATAACAATACTTATAAAGTGTAAAACACAAAATTTTGATGTGATTTTGATCTGTTTAAAAGCAAGTTAGAAGTTTGGTGCGAATATTTTTCTGGGTGCAAACTGAGCGTCCCTGAATAAAGACATTCAGAGTGCAAAAAAAAAGGAAAGGTATTTGTCCGAAAAGAACACTGTTTTTACCTCCACAATTTTTCCGAAAGCTGGAACAACACTTTTTCGCAAGACAAACATTACTATGACAACAATGTTAGACCGTTAAGAGTATTGTGACAAGATTTGTCTCAATTGGAGCAGCATTGCTCTGAATGGAGGAGCTAAGTCAATCGTTTTCGCCAAATACTTTCGAGTGCAGTATTAAAGGGTGAAAGGAATAAAAATGTTGGTTGATTATTTTTAAAAAATACAAAAAATCTTATGAATTCTCAGGCAATACATTAATTAGCGAACAAGTAGTAAACAATTCTTTACACTCTCTATTTCAAACAATGAAATAATCGCACATAGTTGCCAAATATTTTAGTCGTTTGAGGGCAATAAAAATTATAACAATAACACCTATAATAAAAATTACAAACATTAAATGTTATATTTTGCAATAATTAATTCTAACATATAAACACCTTTAGAATCTAATTGTTAAAACTATGTGCATATAGTATATTATATTTTGTGCTGCAGGCTTGAAGGATGTTCATTGTTTTTTTTATCATTGTAAATGTACTTTTATGGATTTTCATGTGTAAAAGATATCTTATACTACAGAAACTATTGCCATCTTAATATATTATTAAATTATTATATTATTAAATTTGGAACATAATTTTACAACATATTTGTACTGCTTTACCAGTCTATTAGGACCAGTGGCGTAACTATAGGGTGGCAGGGCTGGCAAAATACCACGGGCCCCCGGCCCGAGAAGCCACGAGCTCAGAAGTAACCTAATATTTTTAACAATATTTAGTAAAAATTATGAATTTTATATAAGTACCTACTTAAAATCAATTCAAGTTATGCAAAACTAAAAAACTAAATCATATACAAATTCAAATAAATTACACTTTTGCGGAACAGAAAGCTAGTTGAAAAGAAGTTTATTATAAATAAATAAATAAATAAATACTTTATTCAATCAAAATCAATGTACAATCGTTGAAACAATATATCACCAATTATAATTAAGTTGCAGCAGCCTCACCAGGTTGCCCTGTATCGAGGCGTGCTGCGTAAAAAATATTAAAAAAAACATACAATCAACAACGATTAATACATCTTACAAAAAAAAATTAAAAAAAAAAATATATTGTTATTTCATTAAAATTATTTAATATTTATACTTTTCAAAATAAAATCATTTAGATATTTTACTAAAACGCACACAATATTAGTATGTAATAATGTTGGGTAACTATTAACTTTTTCAGTGCGAGCCACATCTATGTTTGGGCGCTATTGTCCGTGCCACTGCTGCTATCCACAAACATAGATGTGTTAGCCTATTTTGTCGAATATCTTTTCATAAAGAGGCATTTATTGACAACATTTGTTTGTAAAAATATATTTACATATATCTAATGATATCTTGTGGATATCTAGACATTTTTATTATTATAAAACTAAGAAATTTGATTTATAAATATAATGAAAAATCTTGTACGTTTTCGTCATTTAAAATACGCGCCATTATTTTGCGCAAGTGTATGTAAGTCTTGGAACCTTATCCAAAACATGAGGATTGTGGTTTTAGGTGCATAGTACTTAAAAAATAAAACATACAAAGTATTTCTGACTGATATAAGAAAATGTTCATTATAAACTTGCATCCGTATTAGTTTTGCATTTTTATATTATGTGATATACATATCTCAGTTTTGAAATAAACAAACCTATATATTTTACATAAGTGACGGTACCAGAAGGCACCGTCACTTATGAATACTAGGTAAAACGATGCGTGATAGAGTGAAGAATTATGATATTAAAAGAATGAGCGGATGCAAGATGAGTGTTGTGGACAGAATGCACGTGAGTAAACTACGGTGGTTTGGCCTTGTTGAACGAATGAACGACGTAAGAATGACAAAGAGGATATACTTGTCTAAAAGAAAGGGTGTAAGAAAGCGCGGGCGTCCGAGAACCACGTGGCTTGATCACGTGGATCAAATTCTCAAGGACGGCCGCGTTTTGAGTAAGAGGAACCGACGTACGTGTATGAGAAACTGTATGAATGTGGAGAAAACGAAGGAAGTGTGTAAAGATAGATTTGTTTGGCTTTCCGTTCTCTCTGCCTAGCCCACTTGGGACACGACGTGAGGGTATAGATAAATAGATAGATAGATACCTACATATGCCTATGTTTACTAAATGAGCAAAAATGAGCATAATATAATAATTTTCGCTACACTAGTTAGAAGATGACAGTAAAAATTAAGGAAATTACTACTACACCATCATGGTATATACCTACCTCAAATGGGAAAACCAGTAGACCGTTTTCGTTCAATAAACATACAAACTGTTCTCTCGGTGTCAACAAAAAAACATGAAATTCAGGATAGGTAGCGTACCCCACCGCTGAATTTAAGACGCATTTTTTTTAACATTGCCTTTTACGGGACACTCGAAATCTACGGAAAGGAGTGAAAGACTTATTATTTGTCGAGTGCTCCACGGAATCAGAGGAATTCGCTTAATGTATTCAACATTTTAATTAAGCCAACAATAAAATGATGAACTAATCTAGTGGTAAACATGCTGTATCCCAAGTGACGTAAACAGAGAGAACAAAATGGCATATACCTAGATCTATTATTACATATTTCTTTCGCTCGTCTACATTCATACAATTTCTCATACACCCACGACAATTTCTCTTACTCAGCATACGGCTGATTATCTCTAACAAAATATCCAATATTGCATGTAGATTAATAAGTAAATATGTAAGGTTTTACGAACACTTTAATGCTAGCATAAAAAAGTGGGATACCAATTCTATTCTAGGAGACTCCATGGAATAATTTTAACCTAATTAAAGTAAACATTTGCTTAAGCTGTGAAGCACTCGGTAGATGATAGGTGTGAGTTTTCGAGTGTCTTGCAAAAAGCGGATATTCGAAAAAGAATACATTTCATGTCTTAAATTCGCGTTGAAGTATACTACCCAATACTAAATGTTTATTTTTTTATTGCATACAACCGGTCCGTTGGCTTCACCATTTATGTTAAACGCCGTAAAGATATGAATGGATGAATTACTATATTGTGGACCCAAAACATACTATTATTGTGATAAACCTTACTTTAAAATTATTTTACGTCATAAATTAAGACAATGCAATATGTCTTCGTCGGCTTTCTAGGATAAATGCGATAAAGATTGGAGACAACCATTAGGCACTGTGTCCCTTACGTTTACAACCATAAGGTAATAAACCTTTTACACGGGAATACCATATGGCTTCAAAATTTCTGGAATCAATATTTATCAATAATAAAATTTGTTCTATGGGATCACACATATTTGTTAATAATATTATTATCTATTTAGTTGCATTTTAATATTCAAACGGGACGTTTCGTACTTTAATCTCGTAAAGAAATTTCGAATAGTGAATCTTTGTGAATTGTGTATAATAGAAAAAATATTTCTTTTGTTTTATTTTATGTACATCCGTAGTGTTATACTGTATTAGTTGAAAAATAATTAATTTTATAAATATTATTCTAACATTTCTCTATATGCGCGCTATTGTGAGTGTGTGTTATGACAGTGATTTTTTATGAAGTTTCAAATATCAGTTATCTATATAAAAGCATAATATTTCACTTAAAGTAAAAATTGTGCAACTTATAAATAGAGTGAACGATTTGTGCAAGTATCTGTAGAAGAATCGATTCAAAGCCGTTGATGGCTTCATATCTCTGATAGCGACAAAATGATGGGGTGAGTGTACGTATTAACTAAAATTTGTAATAGTGTTAGTGCATCATGGCGTGTCAAATGCTCTAAAATATGAGATAATTTATTTATTGAATTGCTTCAAATAAGTACATTATTTTGTTAATTTTAGTATATTACATAAAATTTTGATCTATTTGTAACATTATTCTGAGACTACGTGAGTGTGGGTTGTATATTTATAGAGAGGTATGAATTTCAAAAATAGGCTTCCAACCTATCGCAGTGGCTCAAAGATTTTAAAATTTATTTTGGCGCGTCCAAAGAGTTAAAATTAAATTACAACATGATGAATTTTATTGGGGGCCCCATCCAATGAATTTGCCACGGGCCTCAGATGACGTAGTTAGGTCACTGATGCTATCAATGAATCATGTAGGCCATCTTAAAGATAGAGGAAAAACTGATCTATAGTGTTATTCACTTTCAAGAAACTGTTGGCTGATCTTATACAAACCGATAAAGAAGAAAATAAATCACATTTTCACATATCATTTATCACATTTTTCATCTCTCTTGGTATTAAAAATTAATCTGTTACTGTGTATCACAATTCGGCAACTCTAATTAAACAAGACGTACCGGCAATATAGGTAATTTCCGTATTTTTGTAATAAAAGGCGAACGCTTTTATTCGAATGATAAAATTTCTTCCAGTCGATATAATTCGTTTACAATCAATCAAAATGAAACAACGAATAATATATTGTGGGTAATGAAATTCTTTATGAGTGAAAAACAATTGTTCCCTGTCTAAATATTTATGTAACCAGTATTTTGTTAGTGAAGTCCCATGGAATCCATGGCAATGAAATAGTCTCCTAATTTTTTCTATAAATTTCTTTTTTTTATTGCCAACGAAAAATATTACATTCAGGAAGGGTGGCATGCCTCATCGCTAAATTGTAGATATTAATAACAGATATCAAATATTTTATATACCTATTCGTCTCACAGTAAGTGTGATTATGTGATCAAATAGGTACTACTTTCTTGTCTTGTACGTGTAGTTTTACAAACAAAAAGAATCGCACGTAGTTTTTAATAAAAACAAATTGAGGTCTCAAATTTGGCGTATTTCGTTACGAAAGTAAAAGAAAGTTCATATTATGGACTGCGTATTTATTTATTTCAGTAATTTTATACATTTGTACAATATTGTTGTGCCCGGGAGATGAAATCATTTGTAAGGACACATTTTGTTCTATGAGAAACTTGATATGGGGGGGTGAGAGAGATGGTGAAGAAATGGTTTTGGTTGAGGATAAAATAAATAAAATATTATGCCAAAAATGCCAACGGCTGAGACTCTACTGGGCTACCCACAGCACTCCAGGAGTTAAAATAATAAAATGGTCTCGATTAAATTATACAGTGAGGCTATATAAATTAAGAGACGACAAGTTATCTGTAATTAAATGGACAAATGTGTAAAAGACAAATTTAGATTCAAATAAACATTTAATTAAAAATAAAAAAAATTCTTACCACTATTACAAACACACGTTTAAACAGCAACACAATACTACGACTTACTCACTACCCCGTATTGTCTGTGCACACGTAATTATCCCAATATAAAAAAAACACACTTGATTATTATTTCAATAAAACGAAAACGTAGCACTTTTAAAATCAATTAAATTTCACTTTGCGATGATTGTAATGGATCCCACGATGAGGGCGCCTCTGGCATGAAAATGCCTAGAGACAAACAAGTTGAAGAAGGCGCCCCTTGGCGCAGTGCTGGTAGGGCGAAGCCCTACGTCCGAGGCTCCTGGAGGCAATTACCAGCCTACACAGGTGCAGAGTTGGCTCGTCATGACTTCAGGAGGAGAATATCTCGACTCAACTGAAGCCCAATGACTAGAGACACTTGTCTCTCTGAAGGTCAGCTGATGAGTCATTGAGTGATGGCAAGAGCAATCCTTCTACCAAGGACAACTGACTACTCACTACGACTCGCTGATGATAACTGTTCACCACTGATGGCTGATGGAGACTCACTGATCTTTCAAGGACATCTCTCCGCTGTTCCTTGAGTGGTGTAGAGAGGGGTTGGTCCTACCCCTTCGATGACGCGATACATCCACGTGCAGCGGCGTGATTGGTTGATTGCAGTAGCAATACACGCCTACTTCAGGTATCATTGTCTTACGGGGACACCTGCACCCTTGTTGATTATTCCAAGAATTATGCGATGATAAAATAAATATTTACAAATAAATTCGGTATTATAATAGCATCCATTGCACTGATCTAATTATTAAGTAATTCACAAAGTGTCTCTTTCACTGATATCATATTTCTTGTGTCCTTTATCACCATTTATAATTATAGCGTCTTTTTCGCACAACACAAAATAACACACCTTATTCTATTACATATGTCACAATACAACCCTTTAGGTAGATAATTAAATACTCAAACTATGTATGTTACAATTAAATTATAATTCATACCTAAAGAGCTGTTTACATAATTCAACACATGTCACCGATATCGACACTCAATATCTCGAAGCGTAGGTATAAAAAATCCAACCAAGCAGATACTAAATAATAACAATACGCAGACATTCTAGAATCTTCATAAAATAATTTGATACATAATGAATGCGCCTTGAGTTGATACGTAATGAATGCGCCTTAATCTTTTGTCGATTTATTCTTTTTATTACCCCTGTTGCTATGCAGGTACAAATTTAAATAAACAATAATAATATAATGAATGTAGGTACATAGATTAGTAAACAAATAAGAACAATATTAACGCCGGTACCTTTTAAGTGCAGGCAATATTTTTAATGTTGGGGCTTTCAAAGTTCTCATGAACTGCATTGTTTATTTCGGTATTTCAGTACCACTTTCTAAATAACAATTATTATTTTTAATGATAACTTTTCGGCACAATACCTAACTATACCGGGCATATCAAATCGCCACCCATTCCTTGTCGAAAAGTTATCTATTCTTTACAATACTCATCACACAATAAACTTTCAAATTCGATACAATTTAGCTAGACTAGCAATAAAATTCAAAACAATTAGCAAGTAGGTAGGTGCACACACATTTCAATAAAATAATTAAGATAATTTAAACGCGTTTCTTTTTACATTTTTCTTTAAAACCAGCTCAATTCAAATTACAAATATACATCGTCAAACATATCCCTCGTATGTGACCAAAACAAAACAATGTAGATGTGACTCATGATACCAAAACGAATATTATATTCTTCATACTTCTCATCAAGCATGCTTTGTGACAGCAAACTGGGGGATTGGTACTCTCAGTTGCACATACATTTTTCCAAACACATACAAGCATCGGACCTCAATGTCCCTCTCAAAACTCAGTAATACGGACCTCTTTGTCCACACGACGAAATGCATTGGGAACTAAGCAGGGCGGAACACTCATCGCCTCTGTGCTTATCCCATAATAAACAAAACATACACTTCATACACGCAGACTTTCTCTTCAAAACACGCAGAATAAATACCTCTCCTTACAAATAACTCCCCGTGCCAACTGAGAATCCCTCACATATCTCTATCATACAAAGCATCTCTCTCCTCTACTATAACTCTCCTTTTCAGAAAAACAACATTATATTCACATATTCCACACATCCAACATCCACATCAATTATCTTCACACGTTACACTCGCTGGTTACTTCAAACAAATTCTATTTTCCATATTCCAAATTTTTTAAAACATTTTACAACGATTACAAAAAATAATGCACACGTAGGCATAAACAAAAGTTGCACCTACCTACCTACGTAATTAAAACATTTTACACAAACTATACCTATACTTTTCTTAATTTTAATTCTGGGCGCCAGAGATATTTTTACGGAAAATATTCAAACCATTTAAAAATATTTAAACAAAAACAATTTTCCTATAACAAGCCTAAGTCAATCCTGATCCCATTTAACACACACATGTGACTATCTGGCTTGATTGAATTTTCTCCTCGACTTCAAGCATCGAGAATCCATATCGATGAACAAATTATAATAATAATCATCGATAGCATAACATTCATAGTTGATTCGATTGACGGATGCATATTTTATCTTTTTGAACAATATCAACGCTGTTCTACGGCGACGCGATATTTTTCTATTCACGAATCTCAATATAATTATAGCTGTACATATAAGCAAACGTATGCAGCTTTCCGCGATCAATCCCGCGACGATCAGCATTGCCAACACTGATTTCAACACCCACGCGAAAGACTTTACCCATTCGTGAATAGAGGGAGGTGTATGTGCCTCCCGTTCGGTGTCTTCTTCCATATCATCCTCAACCTGTTCCTCCGAGAGGGAAACCTCATCCTCTGCGGGTACCTCAACCTCCCTAGCGTCCTGGCTAGGTACATCACACCGAATTTCATCGCGAACAGATGCTATGTCTGGAAGATTATCTAACACAACTTGTCCCTCCGGAGTGTATTCTGGAAAGTCCAGGCGCCATACCAACTCTTGCAAATGTTCCAGATTAACTAACTCCCGACCATTAATCCTCGTCCTATACCAGGATGTCATTTGCTTCCATACGCTCATTGCTGGTCCTTCATCTTTAAATAATACATGGCCATACCCTTTTAAACGATTATTTATCCTGACCTTCCAGTCAACAAAATCACTCCCCAGTTCATCCCGACCTTGACACACTGTCAACAGGTCATTATAGATCGCATTTATCTGCCCTTCCACACCAAACCTTCGCAAAATTACTTCTTTGAATACACCCCATCGACAATACCGAAACCCCAGAGACTTCCAGTACCGCTTTGCGTCGCCGCGCAAGCAATACACAGCCTCCCTTGGCAATTCATCTTCCCACTCAAGCTTCCAGCGTTCCTCGCATTCTTTGAGGAACCGTTCGGGGCCTTCATCAGTCCAGCCTCCGAACGAAAGCGAAAATTCGCGCACATAGCATCTGATATCCGACACCTTATCCATCGATCGAATCATACCGTAATACACAATAAACACATGTCAATAAAACAAAGCCAAAAGTCAAAACAATACACATTCGCCATTACAAATAACTTGTCAGTTCATTATATAAAATAAAATAATATCCCCTCCTCCAATATCACAAATAATACAGTTAAAAATTAAAAGAAGATCTCAGGGATGGATTCGTTGTAGCGATTATACACAGATGTGTATTTTTTCGCTACGAGCCCCACGTTGGGCGCCAATATGATATGGGGGGGTGAGAGAGATGGTGAAGAAATGGTTTTGGTTGAGGATAAAATAAATAAAATATTATGCCAAAAATGCCAACGGCTGAGACTCTACTGGGCTACCCACAGCACTCCAGGAGTTAAAACAATAAAATGGTCTCGATTAAATTATACAGTGAGGCTATATAAATTAAGAGACGACAAGTTATCTGTAATTAAATGGACAAATGTGTAAAAGACAAATTTAGATTCAAATAAACATTTAATTAAAAATAAAAAAAATTCTTACCACTATTACAAACACACGTTTAAACAGCAACACAATACTACGACTTACTCACTACCCCGTATTGTCTGTGCACACGTAATTATCCCAATATAAAAAAAACACACTTGATTATTATTTCAATAAAACGAAAACGTAGCACTTTTAAAATCAATTAAATTTCACTTTGCGATGATTGTAATGGATCCCACGATGAGGGCGCCTCTGGCATGAAAATGCCTAGAGACAAACAAGTTGAAGAAGGCGCCCTTGGGCGCAGTGCTGGTAGGGCGAAGCCCTACGTCCGAGGCTCCTGGAGGCAATTACCAGCCTACACAGGTGCAGAGTTGGCTCGTCATGACTTCAGGAGGAGAATATCTCGACTCAACTGAAGCCCAATGACTAGAGACACTTGTCTCTCTGAAGGTCAGCTGATGAGTCATTGAGTGATGGCAAGAGCAATCCTTCTACCAAGGACAACTGACTACTCACTACGACTCGCTGATGATAACTGTTCACCACTGATGGCTGATGGAGACTCACTGATCTTTCAAGGACATCTCTCCGCTGTTCCTTGAGTGGTGTAGAGAGGGGTTGGTCCTACCCCTTCGATGACGCGATACATCCACGTGCAGCGGCGTGATTGGTTGATTGCAGTAGCAATACACGCCTACTTCAGGTATCATTGTCTTACGGGGACACCTGCACCCTTGTTGATTATTCCAAGAATTATGCGATGATAAAATAAATATTTACAAATAAATTCGGTATTATAATAGCATCCATTGCACTGATCTAATTATTAAGTAATTCACAAAGTGTCTCTTTCACTGATATCATATTTCTTGTGTCCTTTATCACCATTTATAATTATAGCGTCTTTTTCGCACAACACAAAATAACACACCTTATTCTATTACATATGTCACAATACAACCCTTTAGGTAGATAATTAAATACTCAAACTATGTATGTTACAATTAAATTATAATTCATACCTAAAGAGCTGTTTACATAATTCAACACATGTCACCGATATCGACACTCAATATCTCGAAGCGTAGGTATAAAAAATCCAACCAAGCAGATACTAAATAATAACAATACGCAGACATTCTAGAATCTTCATAAAATAATTTGATACATAATGAATGCGCCTTGAGTTGATACGTAATGAATGCGCCTTAATCTTTTGTCGATTTATTCTTTTTATTACCCCTGTTGCTATGCAGGTACAAATTTAAATAAACAATAATAATATAATGAATGTAGGTACATAGATTAGTAAACAAATAAGAACAATATTAACGCCGGTACCTTTTAAGTGCAGGCAATATTTTTAATGTTGGGGCTTTCAAAGTTCTCATGAACTGCATTGTTTATTTCGGTATTTCAGTACCACTTTCTAAATAACAATTATTATTTTTAATGATAACTTTTCGGCACAATACCTAACTATACCGGGCATATCAAACTTTATGACCGGTATTGTTTTAAGATGGTTTGATTAACTATATAATAATGAACATGTAAACCGCGCTTTGTCAAACAAGTTCGTAAAGTCGTGTGTATGGTTTAAAAGCAACATTTTTGAGCCTTACTCATATAACTAAACGATTGCGCGAAACGAACTTAGACTGCTACAACCGCTAACGGCCGACTATGTCCGATCATCCAACCGATCCTAACATGTACGGATTTCTCGTCAGTTTTGATAAGTATGTCGGCTATTTTACAGTTCTGATTGGACAACACCAACACCCGTTACGTCTAAAAATGGAAGCATTGTATACACGAGACTGTCGTCCGAATAGTTTCGATCCGGAATCATCCAATAATTCGGATTTGATGTAAGCATACCGTAGTTACATATATATTATATTATATTACAGGACAAGAGCGTCTTCAAAGAGTTCATTGAAGTGCAATCTAGACGAACATATTTGTAATTAAAATGGAAGATCATACAACACATGTAGGTACTATATAAAGGTAATAATGATATTGTACTGTAGTCAAACAAGACAAGTTGTATAGTACCGTCAGGCAAAGGGACAAAGAGTGATTTAGTGTCCAAATTGGATAAATCCATTTATACTCGTATTAAATTGTTACGCGATTCTAGAGCCAAAAATTTGAGTTTGAGTGGAGATTGAACGCAGCAATTAGCAAAAAACCTCATCGCTGAAATTTAGATGCCAATTGTTTTTCCGGACATCTGTTATTTACAGAACACTCGAAAATTTACAGAAAAGAGTAGAGACTTATTCTGTATCGGAGAATCCACGATTACGATAAAAATGCTTTTATTTAACACAAAATAAAGAACAAAAAAGATGAATCTGGATTTGAAATAAACCCAAACACACCCCAGACACCTTTGCCCGTAATAAAATATACCTGTGTCATGAAGGTGGAGTAAATCGGCAGTTTATAAAGCGATATATTTTAAAGAAAATTTTGGATTTGAGCGACTTTGTTTCCAACCCGTTAAATTATTTATTGATAGCTAGATAGGCAAATGTGACAATAGACAAAGCAAGAGAAACAACTTTATACAAGAAGGGTAGGTTTCTATGAAAGCGATCATACGAGTAATAAACAAAGAAGGTAACTAACAAAAACACCTTGAGACCCTGGAATGTATTGGGTAAATTTAAAAAAGAAAGTAAATATTTGATTCTTAGGCCTAACGCATCAATATATAGATAAAAGTTGTAGTTAGCTATCTAAAGGATAAATATATCTTATGGATAAAGTGATGGTTAAATTTATTTGTCGCATCAATCTAAAACTATCCTGTGGATAGCTATCCACCAGTCTTAAATGTTGGCTACACTGAAATCGCATGTTTTGTCTATGGTTTTAGCTTGATCTTCGTTTGGCGCCAATTTTGCTCCCACTCTAGCGTATATTTCGTAATAAATATTTATTGTTTGCAAATCAAAAGAGATTTTAATATAATAATAAATTTATATAATTGTAAAAATATGCTTCCAGGTAAAGAAAAAATATTGTTAAATATATTTTTACACATATTACGAAATACTTTGCGTGAAAACAACAATCATAGCTCGGAACATTACATTAAGATTTTACTTTTGTTGTTTTTCAGTCATAATTCCGTTTTAAGTAATTTTTTGTGGTATATTAATACATTCTACCACATTTTGAATACATTTTTAAATAAAATATTATACATTTTTGTAGTTGATAAAATATGCATTATAATCTGATAATGCCATCTACCGTATATAGCTAAAAGTATTACGTGAATCGATTCTCTACGAAAACAAAAATGGCGGTTATGTCATCTTTCCTTCAAAGTAATCACCGCGTTATTTGTAGAATATTTTCTTTGAGATGGTTGATACAATGATTTAACAACATTTTTAAACATAATACGACATTGTTGAACATCAAAAAATACTCATACTCGATGTATGTAGCAAAAACAACACATAACGCATCCTTCACAGCTCTTCACAAACGACGCCATTTTGATAATTGTGACGGTTTATCCTGAGGATAAATTTTATCCACCACTTTAAATTGTAGTTAAAAATGGCGTCGTTTATCCTAGGGATAGGCCGTATCTTTACATTGATGCGGCAAATATCCTAGAGATAGGCTTATCCTCAGGATAAATTTATCTATCTACAGATTGATGCGTTGGGCCTTAGAGAACCAATATTTTACCAATTATCTGGCTTTGTTAACATAATACAACAGTAGGAATGAAGTAGTACTGTTGTAATAGAATCGTTCATATTCTGAAGGAATGTTAAAGAATAGAGATGAAATGGATATGAAAATGAATAAGATAAAAGTTCGAAAATGACAGTATACAGATCTCTTTCGAGTTTCTTTACCTCGAGTAAGTTAAGTAATTGTGAATTGGCTTGAATAATATTTGAAATTACTTACTCCCAAGAATTCATCGCTATCACATGGCGTAATTATTCTGTCCTGACACATCTGTCTACCAAAAGAAGAGACTCCCTGACCATAGTTTCCATATCCCCAATACCGCCACCATTCTGGAGAATTACTTTGAGGATTCGGTTCATGTGTTTCGACTAAGTGCTGAGCGTATGGATTAAACTGGGTGAACTGTCGACCAACCTAAAAAAATATCAAAAATATATACATTAGTACATGAATCGTAAAGCAACTGAGAGGTTATTAAAGTGAAGTAACATTTGATGGATTTTCTTATTGACTTTGCCAAACTCAAATCATTGATTTAATTGGGCAATTACTAATAGAAAAAACGTACGCGGTTTGTATTTACGGGAGAAGGGGCATCTCCAGAACCATCAATTGCATCATCATCGAGTGGATCAGTTGGGGCAGGCTGTTGTTGCTGTCCCATTCCAGGAACATTCATTCCAGGCATCGCAGGAAATCCTGACCCCATCATGCCAGGTATTGAGGACATTCCAGGTACCACAGACATTCCAGGGACGACTCCCATAGGCCCAGAATTGACAGTGCCGGGAAATTCTCCAATTGTGCTTGGATAATCTAGAATCAAAAACAATCATTCTGAGGCACAAGAAAAAGTATTAGGAATTATGTTTTAACATACTTGTTTTCAAATCTAAGCTAATGCAATCGTCCACCCGGGAACACAGGGAAGAAACCAGACTTCTCTATTTAGAGCTTCTTTGCAACATTGAGTCAACTCTTTTCACGATATTCCTTACGCTGTAATATTGTTGTCTTTAAAAAGGTATCTCATAAAAGAAGAATATCAACTATCTTAAATTAAACAATTGTTGAAAATCAATCAATCGACTTACTTCCATTCGGTGGCATCCCCTGTGCCAAACTCGGACCAATTCTGAAACTGTCATCATCACAAGGTTCATATGCAATGGAGCACATTCCTCTTTCCTGCCTGACGCAAGATTTATAGTCTTGATCTGCTAGATGCCTACCATTTTCTGCGTAATTTAATGTCTGGATCATACCTGGAAAACATTATAATAATTTTAATGCAGAATCTGCTACGAGCCATGATAAATCGTTCCAATTTAAAACAAATACCCAAAACTGTATTTACATTAGCTTCAAAACCACCAATCATCATAAATCATTTTGTAATATACCTTATCCGTTTTTTCTATCTAGGTACATCATTCAATCATATTTTACGTGATAAGTAGAAAGCAACCGATGAATTTTAAACAAATCCATACTTAACCACACTCATATTCGAAATGTATACTTTCATTTTTTGGAATTTGAAAAGGTCTGGTTTATCCTGAGTCTTCTATTTAAAATATCAATTTTTCATTCTATCCAAAATATTATATTATTTTAAAAACATGATTTCGGGTCATTTTTTACCTTTTTTAGAAGTATAGTACTGCAGACATCCTGCCGGAGCTCTTTGTGCAAACATGACTTGGATAATCTTGATCTCCCACATTCTCTGCAAAGTTGGTCTCATGAGTCTCATGTCCATAGTGATGTACTCCGAGTTCTTGTCAATATCATAGTAAACTAGAATTAAACATACACTATTTTTAAAAAAAAAAACATTAAAGTAATTTCTTGATTAGAAGGTATCAAGAATAATTGGTGCACACATCACCGCACATAACAGAAACTATTCCAAAAAAAATATGTGGTTGGTAGCCTCATGATAGACACTTGGACATTCAATTGAGAGATATCGGGTTCGATTTCACCCACTATTAACCTACTGTAACTTCACAGTACAAAAATAATACTTTTAATAAGGTTATCTATCTATCTATCTATACCATCACGCCATGTCCCAGGTGGAGTAGACAGAGAGAACAGAACGCCATGTTGATTTATCCTTACATACTTCTTTCGCTTCTGTCCTTGAGAATTTGATCTACGTGTAATGTTAAGGTCATTCAAGGTATATTAAGGTTTACTTACTTCAAACCCAGATTTATCACTTTATTAATAAAGACTGAAAAGATAATCAGAGCACTCGATTTCCAGTAAAGCATTCATCACAATACATAAGCTGGAGTTTTCTTTCGAGACTTGTCAAAAGCCTGGCTAATAGTTAATACCTATTCTAAGAGAAATTCATATTGTTCCCATTACTGAACTAAACAAACCCAGATGTTTGCAGAGCAGACATTTGTTTTAATCGTACATAGGTATAGTGCTATTATCTGATATTATTACAAATATCTGTACTAGAAAATCAATTGAATTTCAATGGTTCATACGTATTGAATAATTAATGAAACATCCTTACTATGCTGGCCGCTATTGAATCCACATACTTTGAATTCTCTTGTGTTTGCTCCAACAATTGAAAACAAATCAGAATCACATTCACCAGTCAATCTGTTGGGCTGGCCCTGAAAAAATACAAGGACAATGTTAGTTAAAAAAATCCACTGCTGTTTAGATCCATCCAAAAGTTAAAACTTTTATTGAAAACTATGAAGCATTTTACATACTATACTATACCCTCACGCCGCGCCGTGTCCCGAGTGAGGTAGGCAGAAAGAACGGAACGCCTTATTTTTTCACTTCTACATTCATACAATTTCTCAAGGACGCACGTCGATTCCTCTTACTTAACACACGGCAAATCGTAAATTCGGTAAACTTCAAAAAACTATCTATATTATTAGTTTTTCATAATATAAAATTAAAACTAGTGTCAATATTCAATTCATGTCTGTTTATTAAGATCTATTAAAATAATTAGACATATAAGAGAACTAGAAACTTGCGGTACTTACTTGATGTTTAATTAGAATTCAATGAGGAATTTCTAACTGTCGCCGCTCTTAAGCAATTATCTTTATCTAGTCTTAGGTACATACTGAAAGTAAGTGCATAAAGATAGTTGTATACCTATTAATAATTTATTATTGAATAAATAAAGGATGCAGTCGACCCGGTTTCATTACATGTTTTATAGTAGAAACCAGATCCAAGACTTTATGGGCTATCAACTTTATACAGTACAATTTGTTCTAAGGCTAGGTTAATAGGTGAACTTGAGAATAAATTATCACGAAGGAAAATTAATAGTTTTATATATGTTATAAAGTACAAGTAAATTGCGTCTATATAAACTTTCCCATAATTTATCTACTTTTTATCGCATGTCAATTAATTATGTACTTAGATTCTCTATTTTCAAACACTCGGTTTATTGGGTGCAGAATAAGAACGGAACATGGACGCTGTAACTACTTGCTCTTAAGGTGGGGAAAAAGAAATAGCCCTGATTGCGAATATGGAAATGTGCAGACGTTGAGACACAAAGTGAAGGCCTAGCATCACATAAAATTCAGTCTCCAAATCTTCCATGAGGCAAGACTGGAAGCGGTGGGCTGGCTATTAACGCTGCAGCCAAGACTATAGAGGATACGAAGCAACTCACGTGGGTGAAGGCATACAAAATATATACCGAGTCACACGAAATACAAAGTAATTACTCTACTTTATTTGCAAACCTTAGGTACTTCTACCACTATAAGCTCTAGATTTTCATAGCTGTCAATATATGTATTTTTTTCAAACTACAATGATGCGTACTTTAAAATCTGATCAATATCAACTCTATTTCGTTTGATTTAAAATATAATCTATAAGAACTGAATATGACATTAGTTTTTGTTTGATGAGATTTCCTACATATTAAACCTAGTATATGTGACTATGGTCTGATCATTCTTCGTCACACCTACTGGAGAGCCCTTAGTGTCCAACCACATGCACGATAAGAGATATCTTTAACACTTCTTCAGATACTGTGTAATTAGCTCAATATTATAGATATAATATTTTGGTAAGTAGTTTAACACGAGAAAATCAATAAATAACTCTTTACAAAAAATAATGATTTACATGGAAGGAATCCGTAAGTGTCTATTAAGATTCTACATGACATCTTAAAATGGATTCATAGGTAATGTTATTTATTTCGAGAAGTGTCCACCAGCGAAACAGGTCTGTCTACATTCTACAGATAAAATAATATTTCATGTGCAAAAAAACTAGATCATTACGCATAACAAACATCGAATTATTTATCATTCTTACATCATTAGCATATTGATAAATAATTATACATACACATTACATATCAACAATTCAGTATCATTTAAAACGAGAAGAAAACTAGCAACTTCTATTTAAAGTGTTCTCTTTTAATAATTTCATAGACAACATTTCAAGACAACTTACTTCGAAACTTAGGAAATAATCAAAAGACAGTGGCAGAGGTGATGTCATCTGCATAAGACTCGTATAAACTCAAAATATTAACGATAATATTAAACACAGTTGCCAGATTATTGATTTATTGATTGAGTTTATATTTTTTTCTATAACATACATAAGTTTAAAGAAAAACAATTGTTAGAACAACAGTTCTATGATTAGATCAAAGGGGTGTAAAATTGGACAAATTTATTTAACCTCTCAACTTCTCTAAGCATGTAACTGTTATAGTAAAGGAATCATAAGTGTATAGATCTAAATTTGAACTTATAATATTAATTAAAATAAATCATCACCCACAAGATTCTCAGGACCAGAAATATCCTTTTTTAATAGGTAGTACCTATACCATTTTGGAAAAAGTGAGCGAATAAAAATATTAACCGTTACAGATATTATTGTGCGCAATATTTATTCAAGTCAGAAAGATATTTACCAAATTAAAATGCACAAAATCCAGTCGAAGTTGAGATGCTCCTTCCATCTTCTTTACTTGAACAGTGCAGCTGTCCACACTCCTTGACAAACTAGGGAACTCTGGGGACACAAAATATGTGATGTTCTCTCTGATCTCCTTTCCGCACGATATAGTAACTGGAAGTAAAATAAAAATTTGTAATATTATATCAGGACTATTATTTATGTTTATATTAAAATACTTTTAAGCATCTTCCTTTAGCTATTTCTGAATATTTTCCAAATAAACAGTTTCTGGTTTTTCTCCTGGAACTGAAAACTTCTGTATTGTAAAGTTTATTGCCATTATGAGATGCAATACAATACGGCGTGCAAATTCTCTGTGCGAGAGGCAGAAAAAAACTTATACCAGAAGTCCAAACATTTATTTTTTTTGAAAGATGAACCTGGATTCCAAATAGACCCAAACACTCTCATAGTAAGCAATTTGCTTTTTTCGTAAAGGTGGAGTAGGTCAGTACCGGGTGGCCTGGGTTTTTCGATTTAAAGTCCAAGATTCCACCATCTCTCTATAATCACAATTTTAAGGACGAGCTATTGAAATCTGCAAACTTATCTAAAATTAATCTTCCTGAGAAAATTATTGTCAATTTTTTAATATACCTAATATGAAGCCAAGATAGTAAGTATTGAAAAAAGCGAATGATTAAGGAGAAAGACATGAACATAGTGTGCCTAAGAAACCAACTACATGTTAAATATAAAACATTATGAATTTCAAATTCAAAACGAAAAACAGATCCAGAGTGGTTTGTTTGTGCCTTTGAAACAATGTTGAAACGAATTAACAAGATCTTCCCATAAAACATGGAGAATTTTACATATGCCCTCTCTGCCTACATTGCAAAGATGTTTGTGTGAGAATTTGTATGATAGACCAACATCACTTTTAATTTATTATTAATAAGTAGTGTATAAATGGACTCGTCTGGCAATGGGCTGGTCATGTGGCAAGGCGAGAGGATGGCAGGTGGACTTCCAGAATTCTTGGATGGAGGCCGTGGAAGGACAATAGAAGTTGATATAATGAAAACAAAATTTTTTTTTGGTTTTACTGCGATTTATTTGTTAAATAAGTTACCAGGTTTCGACCTATGAGGTCATTGTCAAACTACCTGTCAACGACCTCATAGGTCGAAACCTGGTAACTTATTTAACAAATAAATCGCAGTAAAACCAAAAACAAATTTGTTTTCATTATATCAATATAATGGAGTTTTACAAAATCAACGTCGACTCAATCAATAGACAATAGAAGTGATGGGAGATCCCAAAAAAGATGCGTCGTCGATATTGTCCAGATGATGGGAAAACAGTGGTGTCGAGTTGCTCGAGATCGAAAAGTACGGAAAAGTTTTGAAGAGGCCTATATTCAGCAGTGGAGAGAAGAAGGCTAGCAATATGTAAGTGAATGTATAAATTTTATTAAACCTGTAAAATGTTATCTTTACGGAAAACAAGATGTTTATAATAATTATTATCAGCTCTACTTGTGACTATTACAACTTTGTAAGTACTGTAATTAAGTGTTACATGTCATTTTATTTAATCTTGTTTATACTTCCAAGTTCATGTTACGGGTTATTTGTTAATTATCAAGTGATTTAAAGACAATTCATAGTCTCATAACTGTTGCAATCAAGAAGTTTTAAATCAGTAATGATTTAAACTTTTGGAATGTTATTGTCGAGTATGTATATTTGGAAAGTTTGTTTGCGAAGGATGAAAGATGCGAAAGGGCCATTGAAAGAAAAAAAATGGCAGGTGCTAGAATAAACGGTGCACTTTGATATATTGTCAGCGATGGCAGTGTGTCGAACATGGCAAAAATGCTGGTGTACAATACCATTCTACTCTACCTTTACTTACATACGCAAACGTGGAAGAAACTGAAATACTTAGGTCGAAAATGGAATAAATGCAGTGGAGATCGAATGAGAAGAATGGTTGGTATAACGTTGCGTGATAGAGTAAGGAATGAGGATATACATATATGAAGAATCTTCTTCTTCTTCCTAGCCTACTCCCGTCCACTCCTGGACGAAGGCCTCCTCCATCGCCTTCCACGCCGCTCTATCTTGGGCTCTCTGCATCCAGTTGACACCGACGTACTTGACCAGGTCATCCCTCCATCGTAGTGGTGGACTTCCTACACTCCTGGTAGTTGTTCTTGGTTTCCAGGTTAAGACCCTCTTTGACTACTTATCTTCTGGATCTCTGGCCATGTGACCTGCCCACCGCCATTTGAGACATGCGATACGTTGGGCAATATCTGTTACTTTTGTTCTTTGCCGTATCGTTTCGTTTCTAACTCTGTCTCTCTATGAAGAATCAGCGGATGCAAAAGAAGGGCTGTGAGAAGAATGCGTGTTAATAGTAGTAACGATGATTTGGACATGAGGAACGAATGGATAAGGAATAGATGACAAAGATATCTGCGATCGGGGTGTAAGGAAGCGCGAACGTCTGAAAACCACGTGGATTGATTGATTGAATAAAAAAAAATCGACATGCGTGCATGCAGAAACCATATGAATGCACTTATCCTAAATCTCATTTTTTAAATACTCAGAGAGAACAATTGAGGATATAGTCCAGTACTTTAAACTGTGATTGTGAGCAATTTAAGTCACCGTACTGAAGTCATATGTACCTACTATTGAAAATATTTTGACTATTCCCTACAGCTTCTGTGCATTTAATATTGGTACATAATAAGTATGAGTCGAGAAGTCTATACTTCATGTTGATAAGATGTGGTTTATGTACATATTATTGTTCTCAGTAAGACAATGAGGAAAGTTGTTAACCTACAAGGAAATTGTGGGCTAAAAACTTGTACGCTCCGTAATTTGATACAACACATTCTCGATTAAGGTGCATTATTGTACTGAAAAGAAATATTAAAGATTCAAAAATATGATTAACCAAACAAAAAGAACAGAAATTTGAGAATGCATACATATTTCTGTCTCTTAGTATATAATGACAAATAGGGCTTTTCAAGTCATCGCCATCTGGGCGAGTGAAAGATCATTGATTTATATCATAACGCCATTTCTCAATTAACGAGCCTTTTGTCTATATACTTATTAGTCATCCCAAAAAAGATGCAGAATGGTGTTCGATAATTTTATGTAATTATATTAATATATTATTATATTATGTCATTAAAATAGCCTAACTTAAAATTAATAACCAATAAATAAGTAGGTAACAAATAAGACAGATTTATGCAATGACCATTGAAAATATTAAATAATCAGACACCATCATTAAAAACGTAAATGCGAAAAAAACAAAACAATTAATTATGACAAAAAATGTTCATAAACAAAAGATACTGAACCTGTTTTTTATATGTAAAAAAAAATTGTAATGACATCGCTGATTAACATTAAGAAATACTGAAAAACAAAAATAAATTGGTGAAAGTTGCCATGGTATAAAGCGCTTAAGCCAGCCTGAGTCGATTCGTAAGCGTCTGGATACCTAATACTCGCTCTTTCTTCTGCAAGTGATACATACTTTATTCAGATTAAATCATACCTATCGTGATACATATCACATAATATTATAATACACTAACATAAGTGCAAAACAACCTGTTTGTACGAAAATTCAAAAATGTTCGCATAATCAAACGTAAATTGAAAGAGAGTTATACGAAGACGGTCTGCAGTAGAACCAGTCCAGGGAATCCAGACTAGACGAGTACTACCTCAACCTCGTATCACTTTATCTAACAGTTACTTCTACATATCACTTGTAAAACTAATTACTTGTGACACCAGCTTAGACCTATTTACCTACAATAATTAATAAAACAAACGACATTAAATTTAATTATTTATCTATCAGTACAGTACCATAACTGCATCTTTCGCGAGTGAAATAACCAATACCTGTAGAATGAACGGATGTAATATAAATCCAAGAGTTAATCTGCAATTTCAAAGGTCGAATTGCATTATCGACCCACTTTAAAATATTGCCACGACGGCATTTTTGCCGACCGGCTTTTCAGGCATGCTAAATGGCCCACCCGTGGGGACGATTTTGGTTTTTGAATGTGTGGATAAGTAGGAGTTAATGACTCCTGAGATATCCAGCTGTGAGGTGGGCCTTTCTTTAATGTCGATCCACTTCGTTTTTTATGATACAAGCTATTTATGATGAAAAAAGAAGCAAAGGGATTTTGGTATATTCATGAGTAATCATACCAACATGATGATGATTCTGGATGATTTTGTTTTGACGCTGTTTTACAGTCCCTTGATCCTCTCAAGGGCGCCGGTGAAGAGTGCAGTTTTCAATTTACTTCTGAAACTGGTGACAGTTTTATTGTCACACGATTGATATATGGTAATTTTGATGTGAGTTTTCCTCCTGTGTTTTCCACAAAGTTGTATCAAATAAACATCAATTTTTGATTAGATTTTTTTTTGCAGAGTGAAGTCTATAAGGTTAATAATCTCGAACCTACTCTTGAATGAAAAAAATGCTCCAAACTGATTGGATGACATGAGAACTGATGTTTTTGAAGCATCTAGTGGTATGTGGTGAGATGAGAACCCCTACTTGTATCAAAATTTGAATCAAAAGCAGAACTTTACCTGTAAAAGATTTAACGTCTTGAATTCAAACTTATTTAGCTACCTATTCAGAATATCAAATTTGTTGTACACAAAGAAGATTTTCTGTGAATTCAATGTAATATAATATATGCTGGTTTCTGGTTTCTCAGCATGTAAAAGATATCTTTATGGTGTAGATATGGATATAGCTTAGGCAAATTTATTTGATGAAAATACTTACAGACACAACAGACTCCAAATCCAAGAGCGCAAGTTCCACTGGATGAACCTCCTCTTCTATGGCAACTGTATGCATTCAAACAGAGGCCAGATCTACGGCCATCTTGTGCTCGACACTCATACTCAGATGATGGGTAGAAAAAACTAAGAACTGTAACAAATATTAAAAAATAATTAAATTAACAGTACAACTTAGACATCTCTCTGTCTCAAGAAAGTTGACTTCCAATCTAAATATGGAGCTTTAAGACAACTCCAACTATAGATCGTTTTACGAATAGTCTTGTGTTTAATGAGCCTAAGAATAACAAAGCATTTACATATCATAATAGTCTTTTGAGTTTTTGAAACCTTATTATATGAACGCAACAGGAAACTTTCTGGCAAATTACTGACATCCAATGATGTTCAATTCAATCTAATTACTGACCAATGTCAGTCCAAAACATGAACCAGACAATGTCATCTTTTTCCTAGTATCAAAGAGACTATTTTCAGACCTTTGCAGACTACGATTCATCATTTGTGGCTGTTCATACCACCTAACCTGGTAACCAATATTTTCCAAAGATCTTTCTTTAGAAGATTCACTCTTCATCATTTTTCAAGCAATAATATCATAGCGTTAGAAATGATCTGAGAAAAAATACTCCACTATCTCAAGATGTTATTTTTTTACACAGATTTGTTTCCAATGCGATTGAAGTTGGCATCAATAAGGCAAGCTGAATGTGTATTTCGCGCAATCCATCAGTTACTTCACTTGTAATGGTTAAGATAGAAATTGAATCAATTTATTCATGTATCAGTAGACGGATGTCACTTAACCGCAGGAAAAAAACACATGTGTGAGAATCTGTGTTAATTCTGATCCGTGATGGATAATGACGTGTTCTAAACTCAATTAGATACAACAGTTGATAAGTTTGTGGTAGATTTAATACCTAGCTAGATTCTAGAATGTACATAATCAAGTATTCAAATAACTTTTAGTTGATCATACCTGACGGAAAAACGCAAAATACATCTTATTTTCAACTATAAAGTAATATTTCGTAAGCCAATATAATCATCATATTCTTCAGCCATCTCTCAACTGCTGAATCTAGGATTCTTCCATTTTCTTTCACACTTCTCTTTATTGAGCTAGTGTTGCTCATTTACTACCCTCAGCAAGGATTATATAATCATCCATCTGTCTTTTCTGGGGCCAACCTTTTTTTCTTCTGTCATCCCAAGATCTCCATTCATGAACTCTAGATGTACTAATGTAGATAAATATCAGATGCTAAATTAGCCAGTGAAATCTAAGCATTATTCGACAGAATTTTCGGTCCACATACTGGAAGCATCATCGGAGGTTGGTCAGTATTGCGTCTTCCATATCTTTAGACCAAATCTATTTTTTTTTATGTAATCCATAAGCCATCTTTGTTTACAATTCAATTCAATTGCTTTAATAAAAAAAATTGACAAAATATCTAATTAAAACGTCAAACACTCGCAAAATGTATTCAGAATGTAACATCGCTATTATCAAAATAAGTATCTGCTTATAAGATCTAGTATATAATTATGTTCAATCAATTTGTATAATACTGTGTACGAGATCTAATTTATTACAATATAATATTGATACTACGAAGAGCAACATATTATTGAAATGATAATATTGCGGTTATCAATATAATTATTTGATGTCTTCGTATGAAATTCCTATGCGTAGGTGACTTCATTAATATTTCACAGTATACTCGTATAACATACTCGTTCAATATATTCGAAGATTATCGATTCCCCAGAATCAATTACATTTTTTTTTCTAGGATTAGACTTGAAATTTTTCGATCAATCACTTTAATGATTATAATATTTATAATAGTAATTCTAATGTTTTTACATTCACAGAGTGAAAATTCATGATTACAAATATCAATATTTCTAAACACAGTTAATTTGTCACTAATTTTTTTTAAAGAACTCGAGTGGTTTTGAAAGCCCAGTTTGACATTTTCAAGAGGACTCGTACTTAGAAATATTGATATTTGTAATATTTATATATTATCAATTTAAATTTTTATTATTTAAAAATAAAATATAGGTATCAAGAGCGGTTAAATTATCTTTATAGATGGTTTCGCCATAATGTTTGACTGAAGGTTTTTTTTAATTGAAAGAAATTTTTCGCAAAAACTACCGAATAAACACAAAGTAATATTTTGGAATAACCTATATTTTTTAATGTCCTACAATTCCGGGAACCGCGTCTTAAATGGGATGTCGACAATTTATATGGCATTGTATTGTCATCTCGTAAAAATACAAGATATTTATTAATAATGTAAGCAAGAAGAAAACTTCATCTCTGCAATATTTATTACCGTTTACATTACTGTATAAATATTTCGGTCTATTTGTAAATGTATTATTTATGTGAGTGTTTATCTGTTTGCCGTAGCGAAACTATTTTATGTCGAATTTTGGCCAAAATTAGTTATGAAAATAATAATGTAGTTCTTTTTGCGCTCTTTTGATGGCATATTCATCTATTTAGAAAACGCGTTATATTTTGTTAATTAAAGATGACAAATTTTTGTCAGTAAACAAAAAAAATACTATTTTTTGTCAGTGAATAAAAAAAATGAAATTTTTTAAACATCAAAACAAAGCTATTGGAACATATTATTATTGTGTAAATTTTAAAATAAAGGTGAGAGATATATTGATTGAGTGGACGTTAATTTTGTAAAAGTCCATTATATTATATATAACGAAAACAAAATTGTTTTAAGTTTTACTGTGATATATTTATTAAAATAGTAACCAGGTTTCGACTTATGAGGTCATTGTCAAACTCCGTTTAAACTTAAAACAATTTTGTTTTCGTTATACCAAAAAAAGTGAGAGATATAGCTGTTAACAACAATCATCCTCAATAATTTCTGACAGAAATTTTAGCATATGGGAAGCAAACGTAATTTTTTTTTTTTAATTTACAGCCATACATTGGTAAATTTCGCTCCGAAATAGTTAATTGTTAAAAATATTTTGATCTCTATGAACACTTTTACCGGAGTACCGACAAGTAACAGGGAAACGAATACCTTCTATGAAAACATGCATCCTTTGTAGTGTAGGTATAATAAAATTATACATACAAGCATCCTATTTATAACAATTTTTTTTTAAAGAAATATATGAATTTTGTGTAATTTTACATTACTGCCATCTATTCTAAAACAAATCAAAGCTTTATTAAAAGCAAATCTTGTCCACACCGAAATTGCCGTATTAGGAAAAAGTGATGAAGAAAAAAATACGGAGTGTTGGATTTCTTTTTGGCATTTTGCATGAAGTTAGCTTGCACGCCGACTTCCTGTCTTTCCTCAATATTATATTATTATTTTATTCCCCAAACGAAACCGGATTCAGTGCTAGTATTAAATGATACGCACCGTTTTACATGCTATTCTGATAATAATAATTGCAATTGTATGTAGGTATGTATGTACAGCAGCAACAACAAGTTTTGTATTGTACCCACGCATTATCAGGTTAATTTAATACCGATGCAGTTGTGGGTCGAGTCGAGACAGTGTGCCTCTTTGAACGTATATAGAGGAATGATGTCTTAATCTGGACACTATTTATACTAAATTAATAAAAATAAAACAAAAATATAATAAAAATGTTTAATGGTGTGGCTGGAAAAATTGATATCTATAACGTGACGTATGCGGAATTTGTAAGGAAAATTGAAGATCTATTGTAGTTGTGTTGTCGTTTGTGTATCGTTTTAGGTTAGCCATTGGCCTTCAGTTGGAATGATCCTTGTAAGAATCGTCTTATTGTCCGTAATAATAATAAAAACACTGTTTGATTTCCAGTAGGTCAACAAGCATAGCTGAAAACGTCGGATTTTATATCCAACATAGTAGAAATTAAACCGTGTTTAATTATAGATATTTTTATTTTTCGTTTAATTTAAATTAAAAATTGATTTCCACAGTATAGACGCAAAAACTCTTGAATTATTAAAAATAATACACTTATATTAGTTACTAATTTAATTTGAAAATAATAATAAATATAAACAGTCTTAATCACGAAACATTCGAAAAATTACATATATTAGTATTTCCACCATGCCTTAAGTCATTAATTAATTAATTAATCGTGAGCCAGTTTTCAAGAGCTTTCGTTCTCATAATAGTACTTTTCTAGTTAAATTTTAAAAAATCTTCTAACATAATATTACATGAATAGAAAAATCGCATAGATGGACCTAGTCCCAGACTAAGCAATGATTCTTGTATCATGGGTACCTACTAACGCGACGATACACATAATACATACAATGCACTTAACACATACACACATAACACCCAGACCCAGGACAATTAGAAAAAGATCTTTCTTAATTTTGCTCTAGCCGGGAATCGAACCCGTGACCTCGTGACACAAAGGTAGGAGAGTTACCTCCATACCGCATCGCCCGACAATAGCTTTTTGAAGTCAGTTAGATCAGCAGTTTTTTTAGCAAAAAAGAAATATATAAAAATCAGTCCGCATAAAACGATTCTCCCCTTACAGAGCCACTCTACAAAATGCAATATTTTTATGAGTCATAATTTAATTTAAAAATAACACTGAAACGGAACATACTGTAGGTACATAGGTACCTACTTACATTTTATTATTTTTTAAGGTAGAACACCCGAAATCAAGTAAATCTATTCATATCATCACAATATATCCCACAAATAGGGTAATCAGTAGACTAACTGCATGTGAAAACACGCAGGTCTGTTTTCTGCGTCCCATTTAAAAATATACATAAGAGGCTATCATCGAATAAGGAGGAATTTAGCCTTCGTAAGACATTCAGTATGGGTGTCCATCGCTGAATTGAAGATGTTAAATTATTTGTAATCTGCTTCTTACACTCGAAAAATACAAGAAAAAATGAGAGACGTCACTCTTTGCCGGGACCTCAAATCTTGAGAATTGTTTTGAAAACAATTTAGTTTTAGAGTTGAATTAAAGAACAGCGTAATTCAGCAGCAGGAATCAAACCTTTCAACTACCGTTTGAAAGTCATATTAAGATATTCATTCATTCATTCAAACTAAAATCACGGCATTTCCCGGTAGTGCATATAAAAGATTTTTTTTTCTGTTTTTGTGGTTTTGCAGCCACGTAGGTACATATATGTTGAATCCAACGCACACACAAAAACAGAAGAACAAATTTGTCAAAAACACCGCGAACTGTATTTTTCTATGTTAGCGATGGCTGCTTGTGTGATATGCTAGTGAGAACAGATGAATGAGCGGAATATGTGATACTTAAATAATTTACTTATCTGTGGTACATGTTTTTGGATGACAGCTGTTATGAATGACTTTTTTCTATTTTGTAAACCATATTTATAGTTGTTATCTGTTATTTATTTATTTTTTACATCAATATACGGCGTGAGCCTTTTACATGTTAAACAACAGTATAATAGACAACAAATACAAACATACACGATAATCAGAAATGTTATGTACTTTTACAAATAAATAAAATAAAAAAAAAACAAAAACTTACAAATCACAATCATGCAGACAAACCGTGGTTCGATACCAGGTGCCGGCGAACTCCCCTTTCACGACACAAGCTTACTGTGAAAGGTGTATAAGGTTGTATTTGGGTTTATAACAAAAACCCAGATATATCTTTTTTAAAAAAAAAAAATAAAAAAAAAAAATCATTCTCTATGTGCCAACAAAAGTTAAAACAACAAACAACGCACACAAAAACAGGTTTATCAAAAACATCGCGAAAACCTAAAAACTTATATATAACAAACATACAAATCGTTCTCTCCGTGCCAACAAAAGTTAAAACATTCAGGATGGTAGACGCACCTCATCGCTGAATTGAAAATGTACAATGTCATATTACGGGATGTTATACAGATAACTGCCTTTTACGTGACAATCGAAACTTACTGTAAAGAGTTGGAGACCTTCGGGATCGTCGTCGGGGATCCCACAAAAGATGAAGTACAGTCGATTCCGCTTAATTGGGACACCGCTTAATCGGGACAGCCGCTTATTTGGGACAAATCTCAAAGAACAGAAACCAAACCAAGAAACCAATAGTAAATTTATATGTTTAATTGGGACAACATTCCGTTTAATTGAGACAGTAAATTTAAGATAACAGCACATATAATGTTACACATATTCTCAAGAAGAAATATATGTACAATGAATTCCCATTTTTGCATTGAATTAAATTGTATGTACCTACCCATTTATTATTTAAATTACGAATTTATTTTTTTTCTTAAAAGTTTATGTTACATATGTATTTGTAATTTATATGATAATTTATATTACATACCTATATGTAATTTACAGTTTTCAAGAGTTTATAAAATAAAATTATTAAAAAAAAATATGCATTGTTATTTTATGTGTGTATTACTGGTTAATGGTCTTAGTTGCCAAAACCAATTATATAAATTTAAAAAAAATGTGAACTTCGCTTAATTGGGACAAAATGCCCAAGTCACGATGTGTCCCAATCAAGCGGAATCGACTGTATCATGATTTTACTAATATATCTATCCGTACTTTCATCATTTGGAGTGGAGTTACATGTTACAGTTACACATGTTACAGTTACATGTTACAGTGGAGTTACATGTTACAGTTACACATGTGGAGTTACCAGCGGACTAAATAACTCTATGCCCGCTGAACACGCTATATTTTTTGTAATTATGTACTTAATTAGGTACCTATAGAGTTTAATAAAAACAAATTATTTTTGAAATTCGAATAATCCCTCCGGGTTTATCAGAAATGTTCTTAATATAAATAATAACGAAATTAAATAAACAGGTAGATGGTATATCGTTGTTTTATTGTTTAATGGAAGGAAATTAATATAAATTGTTGTCGTCTCTCTAAAAACAGACAGGTATGTTCGTTAATTATTCAGGGATTCCATTGAAATTGAACATTAATATATAATCATCGTTAAAAATTAATGTAAATGAGAAAATTATAAATATTTTATTGCTTAGTTCTGTTCGATACCCAAAAATAATTACCATGTTATATTCACAATGAAATTTAACACCTGTCTTCCCTTCTCATTTTTAAAATATAAGAAATTAGTATGGCAATAAACCCACCTGCAAATGTAGAAGCGTTTCATCTATTCGAAATTATTTTAAAATTATCGTCTGACAGCCATTTAATACCCAACATTCTTATTTTAGAGCTGACAACAGCTTAAGTCGGATTGCTCGCACCGTCAGTAACGCTACATTATCTCCATGGTAACAACGAAAATTGCTAATGTTGCACCATTGTTGTCATGGAGTTTAGCTTAGGTTTAGCTTAGCTAAGTAACAACAATATCTCCATAGCAACAGAACAGACTTTTAATATTAGTCTTGCTATCGTAATCATTTTTTTTCTGTTCACAATTTGATATACGAATTAAAGAAAATACCGGACAATTAACAAATATGTTCGAAAAAATGAATGTAAAATACCTATATTTTTAATTCAGCGACGACGTTTGCCACCAATCCTGAATGTCTCAATTTAATATTTATTTATTTATTTATTTATTCATTCTTTACTGTACATTGATATAAAAACAATTACATAAAAGGTATACATTCAAATTAAATACAATCAATATACAGAGGGTGAGTTTATCGCAAAGGCATGAGAGAACAACTTGTGGGATATGCCGCGATGGTACTCATCAACCCCCCCCCCCTCCGTCATTAAAAAAATCGCATTCTAGCGATAAACTCGCTCTCTGTAGATTGAATTGCACAACTGATATTTTCATGATAGTTACTTTATACTTATTGATTTGAAATATTGTAACCAATATACAGTGAAGATATAAATAAATAAATCAATTAAATTATTAATTAAACAAAACCCCTCAAAGCACGAGCTCTGCTCAATTTTGAGGGTAAAACAGATATTATAAAGAATTGTTTGATTGTGTTTATTGTATGTATAATTATATTTAATGTGTTTATTATTATCGCAATAAAAATATTTGAATTTGGCATGGGAATTTTATTTCGCGATCTCAACATAAAAACAGTAATGCTCTTTCTAGACATTTCTCATTCGACATTCTGAATACATGATCCAGCTATGTATAATAAGAATATCGTCTCACCAGTATATTTTTGTTATTCTTAATGGAACACCCTGTTTGTAATGTAACCCTATAAAGTATTTACTTCGCTGTATACCTACCTATACTAAAACATAGCTCATTTAGTTTTACTAATGGTTATGTTTTTATAACATGCAATATACGAATTATTATACAGTACAATGAAATCATCATTGTTATAGTTTACCTACTATACGAATATATAATTAGTAGACATGCAACGAATAGTATATTTGCCGAATACCGAATATTATGCGAGATCATGGGCCGAATAACCGAATATTCGGCGAATATTGTTGTTTGTCTATGGATTGTTTATTGAATTTTCAATATCAGAATTCCGCGATGTTTTATATCTTTGTTCGGTATATCGTTTTTACCCTTATGAATTGACACTAAATAGCTTATTATATTATTTTTTTTTATTATTTATTTGAAAAATATCACAAAAATACATATATATTACACATTTACTAAAATACACTTAAAAATCTATTGTTTACTATCCCATTGAAAGAGTTATACTTGTGTATGGGATAGATTTACAGTATTCTTAATTTTACACATCTAAACAATAATATACTCAACTAATACTTACTCTAGATATATATTCTACTTAATAAAGTTGATATTTTCAACCGACGGTACTTGGTGGAAATTCATGTTGAATTAATTAAAATAAAACACTTATTTGTAGTATATCCACGGTGACTTTTTATTGGACGCGAGCCGGCTTTCAAGAGCTTCCGCTCTCATCATCAGGCTGGCGAAAAGCAATATTCTACTTGACAATTAACTTTTTTTTCAATAAACCTATTTTATTTTTAAATACTCTATAATTCCCGACGTTTTTCAGTTCCTTTGGTAGCCCATTAAACCATTTTGTACCCTGGTAGATGTAATGATGTTGTGTAATAGTTTTCCTACACATAGGTACAGATAAATTACCCGCTATATGTGACCTTCGACTCCGGACTGTATCAGCGACCTGACCATCAAAAGTTTCTTTATGTATCTGTTTATGTATATATTTTAACCTTTTAACATTTCAATATATCGACCACTTTAAATTATTTTATATATCACGTTCTTGACTTTTCTGTATTGACTAACATTCCTCAGGTGGTCTAATAATATTACATACCTTTGACTTTTTACTTTTAATTTTTGACATCTATTAAAATTACTTGTATTTTTTGACATCTCATTTGTTTTGTTAAGAATATTTCATGCTGACTATGTAAAAGCTATTATCAAGTACATATTATAAAATCTAAAAAAAAAAAATCCGTTCGTTTTCCCAATGTACCTATGTTTAAATTTTTATTAATTTGTGGTTCTTGTTTTATTGTCCATTTTATGTGTTGTGTGTGTCAATACTGTTTGTGTACATTATTATAATTATGTTTTAATATTTATATGTAAAAGGCCCAGGCCGTGAATAGATATATAAATAAATAAAAAATAAATATTCTGCAAAACAATAGTGAGAGCGTGTGGTACTCCCAATCGCGCATCTTCGTGTAGGTATATCATAGACATACATATTATGTACCTACTAGACTTGCAGTGCGGTACATTTTTTCGAAATTTTTACGTTCCAACATTATTATTAATCACAATATTATTTTGTTTCACTCCATATCACATTAAATTAAGTAATTAGATATTTGAAGATTAATAATTATGAATCTGCAGTAGTTGACAATGAAATAGCAACAATCTACAAGCTATTATTAGTTCCTTTCAGTTTAACATTTAAACTATTCGGCCGAACACCGAATAATAGACTAAATATTCGGTATTCAGCCGAATAGTAAAAATGTTGCCGAATAGGCAGAATACAGAATAGTTGCCGAAT
The DNA here is from genome assembly GCA_947579605.1 of Athripsodes cinereus. NCBI lineage: Eukaryota > Metazoa > Arthropoda > Insecta > Trichoptera > Leptoceridae > Athripsodes > Athripsodes cinereus. The sequence goes on from OX388306.1 coordinate 4,823,251, forward strand.
ATTCGTTACATCTCTAATAATTAATTTGTTTTTCATTTAGGTTCTTTTCAATAAGTGTATCTCGTTTCTTGTCTTTAATTCTTGTAATCTTCGGCAAAGAATGGATCTTCCACTCTTTTCTCTAAGTTTTCGAGTATCCTTTAAAGGGCAGATAATCGTAAAACATCAGATGAAGCATGAACGATGAAAAAATTAGTAAATATTCTAAACATTTTTGTAACTTTATTGTTGCTATGTCGTATGTTTCGTAAAATGAATTAATGTAATTTACTCTGTGTAATAGCGGTACAACAGTTAATTAGGTGCCTACCGTTAACGATAATCTGTGAAGGTCGCGTGAAAAATCATTTAAATTGTACTGAAATGAGCGGTTAAGGGGAACAAAAGCCTAAACCCGCAAGGTTTATTTATTTATTTATTTATTTATTTATTTTATTCTTCTTGCACATCATCATTCATATTATAACAAATTAAATAAAGCAGTATACACAAGAAAAAATGTGATGATGTGCAGTGGCGAGATTATCACTATATAGTGATTTCTTCCATCTAACCACGTCACATTAACACTAAACAGAAATAATAATAATAAAAACAAAAACAATAAGAAAAATAGCTACACAAATTAGATTGAAAAAAAAACGAAAAAACTACAATCCACACACCTAACACTCGAAAGGGATCGGGAACTATAGGAAGAGGTTAGGGGACGGATGGTGAATTAGAAGACAATAAATACTTCTTGACGGCGTATTTAAACCCATTAAAAGATTGAGATATTCTATGAGAAGAAGGGAGATTATTCCAGCAACGATCACCACATACTGAGAATGAGATATGAAGGTATGAAAAATCATAATATATATTTCATTGATTTCTTTATGTTTTAATTTATTTTATTTAAAAAAAAAAGCCGTGAAGAATCCAGCAAAGAATTGGTCTCCCACTCTTTCCCGAAGTTTTTGAGCGTTCTGTAAAAGACTCGAAAAATAAAGACATGTAAAATACTCGAAAAAACAGGACATTTTACATCGTAAATTCAGCAATCAGGTTTGCCTCCCAGGTGAATGTCTTAATTTTTTGTTGGCATGGAGAAGACAGCTTGAATGTTTATTACATGCAGCTGATCTGTTGGCTACCCCACGTGTAGAATATGATTCAAAGAATAAAGGTAAACAATATAATAAATTATGTACACGAAACATAATTATGAAAATAATCATGCAACTCCATAACACTCGAATTTGACAAAATAATTTTCAACATAACATTGAATTTGGTTAAGGTTTTCGTTGCACTATAAAATAATATGAGGTATGTGATGTTCAAAATGCGGCGTACAGACAGCTGGATGCGAACGTCAATCATCAAGCATCAAGCAAAAATCTTAAATCTTTCGGCGACAATTCGGAGCATTCTCCGAAGAAATATTGGAATATATGCCTTCGTTACCTGTCCATGAGACGTAACGAAGGCATTCATTCGAATATTTCTTCGGAGAATGCTCCGAATTGTCGCCGAAAGATTTAAGATTTTTTGCTTGATGATTGACGTTCGCATCCAGCTGTCTGTACGCCGCCAAAGACGATAGAACTACAATTTCTTGAGATTGTGGCTTAAGCTTTTGTTACACTAAACATCTCAAATAACAGTAAACTTTTTATTTATTATTTTCTGTATGTACTTTCACTTTAGGTATAAAAAAATAACACAGAAATGAAAATTAAATTACTATTATCATTCCATTGATCAAATTATAATATTTTATCTACGTAGACTGTGCCTTCTGCGTGGCTGGACCGTTGATGAGGAGCAAAATATTCTCCATGATTAGCGAAATCTGAAGAATACTACTACTATACCATCATGGCATATCCCACAAGTGGGGTAGCCAGCAGACTAGCTGCATATAAAAAATGCAAGCTGCCTTCTCCGTGCCATTATATATCAAGACATTCAGGATGGGTGGCAAACCTCATCGCTGAATTTAAGATGTAAAATGTCTTATTTTTCGAACACCTGCCTTTTACAGGACACTCGAAAACTTATGGAGAAGAGTGGGAGACCAATTCTTTACCGGGTGCTCCACGGGATATCCACTGAAGAATACTCAGACATTCAAATCAGTCCAATTGGACACAAGATACAATACAATAGGCAAGTGTTATGATTCTTTGTGTAATGGAGCCCATGCGGTGGTTTTACCACAAAACGGCGCGTTTTAAAACAAAAAATTTAGGTTATTTGCAGCGCCGGATCAACCGCATTTTGCGCTTGGTTCAAATATATATACTGCGCCCCCCCCCCCCCCCAAACTTCTAAAAAATATATTCATATCTTAGCAAAACTGTATAACACGCAAAAAATAAGTAGTTACATTTCTTATTTGCCACTTTTACAATATGTAATTAGTATCTTATAAAATGTTATGTATCGACCTAACACTATGTTTATTGATATACTTAGGTGAAACATATTTAGTATTTTGATTTAAAAAAAATTCCCTCAAATACAAGACATTGTTAAATATGATGAAAAACAACAACAAAATCAAATATTATACTATTATTTCAGTACTTACTTACTTGCGATTTATGGAAGTAAATATAGCTACCTACATATTTAGGTATTTCATATAAAAGTTGATACGGGTGTTCCAGGCTTTCAGCAGCGCTACCCTCCGGGATTCACTCCTCTACTCTCAGAAGGGGGGGGGGGGGACTTACCTCTTTTCCCGGCTAGCTCACCCTGATGGAGATAAGTCCTCAGTCCTCCGCTCCTACGAACAGCCGGAGGTAGCTAACAACCCGTACGATATCTTCCTCTGCGGATTTGAACCGCGAGAGGGCCTTTCTCTCTTCCTTCTTCGCAACTCAATAAGTATGCAAGCAAGTGGTGGGATAGGGAATGCTAACTATTCTACTAATTGTAAACTCTAGAGAATTGGATACAAAATATGGTTTATTTACACAATTAAACAATAATATTACTCAACAGTTTCCACCTTGATAATATCACAATATACAGTAATAGTAATGTATTTTTCAATAAGTAGGCAATAATAATAATAAAAAAAATAATATATATAGTTAAGACAGCTATTATTTACAAGAGAAATTTATAAAAAATCATGTATATATATGTATGTAACTCAGTGTAATGTTATATTCATATATAAAAAGCAATGTAATCAATACGATGAAAACAATTGAAACATTATTCTAGTCTCATAAAACTGCGAGCTCTAGATTAATTAAGGCTAGATTAACCTGACAGTAGTCGTACCGCTAGGTACTTGTGTATGACAAATTAATATTATTATTTTCACTATCAATTATTCATGAAAACTTTATAATTAAGTGAGAGTATCAATTGGTAGTTATTTACACATAAAAAAAAAAAATGAACCCACTAATAAACCATAATAAATGCTGATTCATAACAATATTTAAAGTCAGTCATCCATAATCAGTTGTTCATAAAACAAAATATTATCAAATAATATTAAATACACAAAATCAAAATCAAACTAATAGTCATACCACAACAAGGTAACTATCCACGATAATAATTTATCCAGGTCATCAATAACTAGTTACTCATTAAAACATAATAATTATCAATCAATAATTTGATAACAATGTGTATAATAAAAATAAAGTAGACATAAATTTAAATTAAAACAATTTTTCTTACGATATGATTAACCCCGCCTCCGATGTATGTAATTCTTATCTTCCCTTTCGACCTCGAGTAGCGAAATAAGAAAATTAATCGAAATCTGAATGTAGGTATCTCCCGTTTCCTGACGCACAGCATTCACGTGTCCTCCCCTTCTAAGTGAAATCTCCCCGTTGGCTAATTCACCTCTGAACCTCTGCGACGTCACACAGTTTACACTAGTCGTAGGCTCCTTGCGTTATGATTTTAATTTGCCAACTCATTGAGTAAAGTCTATCGCACCGCTTCGACAGCTAATCAATCAGTAATCAATGATTTACTATAGATTAGAATAGTTGGTTGATTGGTATTGTGTAATTACACACCGATATATTCGTTTACTTGTTCACTACGAATCATTTGACTCACAATTATTAGTTCTTATTCACGATTATTAATATCTTATTATTAATTTCTCCCAAATTTTCGCGACTATGTATAACAATCTCGATCGATCAATTTGAATTTGAATATGAATTTGATCTCACTACAAACAATCTCTAAGTTATCTCCGCGAATTAATTTCTCACAACAAAATCACTTTTCGCGAATACTACTCGCGATTCTCCGCGAATAACTAAATCGCGATTTCTCTTCTCAACTGAATTTTAATCTTCTCGGCCCTTCCGCGAATAACAATCGCGGTATCCCTTCACAACTAAATTTGAATTCCTGACCCTCCGCGAATAACGATCGCGGTAGCCCTTCTCAACTGAATTTTAATCTGTCTCATTTTCCGATATGTATGAGCTTTTATACCAGATTTCGCGGACAAAATCTCTAATTCTCCAATCACGACGTACTCCCTTATCTCTCGCATCCACCCCTAAGATTCTCGCCAATGTAACACAGGGATGCGGTCCGAACGTCGTTCTATCTTATTTTAACATCTTCTATCTCTTCCTAACATTGTACCGCCTTTCGAGTCGTAATTTATGGCTTAGATACTAATCATCTATGCGCTTCACATCTCCTTCTCCATTCAAAACTCATAATATCAATAATAATTCTCGACTCTAAAAATATCTATCGGTTTATCTATTTACTCCCCTTCATATTTAGGTAGATCTTGCTTATTTCATTTCTATCACGACACATACCTAATTAAGATATCCATGTTTCACATTTAGGTATCTTTATCTTATTCCTACACTTAATTAAAATTTACAAATACATAATGAAGACTACTCATATCTCGTAAATATCGTATAAATAATTCTATTTCATTATTTATTTATACCTAGACGTCCAATGATTATTACCTAAAATCATAGTAGGTATAAGATTAGTAAAAGAAAGTCTTACATACACCTCATACAATATACGATAAAAATTATTGATAACAAATTCCCGATATCAATTAATTATCTATATATCTATATTCACTTCTACTTATTCATTCAATAAAATCAGACCTTACGTACCCACTTTGGGTTCATTGCAACAACATTCTAAAATTATTCTCTCCTTTAATTCGGATCTCTCGTAATTATAAATTATTCTCACTTTCTATCTTCACCTGTGTATTAATAAGCCTACTTACACACCTATTAATTAGTCCGGCTATCCTTCCATTCATTTCAATATGATTTTCAACAACTGATAATGTAGTACATAATTGATTGATCAACACTTCTTTATTAATAATCCCCCCAATAACGCAAGTAAGTACATACATACTGCGTTATATTAGTGGTAGGTATTTCGTGACGTATATAATTACTGGCCACCTAGATAGAATTTCTTATCAGCTCCCTTTTTTTTCCATGTTCTATTTTACTGTCGCATTTATTGTTTTTCAGCAAAATATCTCATTCCCACGGACTACATTTCAATATTGTCTTTTTTCTCTTTGAGGAAGCCGCGTTTATTATTTCACAACAAGATATTCGAACTTCCTAATAATATTATCTTCTATAATATTTTACGACCCCCTTAGAAAATCACAAAGAATATGCCGGCATCCCGTCCCACGTGCGAATGCAATCTGTTTATTGCACAACGCCAGGTACCTTAACTAATTGGACCTCGCCGCTTTCTTCTCACGAGTGATTATGCAAATATTTCCATAATATTCGTAAACAAAATATTTGTCACCAATAAATATAATTGCTCTACTAATTATCTAGTTTGCCGCTGATAGCAAAATTTCACATTTTTTTTTTCTTATCTCATACAGATGTAGGTATTTGGGAGATTTTTGGTCGTTCTAAAATACAGAACCATAACAATCCACCCCACTCAGGCGACCAAAAACTCCCATATGAAAGAAAACACACACAATCTGAATTATTACACACCCCTATAGAAATCAAAACATCTACCTGGACATCAGGTTCTCCTATCAAAGTTATACAATTGTTTTTTTTTTTTCTTGCAAACATTGCTAATAATTAACTAACTTCAAGAACCCTCTTATAGTTCCTCTTCCTCTGATCTAGCCTCAGGAATGCGCAGTGCTAGTCCAAAGAACTTAAGAGTGCAGATGATTCAAGTGCCCGGCGCCAATCCATTTAGTTTTACTCTTTTAACCAATCATAACTTTTAGCGTCAAATGGATAAATACACTAATACTCAAATTATCTCAAAATTTTAAATCATCTGCTACCCTCGTTTGCTGAATTAACCCTCTCATAATTTGTACCTATCCCCCCTTATTACATCATAATATATAAAACCATAACATCGTCATCGATATATACATATGCAACGTGATTATGCAACATCTTATCAATATCTATACATCAACATCATTATTAATATATACATACATACAAAGTGATTATACATCATTATTAGTATATATACACATAACCTGGTACCTACTACGGGTACGTATTATTTACACAAATTGCAAAACTTATCATTATATTATATCAATTTATCTATTAATTTAAATAAGCAATTTCAACTCCTGTATATATTCTCATCTTTTCACAATTATCATTAATACAATTTCCATATCTCATCTTAATGATATTTACAATACTCTTATCAAATCAAAACATATTACCAAGGTGGAAGGCTTATTTATATACATTATAAATTAATAAAAAAAAAAAAAGGAAAATTACAAGTATTTGAAATTTCAAACACATAATAAAACCGCTACTTCAATCTATCTTAAAAGATAACTTTATACCTAATCTATCCCCTCCTATTTAAATGTTGTGAAATTTACTTCTAACTATCTCAGACTATCCTAAGTAGGTATTCCTCCTTTTTAGAACTGACTAAGTGCCCTACTTAGTCCGATATGGTTTCGCGAACCAATTATCACCTGTCCCATGTGAAACACCTATCATAAGATCTACTCTCTGGATTTTTCTACAGCGTACGTGACCCTGGGAAGACCCTGATTAATTTCCACTTAATTAATCCGCCGATCGACAATTACTGCCGATCAACACCTGGCTCCCCCCATTCATTCGGATCCCCGACAACTGTTCAACTCGGTTAGCTATCACACACATTAAATTTAATTTAATACCCCATTTTACAAATAATATAATATATATACCTCCGTTAATATAATTTACCTACCAAATATTTAACATACCTAAAACCTAGAACATATACATTTTTGTTAAACCTAAAACTTCTTATCTAAGTCATCTTATTTCTACACGACCTATAATTATTTGGAATAAAAAAAATCTATACCTACTTATTTACATCTTACGAAATTTACACTATAACACATTTTACCTAGTCTATGTACATTCCGTCAACGGTTCCATGTTGACCACCTGCAGTAATTTTTCGTTTTCCCGGCTTTTACGGGACACACAAAAACATACTGAAAAAAAAGTGGGGGCTATATTCTTCAGCCGTAAACCCCACGGCTAACTTTCTACAACCCCCTAACTAATCTCCCCGTGGTGCTTATTCAGCAACTACTTCTTGTGGTTGGGTAGAGGCCTCCCCTATCTCTATCCACTCCTCTTTCCATACCAAACGCTTACAAAACAATACCTATCTAGACCTTCCCTATCATCCTCACCTACCACTTGCTTACGCCGTAATAACCTTAAAAGAGAGAACTTAGGTGTAACTCCCTGGTTACCCCAACAGTTCGTGCTTAGTACCTGAAAAACAGGTCTAAGCTAGCCCCACGTTACAGCGCCAAACATATGATACGGGTGTTCCAGGCTTTCAGCAGCGCTACCCTCCGGGATTCACTCCTCTACTCTCAGAAGGGGGGGGGGGACTTACCTCTTTTCCCGGCTAGCTCACCCTGATGGAGATAAGTCCTCAGTCCTCCGCTCCTACGAACAGCCGGAGGTAGCTAACAACCCGTACGATATCTTCCTCTGCGGACTTGAACCGCGAGAGGGCCTTTCTCTCTTCCTCCTTTTTAAACTCAATAAGTATGCAAGCAAGTGGTGGGATAGGGAATGCTAACTATTCTACTAATTGTAAACTCTAGAGAATTGGATACAAAATATGGTTTATTTACACAATTAAACAATAATATTACTCAACAGTTTCCACCTTGATAATATCACAATATACAGTAATAGTAATGTATTTTTCAATAAGTAGGCAATAATAATAATAAAAAAAATAATATATATAGTTAAGACAGCTATTATTTACAAGAGAAATTTATAAAAAATCATGTATATATATGTATGTAACTCAGTGTAATGTTATATTCATATATAAAAAGCAATGTAATCAATACGATGAAAACAATTGAAACATTATTCTAGTCTCATAAAACTGCGAGCTCTAGATTAATTAAGGCTAGATTAACCTGACAGTAGTCGTACCGCTAGGTACTTGTGTATGACAAATTAATATTATTATTTTCACTATCAATTATTCATGAAAACTTTATAATTAAGTGAGAGTATCAATTGGTAGTTATTTACACATAAAAAAAAAAAATGAACCCACTAATAAACCATAATAAATGCTGATTCATAACAATATTTAAAGTCAGTCATCCATAATCAGTTGTTCATAAAACAAAATATTATCAAATAATATTAAATACACAAAATCAAAATCAAACTAATAGTCATACCACAACAAGGTAACTATCCACGATAATAATTTATCCAGGTCATCAATAACTAGTTACTCATTAAAACATAATAATTATCAATCAATAATTTGATAACAATGTGTATAATAAAAATAAAGTAGACATAAATTTAAATTAAAACAATTTTTCTTACGATATGATTAACCCCGCCTCCGATGTATGTAATTCTTATCTTCCCTTTCGACCTCGAGTAGCGAAATAAGAAAATTAATCGAAATCTGAATGTAGGTATCTCCCGTTTCCTGACGCACAGCATTCACGTGTCCTCCCCTTCTAAGTGAAATCTCCCCGTTGGCTAATTCACCTCTGAACCTCTGCGACGTCACACAGTTTACACTAGTCGTAGGCTCCTTGCGTTATGATTTTAATTTGCCAACTCATTGAGTAAAGTCTATCGCACCGCTTCGACAGCTAATCAATCAGTAATCAATGATTTACTATAGATTAGAATAGTTGGTTGATTGGTATTGTGTAATTACACACCGATATATTCGTTTACTTGTTCACTACGAATCATTTGACTCACAATTATTAGTTCTTATTCACGATTATTAATATCTTATTATTAATTTCTCCCAAATTTTCGCGACTATGTATAACAATCTCGATCGATCAATTTGAATTTGAATATGAATTTGATCTCACTACAAACAATCTCTAAGTTATCTCCGCGAATTAATTTCTCACAACAAAATCACTTTTCGCGAATACTACTCGCGATTCTCCGCGAATAACTAAATCGCGATTTCTCTTCTCAACTGAATTTTAATCTTCTCGGCCCTTCCGCGAATAACAATCGCGGTATCCCTTCACAACTAAATTTGAATTCCTGACCCTCCGCGAATAACGATCGCGGTAGCCCTTCTCAACTGAATTTTAATCTGTCTCATTTTCCGATATGTATGAGCTTTTATACCAGATTTCGCGGACAAAATCTCTAATTCTCCAATCACGACGTACTCCCTTATCTCTCGCATCCACCCCTAAGATTCTCGCCAATGTAACACAGGGATGCGGTCCGAACGTCGTTCTATCTTATTTTAACATCTTCTATCTCTTCCTAACATTGTACCGCCTTTCGAGTCGTAATTTATGGCTTAGATACTAATCATCTATGCGCTTCACATCTCCTTCTCCATTCAAAACTCATAATATCAATAATAATTCTCGACTCTAAAAATATCTATCGGTTTATCTATTTACTCCCCTTCATATTTAGGTAGATCTTGCTTATTTCATTTCTATCACGACACATACCTAATTAAGATATCCATGTTTCACATTTAGGTATCTTTATCTTATTCCTACACTTAATTAAAATTTACAAATACATAATGAAGACTACTCATATCTCGTAAATATCGTATAAATAATTCTATTTCATTATTTATTTATACCTAGACGTCCAATGATTATTACCTAAAATCATAGTAGGTATAAGATTAGTAAAAGAAAGTCTTACATACACCTCATACAATATACGATAAAAATTATTGATAACAAATTCCCGATATCAATTAATTATCTATATATCTATATTCACTTCTACTTATTCATTCAATAAAATCAGACCTTACGTACCCACTTTGGGTTCATTGCAACAACATTCTAAAATTATTCTCTCCTTTAATTCGGATCTCTCGTAATTATAAATTATTCTCACTTTCTATCTTCACCTGTGTATTAATAAGCCTACTTACACACCTATTAATTAGTCCGGCTATCCTTCCATTCATTTCAATATGATTTTCAACAACTGATAATGTAGTACATAATTGATTGATCAACACTTCTTTATTAATAATCCCCCCAATAACGCAAGTAAGTACATACATACTGCGTTATATTAGTGGTAGGTATTTCGTGACGTATATAATTACTGGCCACCTAGATAGAATTTCTTATCAGCTCCCTTTTTTTTCCATGTTCTATTTTACTGTCGCATTTATTGTTTTTCAGCAAAATATCTCATTCCCACGGACTACATTTCAATATTGTCTTTTTTCTCTTTGAGGAAGCCGCGTTTATTATTTCACAACAAGATATTCGAACTTCCTAATAATATTATCTTCTATAATATTTTACGACCCCCTTAGAAAATCACAAAGAATATGCCGGCATCCCGTCCCACGTGCGAATGCAATCTGTTTATTGCACAACGCCAGGTACCTTAACTAATTGGACCTCGCCGCTTTCTTCTCACGAGTGATTATGCAAATATTTCCATAATATTCGTAAACAAAATATTTGTCACCAATAAATATAATTGCTCTACTAATTATCTAGTTTGCCGCTGATAGCAAAATTTCACATTTTTTTTTTCTTATCTCATACAGATGTAGGTATTTGGGAGATTTTTGGTCGTTCTAAAATACAGAACCATAACAAAGTTTAAAAAAAAAAGTTGAAGAAAACTACTACCACACACATAACCTCGAATATAGACACTTGACTGTTCCTTTTATTAATTTGTATTATTTATAAAGGCTGATACAGCCGTTTACAATATGTAAATAAATAAATAAAATAACTATTTTAATTAATATTGTAATATACGCCCATAATAACATACCTAATGGTTGCAATATTTTTAATAATTATCTTAGTACTATCACTATGATATTATAATTTATATATATATATATATTTAGTTACAATCCATTGGATTGGTCTGCAACGAGTTTGGTTTTTCTTCTCCATTCCTCCCTATTCTCAGCCAGTCTTTTAAGCTCTACGTATGAGCCACAGTTCATGTCCCTCTTCAGTTGGTCCATATATGCGTCTCTTGGTCGGCCTCTGCCATTTGTTCCCTCGGTCTTACCCTCCGCGATGGCGATGAGTAGTCCTGGGTGCCTGATGTTGTGGCCAATCCAGTTAGCTCGTTGTTGGCTGATTCTCTTAAGGAGTTGCCTTTTTTCGCCTACCCTGGTTAAGACTTCTTCGTTTTCGACGTGCTCCGACCAATGGATCTTAAGCATGCGTCTGTAGCACCACATCTCAAAGGCCGCCAACCGTCCGCTTTCACTCTTGCTGATGGTCCATGTCTCACAACAAATCTACGCATATTAAAGCATACGTACCTATTGCGTTGCGACTATGAAGCGAATTTCATACATTTCATTCGGGTACATTCGTATATACTTCGGTGCATCTTGTCTAAATACGAAGGTAATTCGTGTTCCGAGGAACATCCAGTGATGTTATACTATAATAATTATATCACTAGGAACAGTCGATCCGAGTAGCGCTCCTTAGCCTAAGTAATGTTTTATCATAATCAACCAAACCACAGATTATTTACGCTAGGTAATATTTATATTTCTGGTTTTTATTTGAAAAATCATAGCGCCCCTTTTGAATGTATTAGTGAGAATCTATGTAGGGCGCACTTGGTTGTATTGGACGACCGCTGGTTCAGTAGGTAATTATTATTATTTCATTCTACAGTATTACTTGGTTGTAGCGAAATGTTTAAAAGGCGCGTTGTATGTATTAGTGAGAATCTATGTGGAAGCGTTGAGGAAGTATTAGTGGCCTAGTGAGACGCAAGGAACAATATTATTTATTATTCTTCTTATTTCATTTTACGGCAATGCACCCGCAATCGAGTGAATTATGAACAATATTTATTATTACATATTTCATTTTATTACTCGGTTGTAGGAGCTAGTAAGAAAACGGAGATAAAAGATTTGGACCTTTATTATGTATGGAAAAGTTAGAGTACGTAACATTCAAAATTCTTTGAACTCAAATGTGTATATTATAAGACGATAATGATTAGGCATTAGAGCGTGTAACTTTTCGCGGGAATTTCAAAAATATGTTCTCTTATAAAACCGATACATTTTGTGATATGTGTAACTTTGTATGCAAGCGGAAGTACTTTTTATATTATTTATTTATAAAATCTCTGGTTACAACTAAAACTAGAGTTAATCTACGTAGCGCCTTTTACTTTATGCGCCCTGGTGGGCCGAACCATTTGAACCTATGGTAGATCCGGCGCTGGTTATTTGACATTTTAACATAACATGCATAGACAATTCACACAAAACGAACTAGTCCCAAACTAAGATATGAATCTTATATTATAGGTACTAACGCGACGATACACATATAAACAGTGCACTAAACTATATATACTTCTTACTATTTATTTATTTTTTTCATCAATTTAGTTGCATGAAACTGTAACTGTATATTAATGTCTTCGTATGTCAAATTGTTACTATTCTTTTTGTTCAACATGTAAAAGGCTTTGCCGTATAAAAGTGAATAAATAAATAAACACCTAGTCCCAGAACAATTTGAAAAAAGTGAATCTTCATTTTGCTCTGGCCGGGAATCGAACCTGAGACCTCGTGATTCAAAGGGAAGAGCGTTTATGCTAAGTCCACTGGTAACTAAATGCAACTTAGGCATTATTATGATCAACAAAGTATAGACTATTATTGTATCCACTTTTATAACAATGTCTTATTTTTAAATACAGACATTCTTTTTTCGAATGGCAACATTGTAACAGCTGGCTTCCTCTCAAACTTCTAGAGGGCATCAACAAATGATGATCCGAAAAAACTGCAACAGCATTGTCCTACATAGATGATACTTAGATAGTTGATTGATCAGATGGCATTATAAATAGATAAATAAGATAAATTATTATTGTAAGTACAAAAATATTGAATAAATAAATAAGTAAAATGTTGTTGAAGTAGTATGTATAGTGATTGGAGATATTTAGATAAGGTAACCAGAGTTTAAACATTGATAAAGCGGGACATCATTGGCCGGGGGCGTCCATGGTTAAAAGTTTGATCTATATGAAGCATAGACATACTTAACTTGCAGTGCTATACATTTTTTCGGATTTTTGTGTTCCAACATCGATGTCCTCCAAGCATTAGCAATGTATTGTCTTACAACGATCTAGTATAGGTATCTTTGATATGGAAAAAAAAATCATGCACGCAAAAATAATATTGTAGCATTTTTTTAAACATAAGTACAATATACAAATATATGTATAGTATCATACTCATTAGCATATTTCTCATTTGAGTGTTTAAAACTTTAAAACGTTTAAATCTCACTGTTTAAAAGGTCATAAAATTTTTGCTAAGAGTTTATTAAATTATATTTCATTCATAAAGTATCTTTCAAAGTCTCATCACTTAATTATAATTGTTCTGATATTCACACTTTATTTAACGTAAAAACAACATAAATAACTACTTTGGGTTAGTTGGAAGAAATCACGCCTCAGCGGTAATCTCGCCCTCTGTATATTGATTGAATTACTGTATTTGTATGTGTGTAATTTTTTTTGTAATCAACGTACAATCAAGAATAAATAAATAAATGAAATTGAATTACAATACATGGCAGCCGAAAACGCCGTTTCCTAGCTATTCGTACCTTCTTAGAAAAATCGGGATATTTTTTAATTGCTTAAAATCCAAACGGTTCCGCCAAAAACTGGACGTCTGGTCGCCTCGTATTTATAGTAAATTGTGACAGTAATGTAGAGTTACTGTGAAAAGAGGAATATCCCAATTATTGATTTACAAAACACACAAAAAAGTCTGTCATTCTTAAAGTAAACTTATTAATCAATTCACTAAATTTATTAAAAAAATATATACCAAAGTATGACGTAGAAATGCCAAAAATATGGTTGTATTATATAAAAGATAATTTTTATCACTTTTCTTATGGATAGCCCTCTTTTCGTCGCAACATTTCAATAAATTCTACTATCGCTATAACAGATGGCAAGCATAATTCTACTTAACATCATTTCTACTATCAAAATAGTTTAAGAATATTATAAGTTTTTATTGTTCAACTGGGCTTGGGCCCAACGTACAGATTAACAAATCTAAGCAGAACACAGACATCTCGATCGGAGAACGATGAAAACATAATTTTGTCATCTGCGTGGTGAGCCCAAGTCCAGTTAAACAATAAAAAAAATAGTAAATATTCTAAACATATCTGAATTGTATGATCGTTAAATGGTAATTTTTAAGATAAGCTTTACAAGTCAAATTACTGAGCCAGTATTAAAGCGCGAATTGTGTTTTTGTTTTTTTAGATTCATTATACTCAAATCGTGTCAGACTTGCTACGAGTTTATAGTTACTACATGTTAACTTTCCACTTGTATTTGGTTCTTCTGTTTGATTCGTTAATGTGTAATGTTCTTCATATAAAAAAAAAACTACAATAGGCAAGTGTTGCCAGCCAGCGCAGATTCTCTATGATAAGACATCATACAATGCGCCATATATTTCAATATTTGGCGGTATGTGAATGATGCAGTGTTAAAGAGAATGAACCAAATTGTAAAATAACCGGGTTAATTGGAAGACATCGCATTTTAGCGATAAACTGGCCCTCTGTACATTGAATTGTATAACAGATATTTTTATGTTACTGTTTTATTTTGTAATATGTATTGTTACCAATGTACAGGGAAGAATAAAATAAATAAAATAAAAATGAATAAATTCATACCATCACTGCATTTCCCACAAATGGATACTCAACTTCATGTAATTAACACGCAAGTCGTCATCTCCGTGCCAGTAAAAGTTGAGACATTCAAGATGGAAAGCATAACTCAACTCTTAATTGTAGATGTAAAATTCTTAAAACGTGATGTTTTACGAGTCTGCCTTTTACAGGACACTCGAAAACTTACTAAAAAGAGTAGGAGATCTAATATTCTTCGCCTGGGACTCCACGGATAATGATTGCCATTATTAAAAAGTATCTTAATTATTATAGACATTAAAATAAATTGTCAATTTCAAACATTTACCGTAGTAACATCAGCCGTAGGTACAGTCGGCTCAAGAATAAATCTTACATGAGTAAGTATGTACATATTGTACATAGGTTCATTATTTGAAAAGTACAATGCCTACCGAAATAACAATAATAATAATATATCATAGGTGTCTACTTCACTACAACATTGCGTTTTACTTTCTTTCTATGCAATTAATGGGAGTGTAAAATTGGGATTTGAATTATCATCATCGTAGTAGAGTATCGCATCAAAGTAGAGCAGTTAATTCATTGTGAGTAATTATAACATTAGTGTACGTAGACGTAGGTAACTATACCTATATTATATTTTACACTATCTAACGAATTATATACCTAGATTCCGAATTTATTTTACGGTGCTCTGGGTTTGAAAGAAAATGTTATGAGCCATAATGAGAGTAACTAGCAAATATTTTTTAACCCTCTGATTACCAGTGTTCCCGTAATAGGAACATGAAGAATTTTGAGTATTTATCGGTATTTATTTTGTAAAACTCCGAATTTATTTTACGGTGCTCTGAGTTTGAAAGAAAACGTTATGAGCCATCTATAATATAGGAGTAACCAGCTTATAGAGTAACCTATACTTACCAGAGTAACCTATACTTTTTTAACCCTCTGATTACCAGTGTGGCCGTATAGGAACATGAAGAATTTAGATATATGTTTTGAAAAACTACATATCTATGTATAACAAAATTAAAATATGTTTAAAAAAATTATTAGGTGGTCAATTTATTATAGTGACCCGGGTTTATTGGAAGACATTGCTTCAAGACAATAAGTAGGTACACCTGTTGAACAAATTTATTTTGACAATAAAGTGTTTATTATCTGGAATTGTTTACATTGTTTTTATATTTAAGTAGTTTTTTGTATGTGTAGGTATATTTGTTTTGGTATCTATATGTTCTGGTATCTATTATCTGAAACTATTTATTTCATTTTATTTATTAATTATTTTTATTTTATTTTAGTTTTTGTTTAATGGGTTAGTTGGAAGATATCGCGCTTCAGCAATGAGCGCGCCCATTGCACAAATTTATTTGTTTTTATTTTAAGTTATATCTGGGTTTTTTTATAAACCTACATACACCTTTCACGTTTGTTCAGTAATAATGTTGTCATTTTTTCTTTTCTACTGTTGATTTTTGTGCAATAAGGATTTTTTATTATTATTAACTAGTAAAACTTATTTTAGTAACACATATTTTCTTATAAATGAGAAAATTTATTTAGCAAACATCGCCTGGTTAGAATAGAATTAATGGATTGTGCGGAAATTGTTAAGAAAGGTTGGTTTTATAATGTGTAATAAAAACTTTACTGTTGTATTCACTAATTGATGTTTTATTTTTCCGAACTTTGGTATTATTTTTTGAGCGTGATTTCCATGTTCACAACTTTTGATTAGAAAATTGAATACTACCATCCCATCACGACGTATTCCAGAAATGAGGTAGCCAGCAAACCAGCCGCATTCAATAAACATGCAAGCTGTCCTCTATTTGTCATCAAACAATTAAGACATTAAAAAAGAGTGGCAAACCTCATCGCTGAATTTAAAATTCCTTTATTTTTCGAAAACGAGATAGAAAACAAAGACTACAATTAAGACGAAAACTTACTCTTTCCTTTTCTTCTCGTTGAGTTCTGTGCAACAGGAGGCAAATTTTCCACAAACTCCGACTGAAAACTACTACGTCCGTCTCTTTTACTCTCATTATTTTTATCACTATTCACAACATTGTCTCCCCAAATATCATAATCTTTACTCAACTCTGACAGCTCACAAAAAGGCGGGAAGAACAAAACGCAAAAGAACAAAATTTGAAAAAGTTGTGCACTTTTATGCATCTTGAATAAATTACGTTTGCGGCCGGCACATTAATTAATTAGTTTAATGAATTTAAGCTTAATTATTATAAAACAAGAACTCTTAAATTTTTAATTAAATATTTAACAGTTCTCTCTGCCTTTCCACTGCACTTTTGTGTAATTAATTTCTAATAAATAAATCAGTTATTAACAAATATTTCGAACTATTAAAATATTATCTCTCTAGTATTATAAAGTTAAATGCACTGCAAATTGCCGCGACAGTTTTGTATGAATATAGCGCGCTGTCTTTATAGCCGAACGTTTTCTTTGCGACTGCGATCGCCATACGATGTTTTGGTCAAAATAAAAAGTGCAAAAGTAATACTCTTCGTACTTACATTTAATCAATTGAGATCGAGACATACTATGTAGTACATAAGTAATGTACACATTCACAGAGTAAGCAAATAAGTAGTATTTCCACTATAGTATGGTCTTCACTCTATGTAGGTGCTGTTACGTTCATCTTTCTTCTTATAGAATGCAAATAAACGGGTCGTGAATGACAATATCAAATGTGAGTTATTACATATATTTTGAATTTATTTGATCAATTTTTTTTATTCATTTTTTAACTAGGAAAAATTTAAATAACATTACAAATTCAAATTCAAATATTTTTATTGAGATAATAATAAACACATTAAATATATACAATAAACACAATTATAAAATTCTTTATAATATCTATTTTTACCCTCAAAATTGAGCAGAGCTCGTGCTTTGAGGGGTTATAGGGTTATAGGGTTATAGGGTTTACTAATATTTATACAAATTCGACTAAACTTTATCAATATGGAATATCACACACCTAAACAATTTACCATATTAAATAAACAAAAATAAAAAATAACAACAAACCTACTATCAACGATACAATCATTTGGATTATAACCGTTTATAAAATTACCCAGATACCTATATCTTTTAAAAAAAATGCATAAAAAACAATCAACTTGCTATAAAAATATAAACAAATAAAAGACACTTGGCCCCAATACAGTAAAAATAAATAAATAAAAATTTTACAACCCCTTTATAAAGTTAAAAACAAAAAGTAGGGAATTAATAAACATTGAAATATACGAAAAAATTGGCGTTCCACAGGGATCACATTCAGACCTCTTCAGTTAATACCGTATATTCTTAATTTTATTTACATACTTTCCAATTAGTTGCACAAACCACAACATCGATAACCTGATTCACAAAAATCAAAAATCAAATTGAAAATTCGAAATTGTTCAAAAATCTTACAAAATACGCGTAATATCGTCAGATTATGAATAAACTGTCAAAAATATTCACGAAACTTTTTGTTCAAAATCAATCAAAATACCCATATAACCACCACGTTATGATTGAACTGTCAAAAATATTCATAAAATCATCACTTCACGGAAGATCTGTCAGAAATATTCCTAAAACATTTTGATAAAAATCTTACAACATACGCGTAATATCGTCAGATTATAAATAAACTGTCAAAAATATCCACAAAATCTTTTTGTACAAAATCAATCAACATACCCACACAATCACCTGTCAAAAATATCTTGAAATTATCACTTTCTGGTAGACCTGTCAAAAATATTCCTACGAATTTTTTGTTCAAAATCAATCAAAATACCCATAAAATTGAACTGTCAAAAATATTCATGAAATCGGTTGATCTGTCAGGAATATTCCTAAAAACATTTTGATAAAAATCTTACAAAATACACGTAATATCGTCAGATTATGAATAAACTGTCAAAAATATTCCCGAAACTTTTTGTTCAAAATCAATCAAAATACCCATATAAACGCCACATTATGATTGAACTGTCAAAAATATTCATAATACCTATCATCACTTTTTGGTAGACCTGTCAAAGATATTCCTAAAAACTTTTTGATCAAAATCAATCAAAACACCCATATAATCACCACATTATGATTGAACTTTCAAAAATATTTATAATATCATCACTTTTTGGTAGACCTGTCAAAAATATAACTACAATTTTATGATCAAAATCAATCAAAACACCCATGAAATCATTAGATCATGTTTCAACTCTCATATATATTCGTAAAATCATCAATAAATGGTAGACCTGTCAAAAATATTCTGATAAACTTTTTTTATGACAATACGCGTAATTTCGTCCGATTATGATTCAACGGTCAAAAATATTGTTAAAATCATCACTTCATGATAGACCTGTCAAAAATATTACAATAAGCAATTTGATCAAAATGTATCAAAATACCCTTTATTTCATTCGATAATGTTTCAACTGTCAAATATATTCGTAAAATCATCACTTCATGATTTTGACAGGTCTATCATGAAGTGATGATTTTACGAATATATTTGACAGTTATTATTATTATTATTATCTAATGAAATAAAGGGTATTTTGATACATTTTGATCAAATTGCTTATTGTAATATTTTTGACAGGTCTATCATGAAGTGATGATTTTAACAATATTTTTGACCGTTGAATCATAATCGGACGAAATTACGCGTATTGTCATAAAAAAAGTTTATCAGAATATTTTTGACAGGTCTAACATGAAGTGATGATTTGGTGGATATGTTTGACAGTTCAATCATTATGATTATTTTGATACATTTTTATCAAAATGTTCTACGGAATATTTTTGACAGGTCTACCATGAAGTGATGATTCTATGAATATATTTGACAGTTCAAATGTAATCTTATGATTTTATGGGAATTTTTGACAGTTTATTTATAATCTGACGATATAACACGTATTTTGTAAGATGTTTATCAAAATGTTTTAGGAATATTTCTGACAGATCTTCCGTGAAGTGATGAATTTATGAATATATTTGACAGTTCAATCTGATGATTTTACTCTATTTTGATAGATTTTGTACAAAAAATTTATCAAAATATTTTTGACCTGTCAAGAATATTTTTGACAGGTCTACCAGAAAAAGATGATTTCAAGAGTATTTTTTACAGCTCAATCATGATTTGATAATTGTTTGGGCATTTTGATTGATTTTGAATAAAATGTTTTTGTGAATATTTTTGACAGTTTTATCATAAACTGACGATTTAACACCATTTTGATACATTTTGATTAAATTGTTTATCGGAATATTTTTGACAGGTCTACCATGAAGTGATGATTTTATGAATATTTTTGACAGTTTAATCATAATCGGACAGAATTACGCATATTTTGATCGATTTTGATAAAACGGTTTATAAGGAATATTTTTGACAGGTCTACCATGAAGTGATGATTTTGACAGTTCAAACATGATCTAATGATTTGAAGGTTATATTGATACATTTTAGTATTTTGATTGATTTTGATCAAAATGTTTTTAAGGAATATTTTTGACAGGTCTACCAGAAAAAGATGATTTCAAGAGTATTTTTGACAGTTCAATTTTATGGGTATTTTGATTGATTTTGAACAAAAAGTTTTTGTGAATATTTTTGACAGTTTAATCATAATCGTACAGAATTACGCGTATTTTGGTCGATTTTGATAAAAAAGTTTATAAGGAATATTTTTGACAGGTCTACCATGAAGTGATGATTTTATGAATATTTTTGACAGTTCAATCATGATATGGTGATTTTATAGGCATTTTGATTGATTTGAACAAAAAAATTTTGTGTATATTTTTGACAGTTTAATCATAATCGGACGAAATTACGCGTATGTTGATAGATTTTGATAAAAAAAGTAATTCAGAAAATTTTGACAGGTCTATCATGAAGTGATGATTTTACGAATATATTTGACAGTTGAAACATTATCGAATGAAATAAAGGGTATTTTGATACATTTTGATCAAATTGCTTATTGTAATATTTTTGACAGGTCTATCATGAAGTGATGATTTTAACAATATTTTTGACCGTTGAATCATAATCGGACGAAATTACGCGTATTGTCATAAAAAAAGTTTATCAGAATATTTTTGACAGGTCTAACATGAAGTGATGATTTGGTGGATATGTTTGACAGTTCAATCATTATGATTATTTTGATACATTTTTATCAAAATGTTCTACGGAATATTTTTGACAGGTCTACCATGAAGTGATGATTCTATGAATATATTTGACAGTTCAAATGTAATCTTATGATTTTATGGGAATTTTTGACAGTTTATTTATAATCTGACGATATAACACGTATTTTGTAAGATGTTTATCAAAATGTTTTAGGAATATTTCTGACAGATCTTCCGTGAAGTGATGAATTTATGAATATATTTGACAGTTCAATCTGATGATTTTACTCTATTTTGATAGATTTTGTACAAAAAATTTATCAAAATATTTTTGACCTGTCAAGAATATTTTTGACAGGTCTACCAGAAAAAGATGATTTCAAGAGTATTTTTTACAGCTCAATCATGATTTGATAATTGTTTGGGCATTTTGATTGATTTTGAATAAAATGTTTTTGTGAATATTTTTGACAGTTTTATCATAAACTGACGATTTAACACCATTTTGATACATTTTGATTAAATTGTTTATCGGAATATTTTTGACAGGTCTACCATGAAGTGATGATTTTATGAATATTTTTGACAGTTTAATCATAATCGGACAGAATTACGCATATTTTGATCGATTTTGATAAAACGGTTTATAAGGAATATTTTTGACAGGTCTACCATGAAGTGATGATTTTGACAGTTCAAACATGATCTAATGATTTGAAGGTTATATTGATACATTTTAGTATTTTGATTGATTTTGATCAAAATGTTTTTAAGGAATATTTTTGACAGGTCTACCAGAAAAAGATGATTTCAAGAGTATTTTTGACAGTTCAATTTTATGGGTATTTTGATTGATTTTGAACAAAAAGTTTTTGTGAATATTTTTGACAGTTTAATCATAATCGTACAGAATTACGCGTATTTTGGTCGATTTTGATAAAAAAGTTTATAAGGAATATTTTTGACAGGTCTACCATGAAGTGATGATTTTATGAATATTTTTGACAGTTCAATCATGATATGGTGATTTTATAGGCATTTTGATTGATTTGAACAAAAAAATTTTGTGTATATTTTTGACAGTTTAATCATAATCGGACGAAATTACGCGTATGTTGATAGATTTTGATAAAAAAAGTAATTCAGAAAATTTTGACAGGTCTATCATGAAGTGATGATTTTACGAATATATTTGACAGTTGAAACATTATCGAATGAAATAAAGGGTATTTTGATACATTTTGATCAAATTGCTTATTGTAATATTTTTGACAGGTCTATCATGAAGTGATGATTTTAACAATATTTTTGACCGTTGAATCATAATCGGACGAAATTACGCGTATTGTCATAAAAAAAGTTTATCAGAATATTTTTGACAGGTCTAACATGAAGTGATGATTTGGTGGATATGTTTGACAGTTCAATCATTATGATTATTTTGATACATTTTTATCAAAATGTTCTACGGAATATTTTTGACAGGTCTACCATGAAGTGATGATTCTATGAATATATTTGACAGTTCAAATGTAATCTTATGATTTTATGGGAATTTCTGTCCTGTGAAAGGCAGGTGTACAAAAAATAAAATCATTTAACATTTCAAATTCAGCGTTGAGGTTTGCCATCCATTTTTTATTTATTTATTCTTTACTGTACATTGATTACAAACAATTTTACATATAAATATAATAATTTTTATACAATAATACAATCAAATCACAGATAGTAGCACATCCTGAATATCTCAATTTTTGTTGTCACGCGGACGACAGCATGGACGTTTACTACCTACATATATATATTTGCCTCAAAATACACCATAATTAATAGTAGCTATATTGGTGATAAATTGTCTCAACATTTGTACATTGTAATTGATTCATTGAATAAAGTATTTATTATTATTATTAAACTGTTAAATAAAAAAAAATCTCCGAAAATTCTCTACTTCGAGAAATTTCTCGGTAAAATCTCGAAAAATTATTTCTTGAGAATTCCACAACACTATATATACCTATCATCTAGTTATGTGGTCCAGAAAGACAGACGCTGTACACCATACAGGTTGTAATGACCGCAAGTTCAAAAATATGACCGTGAATCATGATAATATAGTACATGTATCAACTGTCTACTTCCATATCTCAACGTCTCAAGTTCGAGAAATCGCTATTTTTTTAAATTTTGGTATACTTATATAACCAACAGCCATAGTCGAAACACATTTTAGCGTTATGTAGTCGTTCGACTGTAGACGACTTTGCGAGAAAGTATAAATTTTCGTAGCTAAAATACACTATGACTTCTGTATTTTAGCTACGAAATTAATACTTTCTCGCAAAGTCTAAGGCTAAGACTAAGGCTGTTGTGCTTTAAAAACACCATAGAAAGTGAAATATACTATATAGTATAATACATAATTGCACTGTTAAAGACATACTATGTTGTCTGTGTTCCATTCAACAGTTCGAATTATTTATTTAAGGAATTGAAAATAGGTAGATTCATTTTTTTTTTCATAATTTTATATCATATATGAAGAAAACCGTGAATTTTTTATAGTTATTTTTTGTTTGTGAAGTTGAAAGATTGGTGTTAATTGTGCGTATTACAAATGATGCTGTGCGCCGGCGCACCCAGCAGAGACCTGTAATCTCCGTAATACAGGAGAGACGATGGTCCTGGCTGGGACATGTTTTGAGAATGCCTAATGATAGTTGGCCAAAAAGAGCACTGTTCTTCCGTCCGCAGGGGTCCCGTCGGCCCGGGCGTCCCTCTTTCACAATACACCGTTCCTATGACAACGATATCAGAGCGCAAGGAATGTCGTGGAAAGAGGTGACGCAATTGGCACAGAGACGCTCTGAATGGAGGAGGCTGGTCTCTGCCCTGAGGCTTGAGTCAATAACACACTTTCACGTCACGTTCCCGCTCCGTTAACGTTCGAGTATAGACGAAGTTGCAAGCAAGTACAATAGTTACGAAAATTAACACTTTGGCGCAACATCGTCTGCACCCGAACGCTAACGGAACGAAAACGTAACGCGAAAGTGTGTTATTGACTCAGGCCTCTGTGCTCCCGAGAGGAGCGTTGAGGGCG
Source organism: Athripsodes cinereus (assembly GCA_947579605.1). Classification (NCBI taxonomy): domain Eukaryota; kingdom Metazoa; phylum Arthropoda; class Insecta; order Trichoptera; family Leptoceridae; genus Athripsodes; species Athripsodes cinereus. Next base: position 4,847,847 of record OX388306.1, read on the forward strand.
ATGATGATGATGGTGATTACTAATTAAATCAAAATTTTCGACTTGTTGAGCTATGGAACTGAACAGTCGATAAATTACATTATGCATGTATGTAGACAGTAGCTTATATTATGATTGTATTATATATTGACGGTCACCTCATTATATGCAAATGCATATTATATGCATATTATTATGTGCATATATGTAATATGATTTTGCATATTTTACATCTATTTTCATAAATTTTACACATACCTATATGAATCATAACAATTATATAAGTAATGCGCATTTGATAAAAGTCAATCTCAAATTTCTGTTTCCCATTCTTGGTCTCAAAATTTAGAAAATTTAAGTATAAATCATCATCATCGCCCTCAACGCTCCTCTCGGGAGCACAGGGCAGAAACCAGCCTCCTCCATTCAGAGCGTCTCTGCGCCAATTGCGTCACCTCTTTCTACGACATTCCCTGCGCTCTGATATCGTTGTCAAGTATAAATACATGTAGGTACATAAAACATGATACTAAGGGATAAAATAGCGAGTGTTCGTGAAATATCAAATAATAATACATTTAACTAATTGAATTCAGGGATGAGGTATGTCACCCATTCAGAACGTCTCTTCTCTTTGGTTATTACATGCGGATGGTCTGCTGCCTACCCTACTTGGGAAATATGGCGTGATGGTATGATAACATTTCTTCAAATTTAGGAACATATTACTTTGCTCATTTTAAATATTTTTCGTAGATATTTGCGTGCATATTCGCCGACCATACATAACATTTGACCATTCTTTGTCTCAGCTTTATATTGTCGTCACAAAGAAGGTTTTTCATTTTATTAAATGCTGTTCATGCCGTTTCATTTTCATTTCATTTTATTTCAGTGTCAGGGTCTAATTTCTCAGTGATTATGCTTCCCAAGTACTTGAACTGTTTCACCCTTTCGATAACAACACCCTTTAGAGCAAGATGGACATTTGGATGACTTTCTCGGCTAAAAACCATCATTTTAGTTTTGCTCACATGTTTAAACCTAAACGTTCACCAGTGGCGTTAATTTTATCGAGCAGTTCTTGAAGGTCCTTTAAACTGTCCGCAACAAGAACATTGTCATCTGCATATCTGATATTATTGATGACCAATGGTCAATGGACCTTCACACCGAGACTTGTGTCAGTTAGCGCTTCCTTAAAGACCAAGTCAGAGTACAGATTAAATAAAGTTGGTGAGAAAACACATCCCTGTCGAACTCCTCGCTGAATAGGAATACCTCGTGAGGTATTTCCATTTTCCAGTTTAATAATAGCGTTTTGGTCCCAGTACAGGTTCTTGATAATTCTCACATACTTTTCATCTATACCACATCTCAATAACATCTCAATTAAATCTGTGTGTTTAATCCCTTTCTTACCAAACTATAATAAACATAAATTTGAGATAGTTCATTAAATAAAAAATACAATAAGACTTCAAATGCTAGAACGCATATAAAAATGTAAAAATATGTCAAAATGTAAAATAATGTAAAAAATGTAATCGCTGAATAATTGTAAACGTTAAATTTCTTGTACTTGAGATTTTATGAACACCTGCCTTTTACAAGATATTCTATATAATTATGCAGATACGATATTCAGCAAACATTTACAGTTGTTTTAAAATGCATATAATCCTGACTTTACATATTAGCTGATCTGCCTATTAAAAAGCTGGTTGCATTCAACATAATAATTGGCTTGCTATACGTAACTGGTTGCACACTGCTAAATAATTATAAAAGCTTCACAGCGATACTAAATTACCTCACGATCATCGATATCAACGCAAAAATATTTAAGATTAACTCTACATGAATTAGGTATAATTCTTATCTTGATATTTTTCGTGCATTTGTAAAAACAGATTTGCAGCTAATCTATAATCTGTTAACAATTTTGTTAGAAATACATAGATGAACCTATATTGGCTACAACATCAGGCACCCAGGCCTGCTCAACACCATCGCGGAGGTACAAGACCGAAAGCAGAAATCGTGGAGATACAATAATAGATTGTATAGTGAAAGCCTGGTAAAAGAAATGTCCTGTTTAGAATTTATACTCGCCAGGCTTCTGAAAAATTTGACCTTCAATTTTATTTCAGTTTCCATATAATCTGCTTTTTAATCGTTAACTTTGCACCAATGTCGTGTAATAGTTTTATTTCGATAAGAGCAATTCAAAGATTTCATTTTTTTTTAATATATATCTGGGTTTTGTTATATACCCAAATACAACCTTATACACCTTTCACAGTAAGCTAAAAGCTTGTGTCATGAAAGGGGAGTTTAGCCGGCACCTGCGTGATCGAACCCCGGACCCCTTATTCACAAGGCCGAGACTCTACCTCCAGGCTACCGACGAACTCGTTCGTGTTATAAATGATTTAGAAGATTTCGAAGAATAAATGGCCATCGAGCGATGTTTTAATGTCTCGAATTTAATATATTTTGCACACACTGTGGTATTTGCAAGTAGGTATGTATATTATCATAAGAATGTACATTAAACTTGTCAAGTACCTACTTAATATTGTTTTATATATGAGTGTATCAAATTCAAAGATGCATCTCTCCAAAATGACGGTTTTTGAGATATTAATACCAAATTTTTCGTTATTTTTTTCTCTATAAATTTGATATGTTTGTAAGAAACCGATGTATGCAGAATTCTACAGAAAACTCATTTAAAAACTTATGTCAAATACAAAAACGCAATCTCTCCAAGTTAGCTCAAAAACAAATTCCATAGAGTATAATAATAGTATATTAAAAACAAATTCACATCTCTCCCAATTGGCCAATCAAACGGCAGCATTTCAATAAAAATAGCAATGGCGGATCTTATGTCAGAGCGGTTAGTTGTATGGGATTTTGTCATCTCAAATTATTGTTTTTAATTGATTTTAAAGTAAGATTGACGACTTCATTAGTCCTGTAATATCGGAGAAACCCTGAAAGAGGTCCATGAATAAAAATAAGTGGAAAAGAAACATGGAAAAATAAATTAGGAAAGTTTGAAGTTTTCATACATTGCATTGACACGACAGTGTGACTAAAACGTTTTGTTGATTTAAATAACATAGATTTAAGTAAATAAAATATTCTTTTTTAAGATTTTTTCCAAAATGATGAGATTTAAAGTATATAAAGTATTAAAGTATATTTGTAAATTGATAATTAATTTTACTGATCAATTCTGTACTTAGTAACTTGAACTAAATTTATCCTTTAATTTTTTTTTTAATTTTTTTTTATAGACAATTAACACAGACTGAGCTAGAAATCTTGTATTATGGGTTGTTACACGACGATACACATATATACAATGCACTCAACACATATACATGTACATAACACACAATTGTATTTATGATTAAAAATGGACAATGAATGACAAATCCGTAATATTTATTAATTACGTCAATCTTACATCTCTTTAGTTAACTTGTTCCATCTATTTCTATTTCTGACATTTGACTAAAGGTAATGTAGATATTTTGAATATTTAATAGTTTCATACGAAAAATTACATATTTTAATCATTGTTGATATGAAATTTTAAATATCGGAATTTACCTTAAACAGGAGATTCCTAGCTAGATGTGCGATCAAAATAACTGGTGAAACGTAATTATTTTATAATCCTATTTCTTGGCATTCCCTATTTAAACAGGTATTTATCTATTTTTGGTGAAAGTCAGCATTAATTTCGCAATATAATAATAATTTAAGATTTTATATTTTATTGAAATATGTTATAAAAAATAGATTCATTTTAATCACCCAGTAGTTTTGTGACGTAATTTAATCATGGTTAGAAACAAACACACATCTCTCCAACTTTCTCAGAAACAAACGCACATCTCTCCATCTGTCAGATTCAATGTTGTATCTCTCCAATTTTTATTTGTTATTATTAATTTTTAATGAAGCATAAATTAATTTTTAATTACGAATAAGTATTCAAATAGTGCAAAAGAATTTTAAAAAATTATAAACTCAGTTACACTGCAACAGAAAGTGGATAAAACAGTTTTATTCAATTTCCCACATAAGGTAAAAGTGGAGAGATGCGTGTTTGAATTTAACACACTCATATAATTGATATGTAGTGCCTACTTCCACCAAATTCTTAATAAATAATTCGTGCAGTTACAATTTTAATATTTTAGCTGCCTATGATTAATTAATTTATTCTTCTGTCATAAATTGATGTAGTAAAGACAGCGGAGTACAAAATTAATAAGGTGACCAACTATTTTTTGTTCAAAAAGAGTACACATTGCAAGTATTTCATAGGTGAAAATAAAAGATGAGAAAACGATAAAAACTTTATTTTCTTTTAAAAACATATTTTTCTTCGGAGTGGATTTTTTTGCTAAATGAGGATGTTCGTCTAATAATGTACCTAACCACATCCGAACAACTTTCATTTTGCATATTAAATTTGACTGTTAAGACGGCAGATAATGTTTTTACAGAAAGTTGCGACTTCTCACTGCTCCAATAATCATTCCCTAGTGAAAATACCCTTTCAACAGCAGCATTAGTGCCTGGACAACATAAGGTAATTTCTATTAAAACTTTTAAATTTTCATGTGGGATATGTTCTACTCTAAAATGCCGAAAGATTTCTATCCATCTTTTGTCAAGTTCTATTTTCTCAACGTTCCATTTCTTCAATTTTGTTTAAAAAAATGTTTTAGAAATACAAATGAGTATAAAATTATACAAATGAGTACATTCAGAGTACAGGATTTGAAAAGAGTATGGTTTGCGAAAAAAGAGTAGGTACAAAACTCAGTAAATGAGTACAGTTGGTCACCTTATAATTAATGATGATAAAAAATGGTTTTAATGTTCTTATGTGGCACTAAATGAGTATAAAAATTCGATTTTATTCAGGTACCTCATGAATGCATTTCATTTTAAAACGGATACCCATAAATTACATCGACCACCGATCAACTCGACCACTTAATAAAATTTATACATATTCCGAAAGGTATGGTTCAATCGCAAGATATGTATCACTTACAGGGTAGAGAAGAATCTTAAGTGTTCCGACGCTTGCGAATCGGCTTTGGGTGCCTTAAGCGCTTTATACGTGCAACGTTCACCAATTCCTCCTATCTCTCTTATGGCATGGTAAGAAGCGCTTAAACCAGCCCAATCCAATTCGTAAGCGTCGGAACACCTAATACTCTCTTCTCTACCCTGCATGTGATACATATCTTGCGATTGAATCATACCTATCGTAATATGAATGTAAATGTCGTAAATGTTTTTTTTATTTGTATCATTATTGTATTGTATCACATATTTTGTGCAATAAAGATGTTGATTATTATTGTTATTACAATCATATTACCTTTATTTTTAATATCCTGTTCATTGTACCTACTACTCAATATCCATAAGAGTATTTTACAGTTTTTAGCAGATCTGCAAAACCCGTAAAATTGTTAACAATTTTTCGTAGAGCCGCTACAATATCCATGAGAATATCTACGGTTTTTGACAAATCCGCTCAAGTATACTAATTATTCGATTTTTAACAAACCCACAGCCAATATTCATAAATACTTACGATTTTTGACAAGTCGACTATAAGTAGCAGGTACTTTCTAAAGGTGCAAACACAAATAAAGCAGGTTGCCAGCGCCGATCAGTGCCGGTAAGCGCCGGCAAAATATTTTTTTTTCTGATATTTTTAGTATTATTTTTATTAACATTGTTTAATTTTAACAATTTACTTTTGTTTTTCACTATTTTTAATTTTATTACATTCACGTTTGAATTTTTTTTCCTTATTTCGTGGAAACAATGTAACGTATTTTTTTTTAGTTCTGTAAATACTTTTGATTTTTTTTTCGAAATTTTAAAATAATAGACCATTAAAGGATGACGTCACAGAAAAATCATTGAGGGGCATCAGGCATCCCAACACAACACATTCACAGTGTTTACGGTGTAATATTAGGTGGGACGCCTAAAGAATAGATACCTAATAATCAAAAAAACTGTCAGTGTCGATTTTGTTATTATTTTGTCGTCTGACTTTCTTTTTTTTTCTCTTATGGCATAACATCCTACAAGGATGATTTGCGCAATCTGATTGCTTGCCCCCCAAGCAAAAGCAAATCCATAGACAAGACCACGTGACCTTTAATGGTCTATTGTTTTGAGTTATTATGTTCTTTTAATTTGCGAATCTTAGTTATACACAATATTTGTTAACATATGTGCATTCTGTAATTGGGTTAATGCTATACCTATTTGTTTTGTATTATATTATTGTAAAAACCTGTAGAAATGCCTATAAAGGAAAAATTAAATTTAAAAAAAATTAAATCGCAATCGGCGTTCCTGCTTTTACTATGTTCGTGTCCATTAAAATGCACGTAAACATTCTTGGCGCCGGTAGACGCACGCATCGGAAAGCAGGCAACCTGCTTTCTTTGTGTTTGTACCCTAAATGTATATATTTATGATTTTTGACAATTGTACTACAATATTTGTAAATACTAAACTATTTTCGAAAATTCATTGTAATATTCATAAATAATTGCGAATTTTGACTAACTAGCTTATTTATATTAACCCACAAGAATATCTAAGGATTTTGACCGTCAGAAACATATTTTTATCCGAAGTTTGTTTAAGGCCTCACTGTACAATATTATATACACAACCGCACCAATTGAATTATCAATATTTGCTTCTTGATCTTCTCAAATATTATATTCGCATAATTTTATATATTTAAGGCGCCCTTGAGATGCTCAATTGAACGGACGCCATGTATAAATTGTTCATATTATTATTATAATTAAGTGCTCTCAATTTATTTAGAGTGATAAAAGGGTGAATGAATAAAAAAGTATATTTCTAGCGATATGAATATATTTTGAATATCATGTAAACAATACTAACTTAACATAAGTAGCATAAACATTATTAGGTATAATAATTATAATAATAATAATGTATGACAAGATCTCAATTACAGCTTCAGCATAATAGTACAACATAATAAAACACAATAATAATAATCATAATTCACAATACAAATCATAATTCACAATATAAATCATAATTGTATCATGTACTAAATGTAATAAAGTTTACATTAGTAGTAGTAATTTAACAGAATAATAATATTGTAGTATGTATTCATTGCATAATGAATCCTTATTTATTTATTTATTATATATTTATTCATTATTTATTTAAATCTTATCATTTTGTACATTTAGTAATCAAATCTTGGTGTTGTAGGAAAAATTTCTGAGGTATTAAGAGAACTTTATGGCAGTGTTGGCGCTAACACTAACACCATCCCAACTCAGGAACGGTTTCATCATTATAATATTTATATTTATCATCATTTACACAATAATAAATAATATATATATTAAATAAAATGTATTTACTATTACATTGTTAAAACTAAGCTTATTCAAACACGTTACAACTGAACAAACTTAAGAGGTAATGTGACAATGATGCTTTAAATACCAACCCGTTTTAAAAAAACCAAAACCTTCACCATTTAACGATTATAAAGAAATGGCATTTCAATATGTACGCTGCATGACAACGATGTTCCCTTCATCAGTTTTTATGCATCAGACAAACCAATTTTAAAGCAACATTTAGTACTAAATTTCAACTGAGTAATTATATTTATCATTTGCTGAAACATTGTTAATTTGAGTCAGCAAAATGTTGTAAACAAATTGTGATATTTGTGTTTTCAATTAAAATCAATTTACAGTTGAAATTTATACTTAACATATAGGTTGAACCCGCCACTACAATAAAAGGATTGTTAACGTAATTTATTGTGTTATACCTTTAAAAAAATACATATTTTCATTTATAAGTCCTTTGAGCCCTGCATTAATTTCCAGGCAAAGTGATAGTAAGATAATAATATGTTTTTAAAAACTATGTCTTTTCCGGAAACAAAAAAATATATAAGTATTCATTTATATCATCAACATCGATACAATTTTTTTAAATTGTAACTTTTAAAAGCATAATATTAATAATAGTTATGTTTAAAAAAATGATTGGGATATCTTCAACGTTCTGTAAAGCAGTCTTTTGGTTAAATAAGAAAAAAAACAATAAAATTAATTACGATAAACGGTTTAAAAATAATAACAATGTATTTAATATAGTCTCAAAGTTTTTCATAATTTTATTGTTAGAATGATTATCAGGCACAACACAAGCTACCAACACAATGAGTAAAACATTTTTTTTTAAATAAAATTAACGCAATATCATTTGAAATTATTAATGGATGACATTTGAGATAGCATTCAGCCAACAGATGCTTAAAAAAAATTAATTCGGTCTCAAAGGTTTTGCAAATAAAAAATATTGATTAAAAACAACATTAAAATTTTTTTCATCTTGTCCAAAAGTACTCCTACATTTTCTACCAAAACTAACTAAGGGTTCACACTGCTCACTTTTATATCATTATTACATTTATTTTACTATAACATAGACCACAACATCCCTCAGACATTTATTTAACACATGTAATAAAATAGACCACATTACACATTATTTTATAGCATGCAATATACAAGGAGAAGACAATATGACATCATCATAATCGTAATAAACACATGAAAATATAAAAAAGAAATAATGATTTTTTTGCTGTTGCTCAAAGCCAATAATAATTATTATCATCATAAAATGGAATTGTAATTAAGAATAATAAATTACAATTAATTATATTTTAATTCAAGGATAATTCAAAATATTAAATAGTTAGAACAAGCTCAAGCAAAATGTCACTTACAAAACATTAGTTATCAGGCAATTTTTGATATTTCATCAAAAGTTTGAAGACATAACTTGAAGTTGCACTAGTTTTCTCGTACATCTTGATACGCTTTTGACGAAAACTCAATAATTGCCCGATTATCTAGTTAAAAGTGTGCGCTCGAGCGAAGAATAATTTTACATAATTAATTGAAATACAACCAATTTGGTAACTCTGCTCAGAACAAACACAAAACACACCATTTCGTTAAAAAACCACCGACACAATAATAATAATATGTATTATAGGGATTAGTCTATTAAGATAATTATATAATAATATAATAGTCTCCAAATTTTCTAAAAACAACAATCTTTTCACCAACATTACGTTTAAATTAAAATTAATACACTCTATAAACTGTACACATTATACTGCAATTATTATTACCTCGTACTCTGCTCGCTATGTCTATAGCATTCAAAAAGGTGAACTTTAAACGTTATAAATCTACCCATATTATTACCGTCTACACTCTTTTCATTCTAACTTATCAACGATAATGAGTGCTGTGTACAAATTTAGAAGTAGAAATATTAGTAGTAATAAAGATACAACCCACGATATTATTATTATCATTTTTCAATACTCTATTATGTATGTTCTTTACAACGAATGATGGAGGCAGCAATGCGATGACCATACTGTACAAATCTGCGAGTAATCTTAGAGATATTGTGTGACTAATGTTATACATATTCATGTTATAGATGCTGAAGAGACATTCAAAATGGTGAGTGACCAGGATACCTCGAAACTCCATAAACATAAAACTCTATACCATAGATGACAGAATTAATAAATGCTTTGGAAATCCATGGAACCTTTGCTGTATTGACTAATATTAATAGCCTTTTATGTATTTGTTATAACCGTCTTGTGTACTGTAAAATTTGTAAAATAAAATGAAACATTAAATGATTGTGACGTATTTTAAATATTTAATATACCCATGTATTTCATTAGATATTCAACAAGCAATAAAACCCTTCAATGACAATATTGTTACAGAACATATTGTATACTTGCTCTAACCAATTTGAAAATATAACAAAGTAAAAAACACATTTCACGTCATTCATGTTCATTCAATATTTTCAATTTAATTTGTTGTTAAAATAATGGTAAAATAATATAATATTAATACCTATCCTATAAAATTGCCAGCAATTTTTGATTACGAAAGATTCATAAGATTTGATAAAAATATTGAGTCAGTTAAAAATTTGAATGAGAATTTGCTAAAATAAAGCGAAGACAATAACATACAATATATAAATATCACAAAATAAAGCAAAAGCCACAGAAAAACAAAGAATAAATACACCAAATTACATTCACTATATATGATAATAATGATGACAATAAACAAATACATTATATTATAAAAAGCTACACATTTCGTTACTCTTATAATTGTATTTATTCTATTTTTAGCTATATCCAAAATTAAATATTCTTTATTGACATTATTCCTCGGTAAAATATGTCAAAAAACATTCGGCGACCTTAATCCTGATGATGGACTAAACAGAAAAACCCTAAAACAGTGCATATATTTGACAAACCTGATATAATCTTACACCTATGTTTTTGTTCAATTTTTTCCCATTCTTTTATAAGTTACATTGAAACTAGGGTCCTTAGTTTTATTATTCTCCTTTTAAACATCTAAACTTGCAATTCTTACTCTTTAATTTTTTCCCATTCTTTTATAAGTTACATTGAAACTAGGGTCCTTAGTTTTATTATTCTCCTTTTAAACATCTAAACTTGCAATTCTTACTCTTTAATTTTTTGCAATCATTAGGATAGTTTTAGATCACAATTATTGGTATGGGATTGGCCACATCGTCAAATCCAGAATAGAACAGTCAACAAAATGTATTCTGCAGGATTTACCAGAGAGCAGAAGACCGTTAGCCAGATCAACACAAAGACTGTTGGATAACATCAACCGATATCTCGAGGAACTAAATGCTAAAGGCAACTGGCAATCCACTGCTCAAGATAGAAAGAAATGCTTGGGATCTATTATTTTTGTGGCCAACAAGGGCTGTTCGGCTATCAGAAATAATTAATTTAGTATTGAGATAGGTTGCTGAAATAGCCGAGAACTGTTTTATAATTAGAATTACTAACAAAATGTTTATATAAGCACCACGTCTCATTAGAACAAAATGTTCTATTATTTTATACTAAGATAAATTTGTAAATTTAGACATACATATTCCATATCAATAATTATTACAATATTGATACACGACAACATTAGAGTATTATTATTTTGTATAAAATTTTAGTTTGCGTGTACTTTAATTTTACAATATTCAATTAAACGACCCCGCAATACAAAATATAGACAATTAGAATGTCTGTTTACAATAAGACAAATATTAATTGAATGAGAAAATGTTTTGATATCATACGCAACACGAAATACATTTAGGAAGATTCTATATTGACGTTTTAAATTCAAACAACATCTTAAGATAATTTTATTATACAAAAAAAAACAGCAATCAATAATTAGCTTATAAATGATGACTCTGTAAAAAGTTCGTTGTAAATTAATATTTTTGTTATTTTTTTTTTATTTTTTTCCAATCAACAATGAATGAATCTATTCTCAAAGTACAAAATAATTTAATATTATCCCATAATTATTACGAGAGAAAATATGCAATGTTATATAATATGTACATACACATTTATTTCAATGTAGTTTTTAACATCTAAATGTTTCACAAATGATTCAATTATTTATGCATGCGTAAAAAATCTATGTTTTTACTTTACCGTTGTTTTGTATAATTTGCTATCTAAATAGATTACAAAGTAATTATAAGTTTTACAGTTATATCTTCACTTACTCATAAGTTGGAGCAATAACATTGGAATAGTTAATTGCAATAACAAGGCTCCGATAGTTATAATGTTCTTTATTGTGGCTTACATAGTATTATTGGTTACGTCATTTGTACACTGATCACTGATCGAATCAAAGAAATACACCATAGGTTGATCAGACACATCACAAAACCTACATAATAAACATTTATGTCCATTCGTGTATCTCAATGGATATTTTAATAAGAAAAGCCAGAGAAAAAATAATACACTCTATACGAGATCTCATCCTTTGGACAGGTTTTCGGTTTAAAATATTATAAATATCTTAAATATTGACAAAGATATTAGTATTATTAAATTTGTATGGAATTTGAATTTATAGAACTATCAAAAGTATTTGAATGGTATTGCCAGTTACTGAATAAATTCCTCAATTTCTTAGGGAAATACTTACGCGATTTACAAGTGTTAATTTCTCAATTTGATGATTATTTCCTAAGAAAAGCCGGGTAGAACTACTCTAGTATAAAATAAATCATTTTTTAGTTGAATAATTTTTCCATTTAGATGGCCATATGCTGACAATACGTACCATCCATTTAAAAACAAATTACATGTCTTTATTCATTATTAATGTTTAATTTTTGGATATTTTTGTCTACCAGAGCTTTCTCCTTTGTAACAAGGTGAACGAAATTGTTAAAATACCATACAGTGATCAGTGTATTTAGTATTTTATACATTAATGATTTGCACAATTTAAATAACACCAATGAATTATTTTTTTCATCAAGGACAGTGGGTAGCAGTATGTAATTCTATTGGGGTTTTCATTTTCTCCAAAGATATCTGTCATATATTACTGATATATGATGATATTATACACAGTAAAATAATCCTCCATGAGTGCAAGATTGTTTGACGTATTTCAAATCAATTACTATGCAAGTATTTTTTAAATGGAAAAACCATGAGAACGGGACAAAATTGAGAATCTATTTATCTAAAAATAATAAAATAATTATGGAAGAATTTATAAATCTGTCAATAAAACAAATAAATTTGATACTATTAAGATGAAATAACAAACTCAGCTGTACATTTTCTGGTAAAAAATTACAAGACCCTAGTAGATTTATGGCATTACGTCATCTCCCACAAGAGTCTAGTCAGTGGACTATCTTCATATAATTAACAGTTTCCTTTTTATATTCATAGTTGTATTAAATAATCTTTCTTACAAACAATATTCAATACATTTTTACACCCATTTAAGACAGGATCCATTCAAATGTGTACAATTTCATCATTAGTTTTTACATATTAATATTTTTTTATTAATTAATTAATATACAATGTAATAATAGTACAATACAATATATATTTTGAATATTAAGGCAAATACAGAACACAATATGACAACACTTAACATGACAATACACACACAATCATAAATTTAAACAAAACATTATAAATAAACGGACACGTACATATGCAAAACATTAATTAACTGCCACAATTGTGAATAAAGTTTTTATTGAATGGAGAGCAGAACTTTTTTATGAGCAGAAATATTAATATCTGACATTAATATAGTAGAGATATTAATATCAGTAGGCCTAGTCAAAACACATTTAAGCTTTACGTTTTCGTTCAAACGCGGACGTTGCGAGAACGCGTCAGTTTCCGTAGCTACTTGTGTATTTTAGCTACGAAAATTGATGCGTTCTCGCAACTTCGTCTTGTTCGAACGAAAACGAAACGTAACGCTTAAATGTGTTTTGACTAGGCCCACTGACATTAATACAGTAGAAATATTAATATAGTAGTAATATTAATATCTGACATTAATATAGTAGAAATAGCTGCCTAATAATTACCCGTTTGAAATAAATAGGAATCGTTAGGAATTAAAAAAAACAATTAAAAATAACAAAAGTGACAAATATCTCTGAGCCGCATACGAATAATGTTATTTACATTAAAATATGTTTCACCAAACAAAAGGCAGGACAAAAATTGTATTTTGAAAATAGTCAAACAAAAACAAACAGCAGCGCAGATTTTTACGTCTGTAAAGATTATAATAATAATTAATATGATTATAATTCCTTCATGCTTTACAAAAATAAAAATTCAAAATGCACACCCCTGATTGGCAAGGCACATTAATCGTACGCGTGTATAAATATTGTGTATAACTTTATATTATCGTAATAATAAACAATATAATATTCTCGTGTAGTAGTTTAGTAGTAATAGTATATTTCCTCTATGCATTTTAGTTGGGAATCCTTTATAAATATAATACGCAAAACAGCCCATGAGTTTGCAATCTAAGTTGTAACATATCGTCTCTCTGCTGACTGTTGTATCTGACATTTTTGGCAAAATCGAGTTATGATCACCAATGTGTATTTATATGTGCCCTGCATGTTCTCACTGAAGATCAGACCTGTTTCTGTTACCGTTATCCTAGAACAGCATTCTGATTTGTTGTCGTATTTACGAATTATTCTAAATAAATGTGTTGTCGTATCTACAAAATCCTCAAAATTTCATCACAAAAATGATTCTGAGATATATAAGAATACCAATAAAATAATGTAATATATTTACACTGTATCATATAACTAGGAGAGACGAAAATATGCAGGGCAGAACACTAAAAACGCTCTCCAAAACAATTTACATTTTAGCAGATACGACTGTTAGAAGAGGGACGATATGTATGAATATGCACATATATGGTAACTTTTTCATTGTATGTTACAACATATGCAATGAATCTTATAGAACTTGCCATGTGTAGGTATATTATTTATCATATCTGCACTGCATTTTACTTGCTACGCTTAGTAACATTGCCTTATACGAAGCTACCCCAAAGAGGAATATTGTGCACTGATTCCGTATTACCATACTGCCAACTAAATTTCACTTGTATAAAATATATTTTTACATTATTTTCTTCACAACGTCAACCCTAAACATACATAACTTACATATTATATAGTTTTTGCATTTAAAAGAATATTTTTTTAAATGTAACCGTGCAGCTATTTCTTACAGAATAGTTAGTATTATAAATTTATATTTAAGACAAAAATTTAACAGTATGTAAAATAGTTGTTTTGATAATATAGGTAATTATATTTATTCAATATCCAAATACGACCATAAATATAGATAAATATATAATAATTAATGTATGTTGCATACTGCAGTATACGCAAAAAAGCAGTATGCCATAGAGGTACTGCTACTGTATCGCATATTTTGATTAATAACAACAAGCCATGGCTAATAATAACCAACGATTTTAATAAAAAGTACACGTGATTTATGCGTAATATATTAATAGTCAATACAACATAGTCTACTTTTTTACAAAAGTGATCATTACCAACTACTAAAATTTGTTATCAACTGAGATATGCAGTACGATAACTGTCTTATGTTATAAAAAACAGTACCTATAAACATACTGCTTTTTTACGAGTGGTACTGTTTATGATTATTTATTTTTTATATGAGAGTGAAAATATGTAATTACAATAATGTTTTACAAGTTACATTATATTAATTTAAGAATATGTCATATTATTTTGTAGCACCATCCATGAGATAATAATAATAAAACTATATAGTAATCCATTTATAAATATATATAATATATAATTATTTATTTTTATCATTCAATAATAAAAATATATTCTTTTTGTCGCAGTTATGTCTTGTCAAACGTTACAAAATCAGAAAATTCCTTTTATGATGCAGAATTGATTATTTTTGATCTTCTTACTTCTTTTTATTTAGTTATATTTTTGTTTTTCAGACAAGATTTAAACAAGAATTTATTTATTGAATGTTTTGTAGTGTATTTTTAAAGCATGTTCAAAGTGTATTCTTATTGAATGTTGTAATGTGTATTCTTTTAGATAGTACAAAGTGTATTCTTATTGAATGTTCAAAGTGCATTTTTGTAGAATGTTCTAAAATGTATTTTTATAGATAGTTCAAAGTGTATTCTTATTGAATGTACAAAGTGTATTCTTGTTTAATGTTCTAAAGTGTATTCTTATTGAATGTTCTAAAGTATATTCTGATTGAACATTCTATTGAATTTTTAAACTGTATTTTTATTGACTCTTCCACAACCTATTTCTTGAATTATCATATGCATATTCTTCTTGAATGTACAGAACTCAATGTTCTAAAATGTGGGTTATCAAATCAAAAGAATATTTTGACGATTGTTCGGCTGAAAAGACAACTACGACATAAAAGATACAATACATTAGTCACTCACACAGGCTCAAGTTATAGTTATATTTCATTCTCTTACATTTCTACTTATTCACATACTGATCAATCAATCAATGATATTTATAATATAATTCAAAATGCACATTACACATATTAGAGACGATAAATACATGATGAATTATTTCAAATTTAATATAATACAAAAATATTATTCATTCGCGTTATAGTACACCTAAATATTAACTTTGATTAATGTAAAATGTTGTGCATTTAATTTTTTCAGATAGAAGAAATGATATATAGTTAAATATATTCATATAATTAGAATATTCAAACCATATTTAGAAGGTTCAAAAATATTTTTCAATGAGTAGAGCAATGTCTTGTAAGACATAACCTCAAAATATACAAACTTTGTCATATTACCGTATGTTGCACGCATGTCATTCAACATTGCCAATTTTTTTTGTATTAGTTCTCGTCTTTTTCACAATTTACTTGAATAACATATATTTTTTAATTTTCATAGAATAAAAAAGCTTTGAAAGTCAAATATAATCTTTATATATTTCAATAGTTATAATTTGTAAAAATATAAGATTTTAAATTGTTGCAGCATATTCGCCAATATGCGTGAAAAATATTTGAATAATTTTTACTCTTGTTTGAGTTTTTCAAGTTCTTGGAACCATTTGAAATCGTATACATAATTTTTGACAGCTTTAAAAGACAATCATATTGAATCGGAAACAAAACATAAAAAAAAATTATCTATAGAATTAGCTAGCGTGCAATTTTGTTTTTTTTCCTGTGTACCGCAGGAATAACAAACTGTTCATTTATAAAATGTGTGGGTAACTAATGTCAAACATTATTGAATAAAATTTTGCCCTAAACATATATACATACATACATACATTAAATAAAAATATATATATACAAATTTTGATTTACAAAAAACACAAGAGTTACAAATTCAACAGACAATAATAATAATAATGATAATAATTGACAAAATAATAAAAAGAAAATCAACATAAATAAATTTGTATACGTATATAAATAAAAAATATTCGTACTGAAAACAATATTGATGGTGGTATCATCGAATTATAGTTTTATTTCATTATTTGACCAACGTAAACCTGAATTCCATCATATAAATTGCATTTTTTTTTTTTTGTGTTACATAACGTAAATGTTTATTTTTATATTTTGCGACAGTAGACATTAAAGATGAATCTCTATTGAAAACATTCATTCCAATTTTTAATTTAATTATTTTGTTTTGTTAGCCATTGTCATCATACATAATACACGTTCTACTTTTCATATGATATATAAAATGCAAAATGTAGACCAACAAAGAAGTGATTCTCGTCTCAAAATTACTCTCTACTACATAAATGACGCAAATCCTTTAGTTCCGATTTTGGTCACCAAATATTTCTTAATATTAAAAATTGAAGCATCATACTTAACAGTTATCGTTTATATTTATAATTTCTCTTTCTTTCTTCTTTTGCCTTTGAATTCTCAGCGGCTCGGGAGCGCAGAATTTCTGTCTTAGTTTTAAACATTTGAGGCAGTCTAGTTTTGAAAGACTAATAATAAATGCCTATTCTCACACGTGCGTTTCATTTTTTTGGAATGAAGTCTATATGTATATATATATATATATATATATTTATATTGTTAATGCATCAGTTTACCATATATACATATAAAAGGAGTCGTAATAATAATAATAATAATGTACATAATTAGTATATTACACTAATTATAAAACACAACCATAAACGTTTCTACTATGCAGGTGTCTTACAATGCAACAAAGAGGTATTCAAAATGGTTAAAAACTAATTAAAATAAAATAGTAAACTTTTGAGTTCAAACTCAAATTATAAAGTTCTTTGAAATTAGTGACAATAATTAATTATAAATAAAACACTTATTTATAGTATATCCACAGTGACTTTTTATTGGACGCAAGTCGGCTTTCAAGAGCTTCCGCTCTCATCATCATCTTTTACTTTTCGCCAGCCTGATGATGAAAGCGGAAGCTTTTGAAAGCCGACTTCCGTCCAATAAAAAGTCACTGTGGGTATACTATAAATAAGTGTTTTATTTATATTTAATTCAACATGAATTTCCACCAAGTACCGTCGGTTGAAAATATCAACTTTAGTGACAACAATACGAGAATCTATTTATCTGCCAATAATTATTGTGATGCAAGATTATTCGTGAAACCGCGTTTCTATATTTGTGTCTAATTCGTGGGTTGATTGTTATGTTAGAACATGTCGCGCTTTATTGTTACGAGTTACGACGTTTCAATACACTTATTTCGTAGAAAAAATTATGGTCAATAATTCGTCGTCTACGATTCAATTTCTGACAATTTTCATAAAATTTAAGAATAGCTCATTAAATTAATAATAGTACATTGATTATAAATTAAAAACTTACACAATAAAAGGAACATTAAAAAGACTAAAACCTGTTAACCATTAATTAAACTAATAATTACAGAAAACTTTTTTGTGGCAGCATCATCAGCATTATTAACTAAATCAAAAAAAATAAAATAGGAATGCAATGTTTCAACTACTGAAAGACTCCTAAAAGAACTGTCTTTTCTATCTCAATAAGGTAATATTTGCTTCTATTACTGTGTAATTTGACAAAATTTGCTTCCCTTTCCATAAATTTACTCAATTTATGCTTCCATTCCAAGGAAATTCCTTAAAATTGCTTCCATTCCTATGATGTTAGACAAAACTTGCTTCCATTTTTTGGAAGCCAATTAAATATTAACTTCCATTTCTTGGAAACTAATAAAGTTTGCTTCCAATTCTATAATGCTAATCAAAGAATGCTTCCGTTTCTAGGAAACTAAGGAAACTAATGAAATTTGATTCCATACAAAATTTTGCTTCACTGTGGAAGTATTAATAAATTATGACATCCACATAGCAAGTTAGACAGCAAATTTGTCACAAATTAGTGCAAATACAAAGCAAACGCAATTATTGAGATAAAACTTTTGTGCGAATTTCAAAAGCTTAAATAATTTTGTGATACATTTCCGTACACACTGCAGCCAAAATTTGTTGCTTCCAAATAAAGCCCAGTCTGTATTGTATATTACAGCACAATACCTGCTCGACAAGCTACCACAGGATTCTATTGTTAACATTAATAATAAACTTGAAAATTGACAGCAGCACGACGACAATAAAATGTCTTACATCAGCTAGTATTTGGAACATATAGCCACGTGACATTCTGTGGAACAAAGGAAAAGTGTTGGCTATATTATATTCTACTACAAATATAACATTTTCCTTCGAGCCACAGTTATAAAAAACATATAAAATGTCAGGCTAGTAAGGTTATGAGTTAACATTATAATTACAATAACTATTATTCTATATTGGCACAAGAACATTTTGGCTTAGACTAAAATCAATAACAGGGTGCTGACTCAATAATTGACAGTGCACCATTAAATATTATTATCGCCAGTGACAAAAATAATAAATGTTGCACTCTCAATAAATGTATAATATATTCATCATCTTATGATCGTTTACCTAAAATTATTTACAAGAAATTCAGCAAAAATTAAAAAAAAAATCAAATATACAATAATAACAAATTAAAATTATTCAAAATATATTAGTTCACAATAAAATAAGGAGCATTGTTTTTCCAATATTTTTTTTTATATATATAGATATATTTTTAATCATTTGTGATGAACATAAAAATAAAAAGATTAATATAGTCTCGTTACGTAAAACACAATTTGATTGGGTAGATGATGTGTCAAAAGTAACTTCGATATTTTCCTTCTTATTAATTTAATTTAATTAACGGGCACACTATTTTATTTTTTATCTAATTTAATTTAATTTAATCTATTGTAATCGGTAAGAGTCTGAATGTAGTATGTATAGTAAATATGTAGTAAAATCTAATTATTATAGTAAATAGTTTGCAATATTAATTATTCAATAAGACGGCTGAGATTTATGTGGGTATCCTGAACACAATGCGGTGATTATTATAATAGTATGGTAGCTAACAAACAAAAGAATAAAATAATGAAAATATTCAAAAAATATTATGTATATACTGTAAACAAGAAAATATAATAAAATTGAAGAGGGTTGTAATGGGTTACACATGCAAATTATGGAGGAGAATTTGATTGATATATTGTGATAAATAAATTTACAAATTGAATAAAAAAAATGAGGCAATCCACTAGGAATAAACAAACTTTTTATTAAGTTGTCTCATAACATTAACATCGATTTTTTTTGCGTGTGTCCAATTTATATTGATGAATGTCTTAAATATTAGAAATTAGGTATTGTAACATTGAATTTTGAAGACTGATGGGGTTTCGTTAATTTGGAAAGCGTTACTATAGAATTTGTACAAAAAAAAACAAGCAAGATTGAATTTGTCTTTACAAAGAGATACAGAAAATATTATATATGCAGATTTAAAAAACAAAACAGTCCCATCAAATCATATTTCGAGTACTTTTAAGAGCATGCACAAAGAAAGTATAGAGAATTAAACAATTTAATCCGGTTAATCATAAATGACAACATAAAATTTTCTAATCTTAAGTCGATTGATATAATGAAAATCAACGTCAACTCAATCAAAAATCTTAAGTCACGAATAAAGTTAGCTGTATTATACATAAGAATCAGTTTAAAATTAAACAAAAATAATAATTAAATTTGTAGGAACATTTCACTCGTGTTATACGAAACAATATCAAATATTAGTACATGCTGTAGTGTATAAATAAAAACAAAACAAAAAAAATAATAAACATAATTAATATACATAAATATAAATTGGAAGTCTAAAATGTACAAAATAAAACATAATAGTAATTATTTTAATTATAATAACATAAATAAACCATAAATTAAAATAATATAATTATTTTATCATAAGTCAATAATTAAAAGCTATGAACACGTGGTATATTTATATGTTTGTGTATATAGGGGTATGTATATAATTTGAATAATATATTGAACAAAAAATATTTTGCATTTATAAAACAACGTATTACAACTTAAAAAACATTATTTGAACTAATTATTTGTATCAAATATTCAAATAATATTACCAAACAATAGTACAAATAAAAATACAAAAAATAATTCGAAGGATGTTTTTTAATGTCGTAATGAAAGGTTTTAATATGCCTCGTTTTAACATACAAGGACGAAAATCGTAAATTTTATTTCTTTTGAATTCTTATTTTATTGATTTGAGTATAACGAATGGAAAACGTTGCCCCAAACACAAGAAGTCGAACAATATTGAAACTGAAATCAACGCAACAAAGCATTCTATACGTCTTTTTCACTCTTCACTTTTACATTTAATTTAATTAAGAGAAAAAAAGACAGATTATATTTGTCGGGTGTTTGTTAATTTAGTTTAAAACTTCTATACGCAACACTACAGTTCTTTTCTTTGAGAATAATCAGCGTAAAAACATGAAAACACAAAATCAAATACTTCAAACAATATAACAATGTTTATCGTTATTGTTTTTTACAATTAACCATTGTATGAGGTTACATATGTAAATTTAACACATGAAACTACCATATAAGGCTTAGAAAAGACAAAGTCACCTCATTTGGTAGTACCCCGGATGGGACTCTCTTATAAACCGGTCATTGGGTTTATAAGAGAGAATATCGAAGCCTCTGGTATGTTACCCGGTAGCTTAATTGGACAAAGCACGTCTCGCGACAAGATGGGAGTGCGGGTTCAAGTCCCGTCCGGGGCACTACCAAGTGAGGTGACGTTGTCTTTTCTAAGCCTTGTATAGTAGTTTCATGTGTTAAATTTACAAATATAACAATGTATGTATACAAAAATTTAATACAATATACAAGAACTTTAGAATTTTCAATAAATTTATCATACAAATTAAATTAAATAAATAAAAAATAATTATGATACAAAAATTGTATGTAAACAGTAAGTAAATGGGTATTTATTTTTTTGTTTGATGCTCAAAAATTAGAATGAGGTCGGTCAATCAATTTTCTCATTCGCCCTTAACGTTCCGCTCAGAAACACAAAGTTTGATTTTTTAAATTAGATGGATTCTCCCTACTCTGTTTCAAGTAATGCCTTAATATGTCTATCCTAGAAATGGCGCGCTGTAAAACAAAGATTTTCGGCCAGTAATGAAAAGGACTTAATTGAGGTTACTATACTATGATCCAAATGAATTGGCAACTCCAATAATAAAAATAATATTAACAAGACAATTTTTTTTATGATGCGCCATTTTGTAGAAAGAACCACCGAAAATTTACACCTTAATTAGTAAAGCTAGAATGCTACAAACTAAAAAAAATAGAGATTAATTTTTCTCTTTGTCCACCCCCAAACGACACAACAGCCTATTTGAATCCCTGTGCAACTGAGAGAAATGCTAAAAGACGAAAGAAAAAAATAATTTAACACCTTGCTTTTACATAATTCATCCATTACAATTCAAAAATTGATAAACATGGCAGAATGCATTTGAAAATTACAGACTCATGATACGGTTGAGAATTATTTTTTAGACAAATGTACGAAATTATTGTGTGAGGAGTTTTCCACTATGTTTAATTATCACATATAAAATTGAATGGATCCGCGACTGGTTTCGACATATAGGTGTTGCTAACGGGCAGATTGAGAACTGCTCATCCATCCACTCGTTAATAATGCTAAGGTGTCGAAACCGGTCGCAGACGTATTAATCTTCATAATAAATAGTTAAATATAATGGAAAACTCGTCATACAATCGTGCCGCGTGATTATCACATTGTGAATGACAATAAAAATGAAAATAAATCCATGAATTTATGACAACGACGATATCCAAAGAAGAAAAACTACTTCTAAAAATTATATTTAGTTTTTTTTGCTTTAACGCAGTGTACAGTATTATAATATTATACTTAAATTATTTAATAAAAATTTACAAAGTATTTTTCGCAACGCAATGCAACTTACGATAGCATGAGTACAATCAATGCGCAGCAGCCATATTATTCATGTCATACAGCCATGTATTCAAACATTAATGTTAATGGAACATTACTGCGAAAAGGTCATATACAAGTGTATTAACTATCAATTAATTTTCTATCAATAGAAATGAACCTTTTTACAACAAAGTTCAGTTACCAACCAAGATTTGCTATCAACTGAAATCTGCAAGATGGCTACAGGACTAATTTATTATTATGTAATATGTATGTAATAGGAAGGACACGATATACATTGTTAGCCATACTCACAAATGTGGAATAGCTACTATTCCAACTATTACCCCTGTCTAAGTATCATCTCACTCATAAACCGGGGTAAGCATTGTTTCGACTTTAAGCCTGACTAAAGTTATTCCTCACAAATGTTTTTAGTACATACATATTGACTCTAGAACAAGAGCTGCCATTAGAAAGATTAAAAATTCCAACTATAGAATGAAATTCTTACTGATTAAAAAAATTTTTGGAGGTAATATTAAGTAGATGCACCGTAAAACAAATTATTTCATGAATAAGTCTTATGTTTAACCGAGGATAACAAATAGTTATTTGAGGTTGTACAAACAGGATAAACTTTAGCCAAGGCTAGTAAGGCAGTTCTAAATATGATTTTTTTTTGCGAGTACGACTGTATTAGTAGTAACTATTATTTGATATAATTATTATTAATAATAATAACACAATTAACACTTTATTAACGTGGAAGACATTTTCGGTCACTATTATTATAAGACGTTATATTTTACTACGACAATTATAAGACGTTATATTTTGCTACAACAATCTGTACAACACACCAACGGGGACGACATTGTATCATAATACCTACATACATACCTACAAAGTACACATTAAATTTGGATCCAGAATGTAAATCATAACTCTGAGGTACTTAACGAAAGTATGGGACAATTTTTTTCAAAACAAAGCAGCCAAATGAAAAAATTCCGTGAAATAGATAATTTTCCATTGAGAAATTGATATCAAATGTTTAAACGTAGCCTCAATATTTGGTAATTCTTTGTGACTTTAAAATCTTGTGATAGTGTACCAAGAATCATCACCAGATAAGATTACTATTGATATACATTTTCGAAAGCTACAAACTGTGCCAAAAGACAGGCATACTGCAGAAAAATTAGGCACACTTTAAAAAAAAAATATGTTTAATCTGAAAGAAGGAGATCACGAAACATTGATTTCTTGAGAAACTACACAGATCATATTGTTCTCAAGGAAAAAAACATATTCAGTGAGAAAAATTCTCTAATAAAAAATTATACTGTATATTGCTTTCCTTTAAAATTGATGAATTTACCATCCACAAATTAATTAGATAATAATTATTTGATATGTAAGTAATAACAATAACAAAAAATAAAAAGTTTAAATGATTTAGTTTACTTTCAACAATTTTTAAAATATCTCGGAATATCAATTTACAAATACGATTCAAATTTAACATGCGACAATTATATTAAGCACCGACTACACCTAACTAAGATTCAAGAATTAAACTCTCATTCAAACGTACACAAAATCTAACATCATACGCAGATTTATGTGAATATGTTCTAAATAAGAGCATGTTGAATTTAAATCAGATGTGGCTTGTACTTAAACATCTCGTGTGATTTCAGAAATATAAACATTACATGTACCATTTTATTTTTGAATAAAGATTTACAAACAAAATTTAGGGAAAAAAATTACAATATGTGATTGGTTCAAGAGTGCCGATGTTCTGACAAATACAAACACACAAATTGCTAGATTAATTAGCTTTTATAAAAACTGTTTCAATATGATTTTTCGGATACGTAAATGTCTAAAAATAAATATTAAAGGCGTACAACACGAGGTAGTTGGCAGCCTAATGTCCATTTCCCACTCCCCACCTATAAGTATATTAATTTTTTTAAAAGACATATCTGGGTTTTGTTATAAACCCAAACACAACTTTATAAATCTTTCACGGTAAGTTAAAAGCTTGTAACACGAAAGGGGAGTTTGTCGGCACCTGGGATCGAACCACGGAAATATCTTCACAATTTAAGTATATTATGGTGGTTGGAGTACGTTTGTGTTTATTTCAAGCTCAGATTTACGTTTCTAAAAATGTTGTGTCAAGTTTTGTACTGGTACATATAATGTTAACAAAACATTGTTCATCACACATAACATACGACAATTATTTCCACAGATGTTAACTGAAAATATCTCAAGAATATTTTCTCAATATTATATTAACTACTGTATTCAACAACCAGACACAATCATCATAAATAGATTTAGACCATACACAAAAAAAAATATACAGTAAAATTATAACTCTGAATATTTTTTTTGTGTATTGGTGCCTTTACACGACTATGTCTAATTTGAAATTTTCCGTTAGATGTAACAGACACCTCAGCCTCAAATACACAACACAATACAATGACGACGTAGTAAACAATACCTCAAATTGAGTATTATTATTATTATCATTTTAGCGGCACAAAGAAAGAAATAAACAATGTGTACTGCTTCGTTCTTTGTACTTCTAATAACCTATCACTATTCTATTACAAATTGGTAATATTGTATTTACAATTCAAACTGCGATATAAAAATTATTGAATAAATAATATTAATATAATATGGATGTATTATATGTAATAATTATAATTTAATAAAGTAAAGAAAAGCTGACTCATTACAATATTATGTTTCAAAAGGCAAATTTGGCATCCATTAAGCATGATAATTCAAAGCACAAACAACTCACACAAAACATTTTGGAAATATAGTCTCTTATATTATCAACTAAGTGCATGTTAAGGTCTATATTTCTATAATATTTGTCATGTGTTGAATGCATTCTGAATTAGTATGATCAATTTTAATATAAGGACAACAGCATATTGGTATAAATATTATTGTTTTGTGTTTTACTTTAGGCCTAATTGGTGCTCTTAGCTGATTTGACAAAATCAATGGTGGAGTAAACGCCCCCAACTGGAGGTTGGAGTGGTGTTATCGCAGAGGCGGGGTTCAAATCCAGACTGACGTAAAGGAGTTTCTCTCTTTCGCTCATGACTGAATTAGGACGTGATCCACACGGTGTTCCCCCTATCTCACTGCTAACAGATGAAGGACGAGATTTCTCCTTGGCTGCACCTCCTTCACTGTTCACACTTGGAGGCCTGCTACCGGATCCACCCTCCTTCTTTGCTTTATTATTATTAACAGAACCAGGTCTCGATGAAGTCACTTTTTGAAATTGACCATTTTGACTTAACAATGTCTCGTAGCCATCGCATGGATCTTCCTTGTTAACTCTGTTTTTATTATCGTAATAATTTAACTGCCTATTTAATGCTGATTCACATTGTTTAGGTGATCCTGATTTTGTAGTTTTTTGTTCACTCTCATACGCTGGTATGGGTCTAAAATCGGCAGCAATGGGCTGCGTTTGGCTGATGACCAATATAGGTTTCTTAACAAGTTGGACAAAATTTGGATTGGGGTTTGGTTTAGTCAATGGGTTTGACAACAAAGTTCTAGTCGCCATTGGATTAGATGACAAAATATCCTGATTCTCTTTACTGTTTGAATCTATATTTCTAGATCCCATAATGCCGGCAACAGGTGGTAGTATTGGTAAGAATTGGTATATGGAAGGTGTAGTATTAGACTGACCACCATTGGAAGATTTTCTTGATAATGGCTCTTCTACAGACCTCTGTTGTGTGAATTGACTAGTTGCTTTGTTGGAAGTAGAGCTTTTGTTGTCTGACGATACTTTGGTTGCATTATTCATGATTTGCTTGAGAGTCTTGTCCACTGGAGATTTCAAACCACATGTTTCATTAATCTCCTTGACAGTAGACAATCTAGCCGGTGCCATCTCTATATATGCAGAGACATCATGGGTATTGGCAACAGACTTCTCTATGGGGTATGTATTTGGATTGGCCGGTCCTTCTGCACTGCTTGAAGTAGTATCCAACTTGTGCTCTGGCTGATACAGAGGCGATTTCGATGGGCAAAATTTGACGGGAGAACCTGGACTGAATGGGAATATCGTCTGAGGTTGCCCCGATGTTGGTGTTAACAATTCAGCAGAATTACGTCTACTTTGTGGTTTCTTTGATTTTTTAAGACTAGACGCAGAACCTATTGGTGTAAAGGCAGTAGCAGGTGACGTGCCTGGTGACATCTTAGGAGGAGTTCTTTGTGGAATTATCATATCTGTCTTGTCACCCTTCAACATGGAGACCATACTAAATATAGGACTAGGACTTGATACAGTTTGGTTCTTAACATCCTTTGGATTGTTTGAATTAATAGCTATAGGAAGTGAAGGTATTCTATTACGAGATTTGACAGGTTTAACATTATTCCACGACATTTCTACATAGCCATCTGCTGTAGTTGATTGTGACTGTGAAGGTTTTGTTGTACTGGGAGTCCTCTCCATGGAGTCATAGTTTGGTTTTGTGATAGATATTTTCCTCACAGCTTCTGTTAATAATTTATGTGTAATCGCGGCATCTGTAGGACAAGGGTCTGCAGGTTTCATCTCAACATATCCAGCAGAGGAACCTGCAGAACCCACTGGTGCCATGTCCATATAGCCATCTGTGTTGGAAGATGGCAGAGGTGCGGGAGCAGGGGCAGGTACTGGTTTAGGAGGAACTTCAGTCTTCACAGATGCTGAAGAATCTGTACGATTACTAAAGTCCATCTCCATCAAATCATCCAATGGTTCAACGGAACTATGAGACGAGGTGTAAGCATGCCTGTATAAAGAACCTCCTGTTCCCAAGATAGGAGTGCTAGAAGACTTAGCATTAGAGTTAGTAGAATTCATCAAGTGCTGCAAATAACTATGAGGTGGAGTACCGTGATTCAATACCCTGTTATCTCTGTTGTTACGTGATTTACTGCCACAAGAAAATGCCCTAGTCCTTGATGAATCTATTGCTGAGATATGTACGTCATGTCTGTTGATGACCTTCTTAACATGTTCTGGTCTGGAGCCGACACTGTAAGCGCGGAGTGGCCTGCTTCCACCATCTTCATCAGGTGCAAAGTAAGAACTAACTTTATCCAAGTGAAACTCAGAGAAACGTATGTCAGTAGAAGGAGTCCCACTCATTACAGACGATGTAGAAGCTGCTGGAGACATTGTATGAGGCAATCTGTCTTTGTTAGGCTCCATATCAACATAACCTTCTCCAGTTTTGACTCCACCGTCGGGAATATCCTCAGCCAATGATGAAGTTCTCGAATGGTTGGACGAGTTACCACCGACACGAGAATGTACCCTGAAATAAATAAAATTAAATGAAATTCACTTAGTAATCAAAATGATAATCCTCAATTAAAAAAAATAAGTAAAGTAATTACATTCTTATAGGTTCAGTACTGGCTGGTGACATAGGCATATATCCAGTTTGATCCTGAGGAGAGGTTCCTGCATTTGGCACAAGGACTGGACTGCTAACTTCAGGCATTCCTCCAATAGACGACTTCCTCATAGAAGGCATATCTTTTATATTTCCACTTCCAAACGCCGAAAAACTCTTCTCTAAACTGGCGTACAACTTTTGAGTATTGCCTTTCTCAACACTCTCTGAAAGGCATTTCTCTGGTTGCCAAAGAACCAACGAATCATCCGCTCCTTCTTCAGGTATGCTTCTTTCATCCGGTGTTCGGGAATTTATGAGCCTAGCATGGTTAGCATGACTAGGATCGTCCATGAACATTGCGTGATGGGAGAAATCTGGTTCATCAATCGACACACTGGAGCCGGCACTGTCTGTTGAGTATGCCCCTGCTGAAAAATTTGCACACATGAATATTAAATCAAATTTGCACACATAAATATTTGTTACATTAAAATATGGATGAAACAAAATGATGATAACAATAGTTTGAAAAGCACACAATGCAAGATGTAAATATGGATAAAATAGGATGGATAGGTGATGGGAAGGGTGAAAAGTTCAATTACACTCTTTTTAAAAATCCTCTTGAGTTGCACTACATTTGGAAAAAGAAATTAATACTATCCACTGAGATTTAAATGATAATAAATGTGACTCGTAAAAAAGATGATGAAATAACTAATCAATGATTATCCTCTTAACAACACTCGGTAGTAATAAACCCCCTTATGCGACAGTCTCATCAATCCAATTAGATTTTATTTGAGACGGTAATCTGATGATAGTTTTTGACATCCGAGTGAAAAGTTTGCAGTTCCAATCCCGCTATCAACTTACAGTAACTTCTTAATGCAAGCTTTTGTTTTGCGTGATGTATATATTTAGATTTATCCTAAATACTGGTTAATTTTTTTATGAATTAAAGGAATTTTGAAATATTTTTTAATTGTTTTTATCTCTACCCTCATACTTACTCTGTCACATTATGGATATAAGAGTGTCTGACGTAAAAGCAGTAAGAAATGTGGTGCTTTTCAAACCTGAATGTGGACTGAGTGGGCTGTTGGCAGGAGGCGAGTGACTAATCCCCCTGATGCACATGCTGTGAGGCCTGTGTGCGGAACCTGGAGGGTGCGGGGGCACTCTGGGACATCCACTACTATTGTTGTTGTTGCCCCCTCCTCCTCCTCCGCCGCCACCACTAGGGGTATTATTGCCGCGTGACGGCAAACTGTCACATCTCTCTCTGACACTACCGCCTGAGACAAGAATTCCGTGCCCTGAGCCCACTGTAAAAACAAATACACAATCAATACAAGAAATTCAATAGAAATCAACATCCACACTCAAAATTGTTATCAAAATAAAAAATAACAATTATAATATGAAAGTAAAAAGATGTCATTTTTCAGCGATGAGGAATGCCACACATCCAGAATAATAATTTATTTTAATGGCACACAGAGAGAAAGACCTCAATGTTTATTACATGCAGTTGTCCATCTCAGTTGTGGGAATTTCTGATAAATATTGCATAAAGATGTGATAAACAAAACATTACTATCTTCAAATTTGAAACATTTATATTTGCCACTTATCACCAACATTAATTGATTCCCAATTGTATTGGGTCAAAATCACAAAGACAATTATTATTATTTTGCATACTATAATAATGTTGGACATATATTTTTGAAAACACAATTAAGTAATCCTCAGGAATTTCTACATCAAAAATACAAAATTTATTTATGAACTTTAACCGTGTTCCAACTTCATGATGAAATTGAGAAACAGCACTTAATATTTTATTGAATATGACAAAATGACCACAACTTACGCTCAAATGGAGCGCAACTTACACTCAAATAGAGCGCAGAATATAATTAAACCACAATGATTCTTAAAAAAAATTAATTATATACAAAGTCTACAATAATAATAATATATTAAGAAGCTTGGATACAAATCTTATATTCAAGAACATGCAAATCAAATTAATTGGGTATAAGCACTAAGATAAAAAAAAATATTAATTAATACTAAGGCCAACTAAAATAAAAAAATAATAATGAATATATTACAATGAAATTCTAATTCAAACTCAACACAGGCAGAAGAAGCGTAGTCACGCACTTCATGAATTTTATAAAATTAAATAATGTATAATGTGCCTTATTACGCCTCTTCCGACGTTGCTAAGCTCAATATACAGTCAAAGCAAATCTGGATGTTAGTATTAAAATTAATATAACAGTTTTCTGTTTTTTCTTTATACTTACTAAAAAAAAACGACATGTACAGACTCAAACCGAGCGTAACCACGTCTATCAACAGTCTGTCTTTTGGACACACATTGTTTTAGATGATACAACTATTTTACGCTAAAATAATTATAATATTATAAATAAATCCATCTGTCTTAAATGTTTTCAATGTATTTTTAAGATAACTAACTTACAATTTATTTAGATTTCAAATACTTCCATGTTTGACATTTCACATTCCAGTCGAGCGTAACAACCTTAAAATAAAACACATCAATCCACAATTCGGCATACGATAGCCAAACCTTTCAAATTTCTGATCTTAATTAACAAAGAGGTGCACTCCAATTTACTTCTAAAAAACCCAACCACCAAAACATTACAGTTCATATTCATAGAAAAATATTCTATTTCCGATCCACAAACATTAATACTTTTTTTCTATTAGACGTTGTACCAAGATACAAATTTATGAAAAGTGACAACGATACATGTGGATGAAAAATAATATACTTTGAGAGCATTTTACCTTTTTATAATTCAACTGTTAGTACAGATTTCAATTGTGCTCAGTAAAAAAAATTCTAAGCAATAATCAAAACATGTTAGAAAGCTAAACAAACATGCTAGGTAAAAAAAATATTTTATTTTAAGAATCAAGTTGAAAGATTCCATGAAATCTTTTAGCTGTGATGTTTTCTAAAAATCTCTCCAATCTCTTACCTATGATTTGTCTTAAAAATCTTACCGTACAAACTATTCAACTCGGGCGCGATTCACACACGGTTGGAATTTTGAAATGCAACCATAATTACGCAAAACAATGATCAACATGTTCAAATATACCACCTCGTTCATAAAAAAACTTCTTGCTATATTTACTAGTGATGTAACGAATGTGTGATTTTGGATATTCGCGAATGCGAATATTTGTTGCCGATATTCGCGAATGTGAATGCGAATAGCGAATATTTACTTACAGTGGAACCTCTCATAACGAGCAAAAAAAAATGTGTAAAATTTGCTCCCATAACGAGCGACATTTCGCATAACGAGCTACAGAGAAGGGATAGGTAAGTCCCTTTTTCACGACATTCACTTGTGACCTTGTGAGGTGGGACTTCCGCGCCAATACATCAGTCTGTGTTTAGCACTAGCGCCTTGGTTTCGCATGTGATCACCTATTCTTCCAAAATTTGTATTGATATTATTAGTAATTTTTTTTATGTGCAAAGTATTATAATCCGTTCAAAAATGTCCCCAAAGAAAAAACACAAGAAGACAGCCAGAAGAGAATAAAAATAAATGATGAAATGAAACGTAAAATCATTGAAAAGCGAGAACAAGGTGTAAGCGTAGCATATCTAGCGCGCACATACATCAACGATCTGCACTATTCTCAAGAACAAACAAAATTAACCCAGATAAGCTGGCTGTACATTTTATCGAACACTTGCCGATCACTTGTTCACGTGATGTTTCTGCTTTAGTGCAAAATAATAGGGATGATTTTGCTAGTTTAGCTGCATAAGAGAGACATATTTTATAACATCAATTAGTTTATAACTGTCAGTTAGAATAAGTGGGCGTGTTTTAGAGATTTGTACTCAGCAATTAATTTTATAACAATGTCACTGCCATCTTCAGGTCAAGAAAGCTTATTTATTTTTAAATATTTTAATTATTATTATGATATCCTTATATTAAAATATGCAATTATTGATAGTGCGAATTTAAATATCAATTTACTTTTAATTTGCAATACTTATCACCATCCAAAAATTGGTGTACGTTTAATCGTACAACAGGAACATACCCGTGCCGTGTGTAGTACTAATTGTCATAATATTATTATATGGATATATCGCAGTCTATTTTGTCAATACTAATTTCCAAGTATATGTGTACAGTCACAATCATATTTCATTTACAGTTTTGATTCTCAATTTAATATTTTTTTACCTAGATCTCGGTTAAGAGCTCCAGCAGTTGTCGTATTCTACGGAGTAGGTACCCAATTATGAAGGATATGTTTCTGTCGAACTGGAACAGATCTCGACATTAAAATACCTGAGAGAAGAATTCTCAGCAGATGATCGACAAAGAACATGCATAGACAAGAGGATTGTGTCGGCAGGAAATGTGCTGAAAACCTTAAGAAACCCAATAATACATAAAATCTGAGCTAACCCAACGGACGAAAATGACCATTTTTAAGAAAATATACCGGCCTATCCTCATATATGGACACCAAATTTGGATGCTTATGGAGAGCGTGAGATCAAGGTTACAGGCAGCGGAAATGCGGTTCCTCAGGGGAGTGGCTGAGGTGTCATTGAGAGACCGTATAAGGTAGGTATACGTATGTTCGTGAGGCTCTCAAGGTGGAACCAGTATTCCTGCATATAGAGAGGTCGCAGTTGCGATGGCTGGGTCACGTGCTCCGCATGCCAGAAGACATATTACCACTTAGATCTTTAGAGGCTGTAGGAGAGGGCAGAAGACCAGTGAGCCGCTCTAGAAGAACTTGGCAAAGCCAGGTGTCGAACACGTGTGACTTGGTTTGGGAAAACTCAAAAAGCGGTAGGTACATATATCGGAGTATTCTGATAGCCGCAAGGGTACTCTATCTCAAGACTTCCGCCTGACCTTTCTTCTTGGGACACTCTGTATATACACTTTGCCTGTTGGAGAATCATTGGAAATATAATAATACAAATAAATCAACATTTTCAAAGATTTTGTCATTTTTTCATATACCTATTCGTATTTAGGTGGTGTATGTTCCTATTGTACGTTTAAACGAACACTAAATATTTTTCAAGAAAACTTTAAAAATTGAAGAATTTTTTTTTTATTATTTTTTACTACATTTTTACATATACAACTACCACATATTAAAAAATCACGACCATCCGAAAAAAATTTTTTTTTCAGGACTGTCTGGGTTAAGAAGATGGAAGCTTTAAAAGGAGTGTCAAGAATGTCTACGAAACGGCTACATTTACGGCTAATTTTCTAGTTAAAAATGGTTAATTATTTGTCATAAATTAATATTTTTATTTAGGTAAGTACGTTTTTTTTTCCTAATCTAAATTGTATTACAAGTTGTTACACTCTTTTATAAGTAATTTTATTTGAATAAACGTTAATAAAAAAAATCATTGAGTACTCCAAGAATGCTTATTCTTTCGGCACGGAAGGCATTAACGTATTTTACATTGATTTCTATAGAAAAAAATGTTTCGCATAACGAGTAAGAGTCTGGAATGAATTAAACTCGTTATGAGAGGTTCCACTGTACTTAAATTTCTACAATTGCTCAAACATTAAAATTTCTACCCCCCCCCCCTCGTCGCCGAATTTTCAAAATGGTATAGGAATTTAAAATATTTTAAAACTCCTCGGTTTTCTTAAAGAATATTTTTGTGCAGTAACTTTTTCTACAATGTACCGGGTAAGTATCCGGTACTTCTACCGAATATTCGATACTTTATTACCAAAATAATATTCGCATATTTTTTTGCAAATACGAATGGGAATGCGAATACTTTAAAATGTGCGAATATTCGTTACATCACTAATATTTACACCAGAAAAAAATAACAAATACACAAGAATAACTCAGACCATTTATTCATTCAATTTATAATAAGATTTTTTACTACATTCAAGTAGTCAGCAGGATAATTATTAACAAGTTTAATTGAATACAATGTGTTAGGCATAGACAACAAAATGCAAAGGGTAAATAGAGAAATGTTAATATTAATTAACAGTCTAGTGTTACAAGACCTTTACATACTGTGTCACTACAGGGAAAAAAATAAGATAAGATTAATAGAGCTCGTTAAAATCAAAGAGTGTAATATATATTCTTTCAAAACAATCAAACTATATTAAGTGGTCGAAGGAGTCTTGGATTTTCAATTGAATTCTCACACTGCCAACCTACTTGCTGAGATGTCATTCAGGAGGTTTTGGAAACCCAAATTTATCATTTTAAAAGAATATATATATATATACAGATATTATTGTCATAGAAACGATGTACCAATTTTTTTCAGGATAATTTTTTAAAAAACAATGTTCCAATGGGTTTAAATCACAAGACGATACGCATGTAAAACCGATGTTCATCTTCTATTGATGATCACAAAATGTAAAAAATCATTCTGCACCAAATACTGTGTCATTTATATTCAGAATATGATAAATATTTGTGTCCGTTCGTATACATGTTTGTATGTTCTCAGTGGACACCGTAATTATTAGCCAAGGTAGATGAAAATTAATACAATCTATATAAGGTCACATTTTTTGAGCAGGTCTTAAGCTATATACCTTATACATTAAACCTAAGCTAGTTGTAATATATTACACTCTTTGATTAATGAAAAGAAGTATTGTTTTCCTCACGATACGTCCAGTACAGTTATTATAATACTAATACAGTTTACTAATTGTTACAAGATACACGGTTGAGTTATTTTTAGGGTTAGGTTAGAAGGAACGGGAGCAATACTTGTAGTAATGTTTGTGTCATATTGTTTTGTATAAGAATACATACAGCAGGGGAAGGAGAGAAGTTGCAAAGCCAGTCCCTGTCCATGACGACATCCGGTACTGGCACGACGGCCACCAGCGAATGCCAACTGCCTTCGTTTGGAGAATAGGTAAGATCCGTTACACTGGGACAATCTCTTGTCCATGGGACACTCGCTAAGAGAACCTGCTTTATCGACTGAACGAGTTTTCATCAAATTGCAGCTGGGGATAGTGACAGTCTCCTCGCCGGTGAGCGGAAGGGACCGCGTTCTCTCGTGCGATATATTTAACATTACGCTATCCTCTCTCTGGACATTCGTTCCGTTTTGTGTGCCTGATGGTAAAGAAAAATCCCATTCATCTTCAAAACTATAATCCCATAGAGCAGCCATGTATATTCATAATTAAAAGGTTGGAATTCATATTTTATGCAACATGCAATACTTTTATTTAAAATTTGAACTCTTGAAATATTAAAACATTTGTTTAAAAATTACTTCTGAACAGATTTAGATTAGTATTGCTGATTGTCTGGTAAAATTTACCTAATAATTATTACAGGAGTCCCCATGGACGTATATAACATGGCAACCCTATCATGCGAAAAACTAGAATATCACGCCCTTCTCAGTAGTAGCAAGGTCTCGTGAAGAATAATGATAGATACAACATACATACATACATACAATAAACATACAAACATCAGCACGTACTAACATTGTTATGTAGATTATAGACATTATATTGATTAATATATGATTATCAAAGCATGCGGAACAGTGATAGAACACACAGAATATCTTTACACATAAAATAATTTTCATAATTGATTTTCCATCTTCCACATATTATGATTCATTCAAAACTTAAGCCTTAAACACACTGTTACGATTAATTTCATGAGTTTTGAAGCAATCTCCAACCAATAATAGGCATTAGATATGTTGGTGATTTAAGCATATTGAAAAAAAAACTTTACAATTTGGCACCTTATATTATATACTTTAATGAGAGTTTAATCAGTGTTATTATCCATTACATGTTTTGGCAGAACAGTAATCAGTTTAATTTTAAGTTACATTTAAGTATGCAATTGGTATCCTTTGTTACACAATTTTCTTGCATAACTGTAATTAATGTTATTATCCATTACATGTAATATCAATGTTATTTTATGTTACATGTAACTTTGGCAACAGTTTAGCTACATTATTATACGCTAAATGTAACTTTAGCACCATTGTAATCAGCGTTAATCATGTAAAATATAATATTTGCGATACCGATAGCACGCCTTTGGTAATTTATTATCCAAAATGGCATGAACAAGGAAAGGGATACGAACAATCGATGCAAAATGTAACCAATACAAAAAATTTAAAAACACATTCTGAAAAATTAACGTTTAGTACATTGATCATATTATTCTAAAAAGCATCATTCGTAAAACTCACACAAACAGCAAACATCATTCACACACGCTCTCAGACCAATGCACATGTATTTCTGAGTATGAACAATGGTGAGTGATCAACATGGAATATATAAAGCAACATTTAGCCCCCAACACACAATGTATTTAACATGTAATAAATAGAATTTATAATAAATGAAAATTTAATAGTTTTTGACTAAATACAATGTGTGTCAAAATCCCAATGGCATGATGTGAGTCTGTACAGAGTTGTAGAGTTTTGTATGGTCTCATGTCAATGCCAGAGTGTGGTATGTTACTGTTAGTCAATATATGAATGTGTGTATGGTTGTGAGTCAATGCCAGAGTGTGATGTATTGTCATGAGTCAATTTCCATGTGATGTACAGTTGTGAGTTTATGTCTGATTACGTGAGGTTTGGTTATGAATCTGTCTGATAACGTGATGTTTGGTTGTAAGTCCAATTTCTGATTGTGTGATGTATGATTGCGAGTCGATTTATGATTGTGTGATGTGTTTCGGGCGTGTAATGGTCTGCAAGAGAGATATTGCTCATACCAGGGGCTTGGGGTGCCATTGGGGTGACTTCCTGCGTCTCCTGGACCGTCTGTGGGGCGCAGTAAGCGGCCGATTGGTTCTCACAGGGACTAATACACAAGCCCACACAACTGCGCCCACTGCAGAATGTGCTCTCTGCAAAAACAGCCATTTTGTTTTGTGTTTGCTAACCGCCCTAAATTCTTTCTCCGTGACTTGGTTTTGATCAGCGATTATTAATAAGTAATTAACACAATAAAAACCACAGATAAAAAATTTAACACTTTTCCAATTACAGATTAATTCATATTAATATATACAACAATAAAAGAAAAACACATAAATTAATCAAAAGTGCCAAATAAAATCATTTCATTGTTATACCTTTGAATTTTGTTTACAATATATACATCGGAGACCTTTAAAATTGTGAATATTAACAACGAAACTGTGTTTCTTCCCGAAACCGAGAAATATTGTCCGACAGAGAAGAGGATAGATAGATTGAAAGAGAAAGATAAAATAGAAAACAGTGCAGATAGGAAATCCTGTCACCAGATGTGAATCAAACAAAAGTATATTTTGTAAATCCATGAACATAAACAGTGTGTAGAAAAAATACTGCATGTGAAATAAATGATAAATTGATGAAAGAGTAACTGTCATATACACACGCGCACGCACACGCACGCACACACACTGATAACATACCACATTAGAAAACGAGAGAAGTTGGAGAAAAAACTAGAAATAATGCTGGAATAGATGCAACTTATTATTAGAGTATTGATTAAGACGGCGAAATTTAAAAATTGTCACACAAAATACTGCAAATGAATGCTGTAATCAGGAATAAGTAATTAATAGATAAGTTCATTCATTCATACCGTCACGGCATTAACACCAGTGAGGTAGCCAGCGGACAAACAAACTGCGTGTAATAGATAAGCTAGGTACGGTAATACATTAAAGACAGAAAGATGTATAGAAGAAATAAATCTTGAATTTTAAAACCAACGACAGATCAATCAATATATTTTTCAAGATACAAATAATAAATGTGTATTGGTATTGGAATGAAAATGAAATTAAAAGAGTAATTTAAAGAATAATTTGAATTAAAAACTTTTGAGACAATTTGATTTTGTCCACAAAACAATATATTACGTTGAAAATTTGTAAAATAAAAATCACTTTAAAGAAGATATTGACAAAAAATCTACAACTTTTTTTAAGGATGAATCTGGCTTTGAAATAAACCCAAACACACCCCAGACACCTTCACAGTAAGCGATACGCTTTTGTGCTGTGAAAGCGGAAAAAGTCGGCAGCGGGTGGAATCGAACTCGGGTCTCACATTTGAAAATCCGAGACTCTACCATCGAGCTGCCAACCTCCTCTATTTACAAAAGAATCGTTACATATTTAAAAAGATCTGAAAGATACTAAAAATTAATGTTTACACAATAGATACAAATATACAATTAAAAATATAATACACAGATACGAACAATCGTAGAAAAACTACGACAGACAATAAATATGAAATAACAAACTAAAAACGGTGCTTGCAACTTTACAAAAAATTCTACATCATCTACGAAACAGTGCAATATTCAAAAACTTAAATGTCGATTAATTACAAATTAATCAAAAAAACTCTAACTACAAAACTAGCAAACATTCACACGTCTCATAATCGTTTTTATATGTACACAAATAATTCTCTAAATTAACAAAATAATATAACTACGCACACCACGTACACGCAAACACTCACACAATATAAATTAATAAGATATTAAATTTAATTAAATTTATAGGACAATTTTAAGTTCTACGGTTTTGTGTGAATTTTATTGTGAAAATAATTTTGTTAAAACAAATAAGTGATGGTTCAGAAAAAGAAATAATTTTAAGAAACATTACAAAGAACTAAACTATGAAGTGTATTTGAACTTCAAAGTTCAAATCCAAGAATAGATTCAGTTCCCACGTAAGTGCGACACTTATTCAAAAAAAAATTGCAACAAATGGACAGAATTTTGTTATTATTCTATACTGCAAAATGACTTTAAAGTGACTCTTGTGAACCAAAACTTATCGTATTTGTCTTGTGACAAAATAAAATATATTTAATTAACAAATAAAAAGAGGATGTGAATAAATAATCCATATGCAAAAATCTTTGTGCTATCATTTTAAATAACAGTAATAAAAATGTCCAAAGGTTTAAAAGATCTCAAATTATAAAATCTTCAAAATCTAAATTGCGACAGGGGCAATTTTGGAAGTAATTCAGTGTTTTACCAACTGTTTCACATGTGCAAGGCACTGAATTACTCCATTTCACATGTCAAATGCATGTAAGACACTAAATTATTCCATTTGACATGTGAAATAGTGGACATGACCCTAAATTAGGGTAGATAACATGAGACTTAACAATTGTTTGAAAAAAATAATTTAAAAACAATAATCATGATTAGTTCGGTGGTTTTTGGAATCTCCATGTGGTAGTTTTTAACTCTAGCTTTCGGCGAATGTGCTGTCGCCATCTTCAGGAGTGTGAACCACGTTCGCCGAAAGCTAAAGTTAAAAACTAGCACACGGAAATTCCAAAAACCACCGAGCACGATATTAAAGACCGTGAAAACCTAAAGAATAATAACGATAATTATATATCCAAACAGAATGCCAAAAAAGTAGGATATCCACTCTCTTCTGAGTTTATTTATCTTATGCAGTGTCATTTACTTCATATGAATTTTAAATGACAGAAATCTTGTATATGAATTTAAAAACCAATCGGAATTATGTACAAAGATAGTATCTGTATAATGCATTTTCAATCAATTTATTTCACAAATACATTTTATGTATCATCAAAAACATTATAAATATATCAGCAGTGACATGAGATTCAAAATAGCCACAATTGAAATATTGTGTAATCAATTTTTGCAAGTGAAACTGCAAACCCTTTAAAATCCCTCCCCTTGTCTTCGTTTACTATTTCTCATACTCCACCACCCCGACCTACCACATATCCTCAACCCTCCCACCAAAAAAATTGTAATGGGAAAGACAATATGTTAAATATTTTGGGAAGGTTTTATTATAGCCAACCTAGGAAAGCAAAAAATTTCAATCCAATTTATTTTCGGAACAAACAAAACAATATAAAATTTATATTAACAATTTTAAATTGTTTTGTAGAAGAATATAAAAACTAAAAAACAATTTGTAGGAAAATTCCGTTATTTATATACCCTTTGTGGTGTATTATTTATATTTATATTGTGTGTAAACAACAAGGTACACGAGTGGGTACAATGAATTGATTAGTCAAAACACAACCGAATTCAAAGATATAAATAACTCAATTTGACCTTGGTGGTGGTAGTCAGTCCAATTTATCTAACCAACACGATGACGACAACAACAAGATGAAAATGGGAATTCAAAAAGTAAACAAGAACAACTTTAATTCTATCTACGATACATCCCACATGGGGAAGGCAAAGAGGAACGAACACAAGAACACTTTACTAATGCATTCTTCTTTATTATTTGTTTTATTTTATCAGTTTTATGTAAATAAGGTAGCCTGGTGGCAGATTGAACATTCAGTTGAGAAATTCTTATTTTGAATCTTCCCATTTCAAGTCTTCTCCACCCTCATGACACAAACGAGTTACTATTTTTAGGGTAGCTAAATAATCAACATAATCAACGTTTATGGGTTTATTTTTAATTCAGAACCGTCATAAAAAAACAAATCTCTTACCCAACACGTGTTCATCTGTGAGAAATTCACTGCGGGTTTCAATAAAAATAAGTCTTTTATTATTGGTAAAAAAAATCTGTTAAAATTCTATTAGTTGCTATGGGCTACTTTTTCCCCCGAAAATTTAAAGAAACTTTTATTTTTTACGGAACCTGTCGTTACTAAGCTCTTTCAAACAAATATTTTACTCAACTTTTTAATAATCTTATGTAATATTTTTTGTTAAGACTACGGAACCGTTCACGCGATAGTATATTATATCACTCAAATGACATAAATACTAGACATAAACCAAAAAACAGAATTTTTTACCTACTCTGATTTATAAATGATAAATGTCAAAAGATGATAAATCCTCAATTTCGGCTCTCATATTTTTGTATAATTAAGTTTCTTTTCTTTTAACAATACTTGTACTACCAAAATATATTGTTATAATGTCTACCTTAAGAAATATCTCCCATACAATGTGTCATCTGAATTGTGAGATTTTCCATCAATGATAATAATAGGACATCTCATGTTGATGTAAAAATATGTAGTGTTACATTTTTAATTATTTTTTGAAGATACACAGCTAACTGCTTCTGATTTTACAGCATAATACAGATAGCTCTAAACAAAATACCTTAAAAAAGTATTTATTAATCTTACACAAATACTATCTTCATATCTGCCCTCGAATCAAAGTGAAACAAATTATTTACTACAAAACAGCGTAACAAAATATAAATTTGATAATAGTTATTGCCAACGTACCACTGCTGGGCGACAGCCCGTGTGACTTGGTTCCCTGATGTGTCTGCCTTCTCGTCAACACAGATATGGGTTTGGAAGCTTCCGTGGCAGACGCAGACCTCAACCTACTCTTTGGATCTAGCTCCTCCTTAACAATGTTCAAACTGTTATGCATAGCACTGAAATCAAAATACAACAATACACTATAAAAGCACATAGTACATAACATTTTAACAATTAAATATATATTTCATAATAAAGGGCACAACGCAACAGACAAGGGTACCTAGACAAATTGCATTTGGCGTTCGACCACAAACTTTTTGATAATCTACATATAATGTTATGGTACATTGTTGAAAAGTTAATTTCTAGTCGATCGCCAAATGCAATTTGTCTAGGTACCAAGGACTGCAAATTTAAGTACAGCTAAAAAGGTTACCTTTCAGTTGTAAGCTATCATCATCTAACAACATGCGCCACAATCAATTTTAAAAATGTAGGTAACATTTCGGTCATCATAACATGCCTACATATACACAGTCTCGCTAACACATTCATTCATTACACTAGCACACCAGATTAAGAAAATTGACTACAAATTTATTAAACTTTAACAAAAAAAAGTTATTTAATATCAACAACAAAAAGTATCAATCGTGAACAAAAACGGTTACTTCTTAATTTTCGACAAAAACAATTATTAAAAAAAATATTATGAATGTCTTCATTTTTTGTTTGCCGGGAGAGAACAGCTTACACGTTTATTACATGCAGCTGGTCTGCTGGCTGCTGATTACAACACAATTATTAATTTAAATACAATTAATAAAGTCTAAATAATATAAGACATTAGTGGTACGAAAAATAATAATTCATTCATCAATTCGTCCTTCAATACTACTTCCAGAAGCACAGGGCTGGAACCAACCTCTTCTACTCAGATAGTCTTCGTGACAATTGAGTCATCTCTTCCCACGAGATTTCTAGCGCTCTGATTTCAGCATCGCCTCGCCATTCCATTGTTATTGGAATGGCGATTGTGCAAAAGGGACGTCATGGACGTTGAAACTCTTGTAGACGAAATATCAAGAGCTCTTTTTAGCCAACTATCATAGGGCATTCTCAAAACATGACCCTCTCTGTACTGCAGAGCTTACAAATCTATAAACTTGATTTTTATTTTTCAGTGATGTTTCTGTACAGAGCTTTAATAACTAATATTAATGCCTTTGAGATAGTAAAAAATAGACATTCAGACGCATCCC
Source organism: Athripsodes cinereus (assembly GCA_947579605.1). Taxonomy (NCBI): domain Eukaryota; kingdom Metazoa; phylum Arthropoda; class Insecta; order Trichoptera; family Leptoceridae; genus Athripsodes; species Athripsodes cinereus. Next base: position 4,890,981 of record OX388306.1, read on the forward strand.
AATAGTTCGACAAACCAGTTAACTAAATGGTTTGGTTAAATGTCGGCATTAAATTCAATGTCTAGCTGTTTCATTAAATGACAATGGCGCACCAAAACTTTAACATTCTGCTTGATTGGAGTTAGCCCAGTTATTGAAATTTAGTTTCTTTTATTGGTAAAAGGCTGCGTCTAATAAGGCTAGACTTCTGTTAGCCTTTCAACTGAATGCCGACATTCAACTAACCGCCTAGCCATTCATTAAACTGGCTAATTCAACTATTTGGCAGGAACATATATCTTTGTTGTAGAGCATCGTGAAAAATAAATTATTTTTAAAAATATTGAAATTAACATTATTCGCAGAACACGTGTGGGTGGGAATGTGAAAACAAAGATGTATTTCTTGGAAAGTTAAGGGAAAATGTATTTCTATATATGAATATAATAGGAAAAACAAATACACATGAAAAATATTTTGGAATTGAAAAATAATTTAATTATTGAGAAACGAAAATTAGGTGTAGCATTTATTTAGTCACATTCACTTGTTCTTTATTTTGCACAAATTTTGTGATAATGTGTGAATAAATGCAAACCATCTCCTTACAGAGTAGGCAACCAAATAATCCTAGCAAACATTTCTTGCCTCATACAGTTCTTCATGTATGTTCTATTATTCAAATTCATATAATAGTTGACTCACCGTATTCAATTTAACATGATTTTTAACAAACTACGGTAAATTATGGTTAAAATGTGAATTGAAATAAATGACCACATTTGATATAAAAAGTTTGTTTTTTCTACCTTTTTTGTTTGTTTATTATAAACTCACATTAAGACTGTGGTGTGCATGCTCTTTGCTATGTTGGGATCCTCCGTGTGCATCCAGAGCTCTCCGGCACCAGTCACACTGGACCTGCCAACTTCCATGTAGAAGAAACACTCGGAATCCCCACACCTAGATCAAAATAAACAACACACATGAACATATCTGTACGTGGAACTTCGTCAAATTTTGGGCAAAGTGACATATCGTTCTTGCAAATTTAAAATAGCGTATGTAAATTTAGGAATGTTTTGACATTTCTAGCAAAAACTGTTTATCATGACATTAAAACCATTTTTTAAAGTGATTCAAGTACATACATACTATCACGCTGCTTCCCTCGCGGGGTAGACAGAAAGGATCGAGCGCCACTTCCTTCTATCCTTGCATACATCTTTCGCTTCCGTCACTGTCATACAATTCCTCATGCATGATGATATGAATATTAGCAATCACCCAAATCATTTTTGACAGTAATTTTGTGTTAAATGGAATCTCACAATATGGTACAGTTTCGCTCCGGCATACAGATATATAGGGATATATAGAAATACAAACTTTCTAACATTAAAATTATGGCTACAGCACCTTGGGGATATAGTTAATATATTACGTAACACACCTAGGGGAGAGGTTAGTTGTTGGAACATACTACCTAATTCAGTATTAGAATGGGAGGGCCAGAAATAGCCCAAAACAATGTTACATAATTGGTTAATTTAATGCCACCAATAAGCATATACCTAGTATTTGCTACAAACATTTCAACTTATAGACCCTTATTTAGAATGCTTATTCATGGAGGAATCCTTGAAATCAGTTTTCATAACCTGGTGACCAAAACAAATGAGATTCTATCTTTCATCCAACTCAACTTAAAAGATCTAATTCAAAAGTATGGTTGTAATTTTGTGCCTACATACAAGATATTTTTTTAAGCAAAACAATACCACATGCAATACCCATAATAAAGGACGTCTTTCACTTGTTTCTGTATATTTTATAGTAACCTGTAAAAAGTAGGTATTCCGAAAATATCACATGTAAAACAAATAATATTTTCAACTCAGTGAGGGTACATTTCTCCTAACAGCCTTATTATTTTTATGGCCCAGAAAGAAACACCAACATTTTAGTAAAAAAATAGGTGATGTATATCATCAGTTTCACATAATCGGCATTCATTTTGAGTTTCCATTCATTTTCAATTGAGTTAGAGTTTAAAATATTACCTTCGTATACTCGACAGCGGGTACTCAATGTAGTCTGGGGGGCTGGCTTGGGGCAGAGGCAACTTGCTGGGGCGCAGCTTGTTGAGTATGAGTGATTTATCAGTCAACCTGAGTGCATAGTTGCCCACAATATTACGGGAGGCTCCCAAACCCTTTTTCTGGATGTTCACCTGCCACGTCAACTCTGAAATAACAAAACAATGAAATCAAAATATTAATTAAGCGCTGATTTTTTTTTCCTAAATTCACAGTCCATTATTTTTCCCCCATTTTTATTACTTACATAATTTATACTATAAATTTTATTTAAATTTGCTACTTTTAACTTCTATTATTTCTCATTTGTTTACAAGATGATGAAGTTAAATTAATCATTAGTTTGACAATGACTTTCTTAGTAGAAACCAGGTCACTATTGGCCGGTTTCAATAATCTATCTATCCGCTACTGTCGATTGAAATCTATTGTGTTCTATATTTTAAATCATAGATTTCAATCGACAGTCACGGATAGATAGGTTATTGAAACCGGCCATTAATAATTAAATAGACTGGTACAAGAGATGCAATCCTGAGTCTCAGACTTATTCTAGAAAAGAGAATAACAGTTAATAAAAACACATATATAGCATTCATCGACCTAGAAAAGGCATTCGATAAAGTAGAATGGGAACAACTTTTTAACATCCTAAACGAAATAGGAATGAGTTTCAAAGACAGAAGAGCAATCTGGAGCCTATATAAGAACGAAATGGCCGTAATTAAAAGCGGAGAGAGCTGCGCAGAAGCAAGGGTCGAACAAGGCGTAAGACAAGGATGCTCAATGTCGCCAGCTCTCTTTAACTGCTATATACAGCGAGCCATTGATGAACTGAGAGAAGAAATGAAGAACTGGACAGGAGTCAAAATAAATGGGAAAAAGGTCGACATGATCAGATATGCTGACGACATAGCACTGCTCGCAGACTCCGAGATGGAGCTGAACGAAGCCTTAGGAAAAATGGAACGTATTCTGTTGTCAAAGTACAACATGAAAATAAATAAAGAAAAAACAAAATGTATGGTCGTTGGAAAAGAGGAAGCGACTGCGAACATTGCCATAAATGGAGTGAGCATCAAACAAGTAAGTGAATTCGTGTACCTGGGCAGCAGAATAAACCAGGATGGACGCTCCAAATCGGAAATTGTAAGCAGAATAAACCAGGCAAGGATTGCCTTTAACAAAAAATCAAAGATATTGGAATCCCCAAATATTGACTTAAGCGTAAGGAAGAACCTTACTAAAGCCTTTGTATGGAGCATTCTGCTTTATGGTTGTGAGACATGGACCATCAGCAAGAGTGAAAGCGGACGGTTGGCGGCCTTTGAGATGTGGTGCTACAGACGCATGCTCAAGATCCATTGGTCGGAGCACGTCGAAAATGAAGAAGTATTAACCAGGGTAGGCGAAAAAAGGCAACTCCTTAAGAGAATCAGCCAACAACGAGCTAACTGGATTGGCCACAACATCAGGCATCCAGGACTACTCATCGCCATCGCAGAGGGTAAGACCGAGGGGACAAATGGCAGAGGCCGACCAAGAGACGCATATATGGACCAACTGAAGAGAGACATGAACTGTGGCTCATACGTAGGGCTAAAAAGACTGGCTGAGAATAGAGACGAATGGAGAAGAAAAACCAAACTCGTTGCAGACCAATCCAGTGGATTGTAACTCATTATATATATATAAAGTAAAACTAAAACCAATTGTGTTTTCTTCCATATTATACAATCATATGATTTCATTCACAGAAATCTTAAGTAAAAAGGATTTTCTTTATTTGTATTGATGGGAAACCAGGGGTGTTATCTACACCAGTATTTCCCAAACTATGGGTCGCGACCAGTGGGTCGTGAGCGAATATTGAGGAGTGGGTTTTAATGGACGATTCACCACCATATAAGACATGAATAAAAAAATATTGTTTGAGCAATGTTTGGAGAAAAAAGCTAAAAAACGGGTCCCAAGATTGGTAATTTTTCCTAGATGGGACGGAGCCCAGTCAACTTTGGGAACCACTGATCTACACCATCATGGCAACTCTAGTAAGTGGAGTAGTCAGCGAACTCACTGCATGTATTAAACATACAGGTCGTCCTTTCCGCAACATTAAAAAATTCATTCAGGATTGGTGCCATGTCTAATCGCTGAATTGAAGATGCTAAATTTGATTTTCGCAATGTTATACAAACGCCTGCTTTTTACAGGATTAATGTACATTATAATTTTGATAAAGAAATTTTACTGTATTTGTATAGACAGACATACATAGCAACAGACACAAATATTTGATTACGTAATATTTCACTATTTTTGAGCAATAAATATTTTTATAGTCATCGACATTTTACAAAAATATAGTTTCTGCACATATCTGCAGCCATAGTCATAACACATTTTAGTCTTATGTAGTCGTTCGACTATAGACGACTTATCGAGAAAGTATCAATTTTCGTGGCTAAAATACGCAATGACTTGTGTATTTTAGCTACGAAATTGATACTTTCTCGCAGTCATCTATAGTCGAACGACTACATGACGCTAAAACGTGTTTTGACTAAGGCTGCTAATGTTTCAGGTTGACAATCAATGATAGATGTCAACAACCTCCTCAACAACCATAGAGATGGTTGCTTTGTTCAACATTTATATATGTCAAACAAAATGGTTTGAAACAAGAATTAGTTGGATTGGTGAACTTACCATAGGTAAAGTGCACTTAAACCAGCCTAAGCCAATTTGTTAACATCAAAACAACTTTCCTATTTCTAACTTTTTTTACACAATCTATTGGCCGTGCGGTTGAGGTGTCTGTCAAGTAATATTATAAATATCTATTTATAATAAAATTTAAAATAGGTGTTAATAATTTCAACACAAGATTAGGCAAAAAAATTATCACTGTAAAACAAAAAAAAACTTCAAACTATAAAAAAACATTTAACTGTTGATTTCAAATAGGTTTACTAATAATCAAACATTATTCGGTCACTTTTTACCTTGATAAAGACTTTCTACAGATCTAGAAACTATTACAACTATAAATACCTATTTAAATAATATATTAAATCATATAAACAAAACTACATTTCACAAGGAAAACTTAAAAATACATTTTAAACTTTGTTTGAAAAACATTCTATAGAAGAATTTTTAAAATTTTAAAAAAGTAAAATGTATGCCCCCTACACTACACCCCATAAAATAATTTGACAGTGAAAATTTCAAGCAAATTTGTATGAGGGGATTTTGATTTTATCATATAGATAATTTGATCAAAATAAATCTCTTTACTTTCTTTTAAAACAATGCATTAAAGAGAAAATGGCTAAAATATCGATGGCTAACCGGACAAATATTGTAAGTCCACTTTTTGGTAAAATTGAGTTATGATACACATTTTGTAAAACGTGACATTGTCTTTGATATTTGAAAATATAGTTGATCCACACGCAATACAAACCGAGATATGATTAATTAAAAAATGCATATTACATACAAATACTACTCTATTCAAACTTTCATGTCTAGTTTTCTCAAAACTATAAAAAGTGGATATACAATATTTGTCCAGTTAGCCATCGATATATAAGTTACAACCGTGCATGACACATTTTTAATGTCATACATTTGAGAGAGCTATCTTTTTTGTAAACTAGTGCTGTTTCTCTCATTTTGTAAATATATTAGGTACAATAGACCATTAAAGGATGACGTCACAGAAAAATCATTGAGGGGCATCAGGCATCCCAACACAACAGACGATTACGGTGTAATATTAGGTGGAACGCCTAAAGAATACCTAATAATCAAAAAAAACTGTCAGTGTCGATTTTGTTATTATTTTGTCATCTGACTTTCTTTTTTTTCTCTTATGGCATAACATCCTACAAGGATGATTTGCGCAATCTGACTGTTTGCCCCCCAAGCAAAAGCAAATCCGTAGACAAGACCACGTGACCTTTAATGGTATATATATATATATATATATATTTATCTTCACCATCAAGGCACCTCCCACAAATGGGGTAACCTGCGAACTAAATGTGTGTAATGAGCATATAAGTCGCATTAAAGCTATTTTTTACATGACGGTTATTGCAGACATTTTCACCTTTTTAATGCTTTGTCCTCTTTCAATATAAGACAGTGTGAAATTTTAGAACATTTTTACAAGACATATTAATCTGATACTTTTTCTTGTATTTTTTAACCCCAACTTTTATATGGGAAAATAACAAAAAACTTGACAGTTGGAGCACAAATGACTGATGACATCGCACTTAAGAGGCATATTCTATCCTATTTTCAAAGGCCATTCACTCATTAATGAATGATCAGGGCTAACACGCATAATTATAAGAATTTAAAAATTTGAATGTAAATTCAGATATTTACGTGATGGTTGCGGTGTATTGAGTAGGGCATCTTCTGGATGCAGCAATTCCAACAGGGCTGCCAACCATTCCCCAAGTTCATCTTCACTTTCCGCCACAACACACAAACACTCCTTACGTGTGTATAATGCTATAACATGTTTCTGCCTTACATCTAACCTTCTCGTTATATTAAAACAATTCTTCAACAAAATACTCTTTTTAGGTGCACCATTCGACTTCCATTTTTTCTCAGTATCGTAATATTCCAGTCGCGCTGGTTTTTCAGGTGTATCACTTTTCAAAACGAAGAATTTCTTCTTCATGGTCTTTAACTTTTTTAGATATCCCTTTTTGATGACGACTCCATCTATGGGGAGCTCCCCTTGCTTGTCTGTCCCACCTGGATCCATTTCTGGTGTTTGTGCTAACTGCCTCACATGCTCCAGACCTATTGGTGGTTTATTCGGCTCTCGCACACCCTACTTGCTCTCTGCTAGATGTGCCACATACAACAATGCATCACAAGGGCTGCTACCCTCACTCAGTCACCCTAACACACACAACTTTTGACAGATGTCCAGTCCTACAGAGTACACTGGAGTACAATGTAATGTTTCTTGCCTTGAGCATTACAATATCACAATAGCGTGTTGTGTTGTTATTGTATGAATATGGATTGGTATAATAATATATGTATTATAGATATCACGTCACATCACACGCGCATTTCCTTCATAGCACAATAACGCCAGATTCATGTTGGTCTGCTATGGTATGGTATGATAAAATATGGTATTGTAATGTAGGTATTGTATCATACGTAATAGAATAGTAATAGCGGACCAAAACAACCAGCCACATTCCAGGTCAATGAAACACTCTCATACCTACATTCAATGATACCCGCGTCTCACTTCAACTCACAACACAGACTGACGTTAGAGAGAGACCACTATATACACAGATAGACAGACGTAGTAATGTAAGTGCAAAACATTGCTACATGAAAGTCATGCTTTACTATATTACCAATCCTCCTCTCAAAGGAGAACAAAATGACTTTAAACGGAATATATACAAAGATATATGGATTAGGACAATATCCGCACCCTCTATCAATGCTAACTCACGATATTCCCCGTCTGGGAAGGTATTGCGTGTCGCCTCGCTATCAGAAGGAGCGTGTTATTATTAAATGGAGGAACACAATGATTATTAATAAGTCAGGCCACACTCGCAATTTCACGCTGAATTATTTATAAACAAACGTTTAATCACAACACATCAGTTTCACCGAGAGAGAAAAGCACGTTCAACGAAATACGGAAATATCGTAGACACGCACTGAAAATACGTCTCAGGAAAAACAGTGACAGATAAAAATGTGCTCGTATCAAAATGAAGGCTCTGACGATAGACACGCGGTTCACAACACTTTAATAATAAACGCGAGATCCACCACTCTTCATTTTACTAAATTTTCAATATCAATCGATGTAAATACAACAACGTTGTACATTTTCCCGATAAAACAATTTTGCGCCACCCGTAAATGACGACCATAGACAAGTGAAGGATATTCGATTCTACCACTGTCTGCATAGCAATAGGGATGGGCAGAAATCTACAAAATTCTACTAAAATTGTGTTCTAAAAAATACAATACTGTAAAAATACTATGTAACATCACGGCACATCCCACATATGCGGTAGCCAGCACATCAGCCGTATGAAGTATACACGTAAGTTATCTTATATGTACCAACAAAAAATTAAGACACAGACCATTAAAGGATAACGTCACAGAAAAATCATTGAGGGGCATCAGGCATCCCAACACAACAGACGATTACGGTGTAATATTAGGTGGAACGCCTAAAGAATACCTAATAATAAAAAAAACTGTCAGTGTCAATTTTGTTATTATTTTGTCGTCTGACTTTCTTTTTTTTCTCTTATGGCATAACATCCTACAAGGATGATTTGCGCAATCTGACTGTTTGCCCCCCAAGCAAAAGCAAATCCATAGACAAGACCACGTGACCTTTAATGGTCTGTATCGTATACTTCATCGTTGGAGTTAAAGTGTCTTTTTTTTCTTTCACAATTCGAAAAATTGTCGGGTGCTCCACTGCAAATGCAATTTATACAATACTCATATCATTTGAGATCGCAAAAAATGGTTGCCTCTATGGTTTGCGTAAAACGTTTCTTGATTGGTGAATCTTACGTCATGACAGTGAAAATGATGAAATTGATGAACGTTGCCCAAGGACACCGAAAATGATCCCTTAAGCCAATTTGTAAGCATTGGGACGCCTTCTCGCTTCTTCTGATTAAATTTTGCACAATGATGCGTTGTGTAAACATGATTCTCCAATCGAGAAATTTAATAAGTTTTGTCATCCGCACGTTATGCCCAAATCCTGTTAAACGATAATAAAAAAGTAGATATTATTCTAAACAATTTGTATTTTCATTATATTATATTATTTTGAAATATTAGATATATTACATTAAAACACAAAATTCCTAAAATAAAAAACAAAATTTTAGTATATTTTTTAAATATTCCGTGATTTGCATCATCGGTTTATACTAATAAAGTTTTTTTGTATTTAATTATATTTCTATCTTCTAATATACGTGATTATTTCTCTAATAAAAAGCTAACCTCGTAATCCGTAAGTAGTATTATGAAGTAGAATTAATAGAATCATGTACAATATTTCAATCACTGGCTATCTACGTAATGTGTGAATGTTTTGATTTGGATTTCACGTTGTCCGCAAATTGTTTATGATTATACCGGGAATTTGAGAAAGTGACGTTTGGGTTGAAGGTGGTCAGAAATCAAAATAAGTTTTATAAATAGCATTGATTTGAAATTTTGCCATGTTTATACTACAATTTTAAGCGTATCGCAAGGTTACAAAACTTTATACAAATTCAAGTTGTGTTTAGTGTTTACCGCGTGCGGTTAATATTTTCAACTTGTTAAAAACAATAGATTTATAATGTTTCAATCAGATGACTTTGATGATGTGAGTATCTATTAGTTCTTGTGCTAGTTTTGTAACAAAAAGCTTGATAAAACCTCATAATTAATTAATAACCGTGCTTGATTAGCTATTGAAAGTTTTCTTATATTATTTTTAGATAATTTTGGATGATAGTTTTACATCCATTGAAAGAGGCCCTGAGGACCACAAGTCAGAAACATCTAATAAGACGCAAGCTCTTGAAAAAGCGAACAGGATAATAGCAAAATTAAACCGTTGTACAAATGATGAAGAAGTGAGGAGTTTGCCGGCTAAGAGAAATATACCATCTAGTATAGCATCTCCTAAAGAAAATGTAGAAACTCCAAACAGAAGTAAAAGAAAACGAAAATTTCCTGGACCTGCTGGATTGTTACCAGAAAATTTTGAAGAAAACACATGTGGGAAACTAGGGAATGTACCGCTATCACAAGTATGTTTAGTTTCTTGATGAATCACATCATATTTTACTAATCTTTGATCCTCTAAACTGCAATTAAAATCAATTGTTATTCTCTTTTTTACTACTTTTGAATTACATTAATGTGGAGGAAGCAAAAGAAATATGTAAGGATAGAACAATATATCATTCCGTTATCTCTACCTACCCCACTTGGGAAAAGGCCTGATGGTTTAGATAGAGCATAAATGAAAATTAATAAACTTTAAAACAATAAGCTTTAGAGTGACGTTCAAGTTTTAATTAATTTAATTTCATTATGTAATTCCATCGTAAGTTTATTTCATAAAAAATAACTACTACTATACCATCACGGCATATCCCACAAGTGGGGTAGCCAGCAGATCAGCTGCATGTAAGAAACATGCAAACTGTCCTCTTCGTGCCAATATAAAATCAAGACATTCAGGATGGGTGGCAAGCCTCATCGCTGAATTTAAGAAGTAAAATATCTTAATTTTTTCGAACACCTGCCTTTTACAGGACACTCGAAAACTTACGCTGAAGAGTGGGCGACCAATTCTTTACCGGGTGCTCCACGGGATAAAAAATAATCTCTCGTCTATTTATCTAGCTTTATTTCAGTTTATCAAGCTAATTATTTTCTTTCTGAATTTATCCAATTTAGAATTTTCCCAACTCACAAAATTTGGTTTCCAACACTGTATTTGAAGAGGCTCCATGGCTATGTATGATGGCAGAGACAATAGGAATAAGAAGCTGTTCCATAGTCAACATAAAACAGAAAGCTTTAGAACATAAACTGGTCGGAAGGAAGGTTCCTTTATTGGCTGGTGTTGTCCAGAGTGTAGACAAAACTTTACCAGATCCATTGCTGGTATTACGGGATCAAACGGGTAAGAATTGATTTAACAATTTTTCAGCAAAAGTTTGCGAGAGTATTTGATTATTTCAATGCTTTCTTGTGTCTTGTCAGTCACTATTCTCCTCTTGTGATTTTTTGCTACTTTATTGATGTTGTCAAACTGTCATACCTAACCACACTATGTCCATTCTAGGCTTCCAATGAAGTCATTTTTAATATTATGTTTGGAAGAAGAACCTTGTTTCCTCCATGGGTAGAGGTAACGTCTTTTTCTTTCACACTAGGAAGAGTATTTAGGAAGGAAAAGAAAAAACATCAGGGTTTAAACTAAAATGTTGTATACCCACAATTGTCTGAAAAACTCCAAAAATTGTTATTTTAATTTCATAACATAACTGCACTCAAAGAAGATGTCATTACAGAGAATAAATAGATTTTTTTTAAATTAAAATATACTAGTCGACAAATAATAAGTTTTGCATCACCCACAACTACTGCTACTGGTTGATAATTCGGATTAATATTTCTTTGTTTTCAGGTGAAATACAATGCACCCTACACAGAGACGCCTGGGAATATTTAGCGTGTCATTTAGTTCCGCACTATTCGGTTATGGTTCTGAAAAACTCTACAATATTCACAACAGGCACCGCTCTCAAGAAGATATATTTAAATATCACAAATAACAATGTGTTAGCCGTCTACTGTGATGAAGAGAATGTTTATTCAGTGAATCCAAACTTCCTCAAAACGGCCCGGAATGATATGTCCAAATTTTACTCGGAGCAGACCATTGTAAGAGATGATAGCAGAGTTATCGTCTTGAAAAATAATCATCTACATAAAAATGGTTCATTTACATATGTTGCAGGTATTTATAACATATAAATTTATTATTCAAAATATCAGACAAGTAGGTATTATGTTTCCCTGATCACTCGAAGACGAGTGGATGGCCTTTAAAGATAGAATATAATAAATAGGTTTTATGTTTTGGTAATTATGATGAATGTTTGGAGTCAAAAACAATTCTAAAAATAACAATGTTGAAATATATCCTTTATTTATAAATATATATACCTACTTTAAAAGGAAATTAGTATGTTAGTATGAAATTAGTATGTTAGTATGAAATTAGTATGTTAGTATGAAATTAGTATGTTAGTATGAAATTAGTATGTTTTTTTCTTCTTTTGAGTGGTTGGCTGGAAGATGTTGCTCTGCAACAAGTCCGCCATTTGACAGAGCACTTTTTTTAATTTTTTATGTGTTTGTACAATTTTTTTATTATGTTCTGGCAATAAAGTTTTATTATTATTATTATTAGTATGGGGAAATTAATGCCCTCTATTTGAACTCTCATCTATTGAGCATATTCATGGATAAAGCAATATGTAGCACTTAGAATCATGAATAAAATAACAATAATAATAAACATTTCAATTAAACACATGTTTCAACATTCATTATTAATGATAATATATATTTGTCACAATAATATTCAATACATAATTATTTCTTAAAATATTCATTGTACAATCATTTAGTTGCCTTTGGATTATTTTATTTCACATCAAAAATTCTATTAACAATACATCGTCGTTGCATATTCAAAAAGGGACATGTGAATTCATAAATGTTTTGATATTTCTAGAATAAACTACTTATAATGACATCATAACCATTTTATTGAGTGATTCTTAGTATCAAATATTAAAATTCAATACTTAAAGAATAATATCACATGCCAATAAAAAATCCAAACTACAATTTTAATGCCTTAACGGATAGTTTTAAAAGAGCATGCCCAAATTAAAATGTGCGCACATGTCTCTTTTTGAATATGTAGCGACGACATATTATTAAAATAATAACATTTAATTATAAAACTTTATGCAGTATAATATAATTAACGGAATAGGAAAATATGGGGTTTTCTGTATAATGACCCATTGTGTGTTTGTGACTGAGCTGAGGCTGAGCAATCCGTATTATCACAATTTCTGCTGTAGTGTCCTCAGTGTTCAGTCACAATACACACAATGGAAGGTGTTTATAATGTCCCTCCAGCTGCTGTACAATTGGCTTAGTACTGGAGAGATATTTAGTACGACACTAGTAAGTTAATAAACATTTTTTATTATAATGTCATTGTGACGTATTGCACTTTTTTAACTAACATTTAACGCCGTATAAAATATCATAAACTTTGTGAATAGGTTTTATTTAGGACTTCGCAATATCTCGTAAAATGGATTTACCAGCGGACTCGCAACATATTATAATTTTTAGCATTCAAAACATTCTGTCTGTATTGTAAAAATAATTGCAATATTTGTAATGGACAGCAAGTCTCGTAATTGAATTCAAATTTAACATCTTATGGATAAGCTTTTTGTAATATGTATATGCCTATTACAGGACAAATTCATCAGCTGTTTTTACAGGAAACAGAATATGAAATTACTCATAAAAATTGTTGACCTTACTGGAAATCGAACCAAACAGATTTAGAAAAATATTCCTCGTGTTCAATAATTATTATTATTAAATTTTTCACAAGTCCTGAAATACGTTATTTAAATGTTTTATTTGGCTGGTATTATGCAAGGACATAATATATGTTTTAAGAGATACAAATATCAAACTAAGATAATAAATGTTTTGTACTGAGTCTTCACTTAATGTTTTTCTTACGGTTCTGTCAAATGTGAATTATACTGCTGAAACGGTATATTTTGTATCCAGTATATTTTATATGATACATCACTGGTGCTGACGTCAATGTTAAGAACATACTACATGATATATCACGATTACCAACATAATTGTGTTAATAGTAGTGCGGATTATGGTCCATCAAAAGTAGGAGTTCCAAAAGATTGGTTAGGTTTGGCCACTTGACAATTTTGGCAAAATTTGAGTACCTATCATTTTCGTAATACCAGAAATAAGCTTCGAAGCATTGTTTTAAAGCACCATCCGTTTAGAAAATACAATTTTGTTGACAATTTATTGTTTCCTATTCTCAATCTAGTTTCGTTACACAGAAGTTTATGATATTTTCACGCTGCTTATTATAAAAATAAATAGGTTTAAATATACTTGTTGATATAAATATTTAAATTTTAATATACATTCCTTAATGTCAATATACCTACAACAACATCAATTTGTACTGATTTTTTTTTCCAATGGAATTTTTCTATCAATTTGTGAATTCCATTCCTCTCAAACTATAAATATGTATATCGTTGCTGCATATTCAACAAGAGGTATGTGCGATCATTTTTATTTCGGCATACTCTCTTTAAAAACTGTTGATTAGGGCATTAAAATTATTGTTGTTTGGACTTTTCATTGGCATGTGATATTATTCTTAAGTATTGAATTTTAATATTTAATACCAAGAATCACTTTATAAAATGGTTATGATGTCATTATTAGCAGTTTATTCTAGAAATGTCAAAACATTTATTAATTCACATACCCCTTTTTGAATATGCAAGGACGATATGTAACATTTTTATTCAGATAAAATTTGAGATACTTCCATGTACATAAAGCTTCCCCCGAAGGGGCATTTTACCAACGTTTTAGTTGAACTTCCCTGACCATAATCATGGGAATGTTGTTAAGGCATAAAAAATAAATAAATAAAAGGCATGAAAAAAATATTTACAGGCATTCTATCCACAACTCTTCTCGCATTCACTCACTTTCCTGATTTTTTTCTCTGTTAAGTGAAGATATTATATACCAACAATATTTTGTTATTTTTCATTTCAGATAACAATATTTCATCTCTCCTGGAATCTTCAAACACGGCTTTAGAAAATACTTTGTCTAGCGATATTATTGCTGCGCAAACTCTTTTAGATGATATCACAGACGAATTTATATCACAAGATTTTCTATGATATTTCGTTTTGTCTATCTTCTGACATATACCATCACGGCTTATCACGCAAGTGGGGTAGTCAGTAAATTAACTGCATGTAATAAACATGTAAGCTGTCTTCTACATACCAATAAAGTTAAAAGATATTCAGAATGGGTGGTATACCTCATAACTGAATTGGAACTGTTAAATGTCAAATGACATACATATTATGAAAGCTAACAAAAAAATGGATTTGTTTTAGGAAAAAGTAAAAACTGTTTTGTATATTGTACACTAACAACGAGTGATAACATGGAAGAATTCCACCATTCATTAAAAAATCTTGCAAGTACTAAAAAAGGAATAATAATAAATATTAATAATAAATAAATATTTCTTTATTCAATCAATATCATACAAACGTTGAAACAATATATCACCAATTATCTTCAATTAAGTTGCAGCAGCCTCACTAGGTTGCCCTGTATCGAGTTTTCATATTTTACTCATCACCATTATGAAAGATTATTTTTATACAAATGCAGAGATATACAATATATAATGGTATATAGAAAAACACAAACACAATCACTTGATAATATGTAAATATTATTGAATTATTTGTATAAAACATAAATTATTGGTTTCATCAAAACCAGAGAAACGACAAATTATGTTATTTAATTCTGTCTTTCTTTACATCTTGTCAAAATCCATCTTTTTTAAAAATATCAATTTTAAACAAAATAATCAAATAGAACAAATTCAAAATAAAAATAATCTAACTACTAAGGGAAGTGCCTGGGTACTTATTTTAAAATAAAAATAATCTAACAAAGTAATAACTAAGGTAAGTACCTAGGCACTTTCTTACATACAAAACAAGATTACGCACTTCCTTGAAAAAATGTGCCAACTTAGATTGTAATTGTTAGTGAGCTATCTCTTTCTAACACATGGTTATACTATTTATACCTATTATAGTTATGATGTAAATACTGGCAATATGTTAGAAAGAGACACCACTCTACCAATTGTTGTCTCACGTGGTACGCTTTTTTTCATAGGAATTTAGATTGTATCACCATGAACAAAGGGATATTTTTGCTTGTATTTTGGTCAAAGTACGCTGTCTTGTTTTTGTAAAATGTCTTTGTACAACTGTCAACTTACAAGTAAATTCTACATATTTTTCATGATACCTAATATTGTTAGCATAAAAAATAAATTATTATAAAAAATGTATAATAAATTTTTGTTACTTTGAATTGTTGTATAAATTTATATACCAATTGTTTATTTTTTAATAAGAAAAAAATATTAAAAGAATGTTGTTAAAAATGTCTTATTGTTTTATTTCTATGTTTTAGAATCTATGTTCTAAATAATAGATTGAAATCGAATTTTGACATTCACAATAAATTTGTAAAATTTGTGTTTAGTGTTAACGTGACGTGGTTAGATGGAAGAAATCATCGAACTATATAGTGATAATCTCGCCACTGCATATAATTTTTTTTAATGTAAACTGATTTGTTAATTTTGTTATGTGAATGATGATGTGCAAGAAAAATAAAATAAATAAATAAAACAGAATTTCATCTCTGTGCTATCAAAGAATGGCAACATAAAAAATAAAATAAAAAACATTTTTGTCAAATCCCATACAACTTAATTTGATTGCCACAAATACAAATTACTGAACTCATCACGTGATAAAAAATTATAATAAATACTTTTGTTGAAAAATTTAATTTGTGCCTTACCAATTTTATATAATCTAACATTTATATACTTAATACATCTCAACCATAGATTACTTAAAGCATAGAACAATTATTTCGATCGGTAAATAATGTTTGATCATATTTTTTAACCAACAATGAATAAATAGACCAATTATATAAACCTTGTACATGGAATCTCACTAAAGCCTTTGTGTGGAGCATTTTGCTATATGGGTGCGAGACGTGGACCATCAGCAAGAGGGAAAGCGGACGGTTAGCGGCATTTGAAATGTGGTGCTATAGACGCATGTTGAAGATTCATTGGTCGGAACACGTCGAAAACGAAGAAGTGTTAACCAGGGCTGGCGAAAAAAGGCAACTCCTCAAAAGAATCTGCCAACAACGAGCTAACTGGATTGGCCACAACATCAGGCACCCAGGACTGCTCATCGCAATCGCAGAGGGCAGGACCTAAGGCACAAATGGCAGAGGTCGACCGAGAGACGCCTATATGGACCAACTGAAGAGGGACATGAGCTGTGGCTCATATATGGAGTTGAAGAGACTGGCTGAGAATAGGGAGGAGTGGAGAAATAAGTCAAAACTCGTTGCAGACCAATCCAATGGATTGTAACTCATTATATATATACATGGAATGTATAGAATAATAAATATACTTAGGTAATGGAATGTTATGTTTAATTTAAATTCAAATGGAGTACTCCTAGACACATAACTATAGACTATTCATAAAATGTTACATATTCCTGCTGTCATATATGCATCTTTAAAGTGTAGGAGCAAAAACGACTTTGTACACGACTCAACTACTCGCACTGTGCAACTATATTCAGGGTACATACTCGTCCACTAAGTGTTTCACTTTTTTTGCTTTGTAATCTATAGTTATATTTGTCTATGGTATTAGATGAAAAGTGTTGCCATTTTAAAAATATGTGTGAGACATAGGAACAGGGACCGTCCAAGTTTCCCATGATTGGGAAAGTTTGTACAATAATTTGGATAACTTAATTTCTAGAATTGTATATTTTTCCCTAATTGCTTATATATGTCCTAGAAGATTTTTATACAGTTATATACAATTCTTAATGCCTTATAAATACGCGTAGATCAAATTACGTAAGTGATCAACAATCAATCAGATACATTTTTATTATAATACAATGTTTTTACCTGATCGATAGCAGATAAGTTACCAAATTTGATCATTACATTATTAATTAGACAGATAATGTTTAACATCCAAAATAGTTTTTTTTTCTAAGTAGGTACATTATTCAAAGATTAAAACTATGCATACATGAAATACCTCAATACATCTCAATCTTCGAGTTCTATAGGCAATCCAATTAAAAAATTCTGAATTGAGGTTTTTGGCATATCTCAAGTAAAAATTAATATTTTTTCATCCTTTCTGTGGAGTCCTCAGTAAAGAATACGTTTCACATCATTTTCTGTTAGTTTTCGAGTGTCCAATAAAAGACAGGTATTCGTAAAACATCATGCTGAAGACAATTTACGTCTTCAATTCAGCGATTATAGGTGCAGAGAAAACAACTTGCATGTTTGTTATGTTCAGTTGGTCCCCTGGCAACCCAGCTTGTGGGAAATGGTGTGAATAAATCATGGATGTATGTAGGTAGGGGATGGAACGTTTATAGTAATTTGTATGAATGACAGCGAAGCCAAAAAGTGAGGAAGGGAAATCGACGGTGGCCATTTTGTAGGAAATACTTTATTTAACATTTGTATGGGCAATGTATGGAAATTATTCACAGTATCAGAAAACATTATATTTACTTCTTAAAATAATTACAATGCCACATAACTTAATGTTTTCATATACTTGATGAAATAGGGAATAGGATGAGTAAATAAAATTGAGTATTTCATTTCAAAATCATTATTTATTTTTAAACTTTGTTTTCATATACACACAATATGGAGAGAATGAATGACAATTGAAGGATATATCTAAATGAATAATATAAAACACACGAACTTGCAAATGAGCGGGAAACTCAGGATATTTCGTAAGAATGACGTTTTTCTCCAACCTCGCAGAAAAACGAGATGTTTTTGAACACAAAACACTACGTTTACTTGGTGTCAAATATTGGATAATGTCCAGTTTCTCCTTTCTGGATCCTTTGGAAAACTACAAAAAATGATTTTGTTTATAAACATGCGATAATATCATTAACCTGATCAGATTTGTATGCATGAAACATTTCATTCTAACGGGTAAACAAACCAAACATCAGATTGTAGGTTCTTTGTATTGTCAGATGACAGAATGGAAAACAAGTTACATGTGTAGATATAGGAGAATAAGGACAGATAATTATATAGAACGTTTATAACATTATTATGATCATTTATAAGTATACGAATTATAATATAAACGACTTTAAAATCGCAATATATTAAGATAAAAACTACAATACAAAACAACTTACCGAAAATATGACAATCCTGTTTCCTGCGAAAGTTGGATTGGATTTATAACCACAACCATTTATAGCGCACATCACCATGTTAATCATAAGATGATTCCTATTCTTCTAGATATAAAAACAAAAACCGATATGAAAAATTCAACTGATGTGCAAAAACTTGAAACATTTTTAAAACAACTAAACATACAAATACAAGGGTTGGTTCATGGGAGCATAAATGTCACTCGGAGTCGTTTGACCTGAACGACCATGAAGTTGCAGTGAGTGGTGAATGTAATCCGGATAATCGTGAATAACTTAGAGCGTTTTATGACCCAATGTTATCGTAATGGCGCCATTATTTTTTACGTCTTTTTATTATTTTTTTTATTGCTTTTATAACTTTTAAAAAAAATTTTTTTTTGGATTTACTTTTTGTTATAATTTCTTAAATTCGCCGACGTGTAAAAGATGTAAATTATGAATATATTTAAATAATTAATATTTTTATTATTATTTGACTGGCGCCTTTTTATAGTAGCATTCAAGTACTTTTGTGTTTCTTTTAAATGATAAAAATATTTTTGTCTCTAACGAAGGAATAAATTATTTTAATAGGTATCTTTAAAATTAACAGTTTATTTATTTTTTTATTTTATTTTACAACACACGGCGTGAGCCTTTTACATGTTAATGTTAATCAAGCAGTATAACAAACAACAAACACAAACAGATACAATAGTCAAGAATACATTATTACATAGATTTGAAGTGAAAAATTAATGAAGCAACAGTCAATAATAAAAAAAGGACAAAGCAAAACATAAGAAGTCAATAGGAAACAAAATGTCAACGATAAAAAAAATTGCATTAATTAATATCAATTCAAACAAGCATGAATATGTCAAAATAATAAAAAAAAAAATCCGATCAGAAAGATAATAATTTGATAATAACAGTTAAAGTAATAACTACTTGATTAGTTTATAACTAATTGCTTTATACTTTTTTTTTTAATTATTCCATTATCTAACTTTCTGAGCTTGTATACTTCCCAAATACTTGTTACAAGTTTATATCCTAAATTTATCCAAACGAATTCACTGAATCAGCGTCAGAAATTATAAATGACAATTACGCAGAAATCGAGTATATTTTCTGAGACTATAATTCTTATTTTGTTACACATTTTGAAAACATAGTAACATACAGTACATGAACACTATGAATGCGTACTGGCATTGTATAGGTACTTTCAAAATATGCGTCGTCGACTGATCACTCGGTGACTGTCTGAACGCAGCCCAAATGCGACGCACCGAACAAAATTTATTTCTTACAAAATGGTCGTCATTCCCCTCCCCGCGCAGCTACAAAATGTTTACCAAAGTGTCTGTCCATTACTCTATTTAGGTCCATGGAATAAATGAATATTTTTTCAATTCCAGAAACAAAATATTCTAAAATTAAAATGTTATTTTCATACCATAATCACATGTTTGTGGTTTTTGTCAACCATCGTAGCGCTTTAAAACTGTGTAATGGCGTATCTCATAATATTAGAATTTTGAGTTGTTGGCGTATAGAACTGGGCAATCTTTGTCATATCGTCGTTGCATATTTGAAATGGCGTATGTGTGAACATTTTTATTTAGGCATGCTCTTAAAAAACTGTTTATTAGTGCACTAAAATTGTTGTTTGAACTCTTTATTGGCATGTGATATTATTCCTAAAATATTATATTTTAATATTTAACATTAAGAATCACTTTAAAAAATGGTTTTAATGTCATAATAAGCAGTTTATTCTAGAAATGTTAAAACATTTATATATTTACATACACCGTTTTAAATACGCAACGACAATATATCATTACTAATTTTCATCTTATACTTGTATAACATAAAGTGGAATGGATATTTTGAGTGGGCGGCGATCCAACAAGACCCTGCATCGAATGGGAGCGAGACTTCTTTCAGTTACATTGACACATCCTCTTATGGACAGAGATTCTAAAAGTAGACAGCTTTCTGTAACAGATCTGGAAAATAAAAGATATGGCTACTGAAAAACATATTTCAAATCAACATTTTGTTTGAAAAACAATACGTCCTAAATAAGCTTCAGTTGAAATAATAACATTAGTAAAATCAAGAAAGCTCCTGTATTGCCTAAAATAAGTTTCTTTCAAGAAATAAACTTGTATAATTAAATAGGTTGCCCTGAAACTTGAAGGGCTCTGCGCACTAATAGAGGATGATTATACTGTATTTTTGTAGATCTCTAAACAGGCCTCGAGCTAGAGTGAGTCCTGGGCAAGATTGTTGTCAATACATCACATATTAGATCTCAGTTTTCAGAATTTCAATTTTGATATTGTAGGGTTGGTCGAATTCTCGAGTCAGAACTTGTTTTGGGTTTTTACTTTTACAAATTTGTGGTCTTTTGACTTCCACGCAAAATTTCTATCCCACCGTTGCCACATTTTCTATTCGGTATAGAAATTCAAAATATTCAACAATCTCCCCGGTTTTTAAACTCCGCATTAATAAATAAAATAATCATTTGCAACTTACCTGATACTCTTGTCAGTAATTTTATAACAACAGGCGACATTGAGATGTTTCAACTGATGTGAAAACTTTGCAATAGCAAACATACATCTGTCTCCAACTTGTGGCATTCCTTCCAACGACAAAACTTGCAGTTTTTGAAACTTTTTAATAAATAACATGACACATAGCTCTGATACATTTGTGCAGTAAGATAAATCCACGTCTTCCAACTGATTCTGGTGTAAAATTAGTGTTTCTAAAGCTCCAGTCGTCAACCAACCGCAGCGGGAGAGTTTTAAAACCCTCAGATTCAAGCAATACAAAATCATGGGCTGTATACTACATGGTGAAATATTTGGACAATGACTTAAGTTTACGTTTGTTAAATGAACATTATTTTTAAATAACGGTATTAATAAATCATCAGTTAAAAACTCTCTGCGGCTCATGTTTAGTATTCGTAAATTGTGGCATCTGGATGAGAATATCTGTAATAAAATGAGTTTTGTTTTAGATAACATTAAATAGAGCTGATGATATTTTATTTTATTACAAAATACAGTTAATTTTTCACTTTAATTTATTTGAAATCTCGAGTACTTTCGTCAATGTATATAGATTGACATTTTCAAAAGAACTCAAATTTGTGGTCTATTGACTTCCATGCAAAATGTCTATCCCAATGTTACCACACTTTCTATTTGGTATAGGAATATAAAATATTTCACAATCTCCCCGGTTTTTAAACTCCGCATTAATAAATAAAATACTCATTCGTCAATGTATATAGATTGACTATCAAAAGAACTCTATATATATTGACGAAAGTACTCAAGGTTTCAAATAAATTTAAGTGAAAAATTAACTATGTTTTGTAATAAAAATTAAATATCATCAGTATGAATTTTCGCTCTGAGAATGTACAAACTCTAGAATTATTAAATAGAGCTGTTTATTGAATAAATGTATATTATATTAATTAATAGGATATAAATATTGTTTGATCAATTATTACCCATCAGTCAATAGAAATAACAATGTAATATGTATATAATAAAGGTTAAAATACGCTCATATTACCAGTGTGGCTGTATGGGCACGTGAGGAATTTTTTCTTAAAATTCACCTGATTGAAAAAGAATTAATAGTATAAATTGAAATTATTTTGAAAGGTTATTTTTTTAAGGTGGAATAAGTATGTTTCTGTTCAAGTCACTAATTAATGTGTTATTGATTTACAAACATTGAATTTTATTTTACGGCCACATTTGCAACTTTTGATTAGAAAATTGAAATACATTTAATATGATATTTGTGAATAGAAAATATTAGTAACAACTTCATAGAGTTTGTAACATATCCTCAAGCTTATAGAAACACAAGAGAAATAAAAATCCCGGACCTTTTCAATTTAATTTATTATAGTAATGAGGTAATGCATGTTTTACCTTGAACGTTTCTGCTGACAAATCACACTTTTGAATGATCCTCAGGACTTTCATTTTTGTGAAATAAAATTCTACTAATTTTAAGCAATCTTTGGAAACACATCTTAGGTTAAAACAGTCTTTTAATGAAATAGTGGGCAAAATTTTGGGAATCAGTATGTCTTCCCAATTTAAATCTAAAAGTTTGATTTCAGTCATTGTTGTAAAGATTGGTTTGAATTGTTTAAAATTACATTTATAAAAAACGAAAATTATACAATATTAAAGAAGCTCCATGTGTACTCTTCCGCATTATTCGTAAAAAATATTTTTAAAAATAATAAACAATTTCTGACGTAAATGACATTCAAGGTAAATTAAATGTCAAAGTCACAATTTATTAGTGTTGCAATAATAAGGAAAAATATCTAGAATTGGTAAAAAAAATATACACAATGGTACAAAAAAATTAACTCTGGATACCTACGTGTTCATATTATATTTTTATTGATTATAAAATAGTTCAAGTCATGAAACATAAAAATTTTGTTTGTCACTAAACGTTTTTGTGTATTTTTTATTAACAATGATTTTTGTTATTTAATCATGTTAAGAAATGTCGAAATTTTAAAAATCTAAGTTTTAGAATATTAGATATTATATAGATTAGATACTAAATATTATAGATTAGATATTAGATATTATATAGATTAGATACTAAAATATTAGAATCCCCTAATATTGATCTAAGCGTGAGGAAGAATCTCACTAAAGCCTTTGTGTGGAGCATTCTGCTATATGGATGCGAGACGTGGACCATCAGTAAGAGGGAAAGCGGACGGTTAGCGGCATTTGAAATGTGGTGTTATAGACGCATGCTGAAGATTCATTGGTCGGAACACGTCGAAAACGAAGAAGTGTTAACCAGGGTTGGCGAAAAAAGGCAACTCCTCAAAAGAATCTGCCAACAACGAGCTAATTGGATTGGCCACAACATCAGGCACCCAGGACTGCTCATCGCAATCGCAGAGGGCAGGACCGAAGGCACAAATGGCAGAGGTCGACCGAGAGACGCCTATATGGACCAACTGAAGAGGGACATGAGCTGTGGCTCATATATGGAGTTGAAGAGACTGGCTGAGAATAGGGAGGAGTGGAGAAATAAGTCAAAACTCGTTGCAGACCAATCCAATGGATTGTAACTCATTATATATATATAAGTTTTAGATGGCAATGATTTATCGTTATGTTGGCACACTTGAAAAAAATGTTGCTATAATAAAAATATAAGTTTTTTTTTGTCAAGATGCTTTCATTTTTTATTTTAAATCTATTTTTTAACGTTTTTTAATTTTTGTTTTTTGTTAAAATATTTTTCATGAAGTTTTCAGGCTGTATCAATTAAAAATATGATCAAAATAGGATTTATTAATTATTGCAAGAAAAGTAAGATATCAACAAGCAACACCGGCAAAACAAAACGAAAAATGGTGAAAGATGGTCGAGTTGTCAAAGCGGTCCTCGGCCGAGAAAATTATCGACGAAATCAACATAACAAACTCTAAAAAGGTTGCTATTGTATTGGTGTTGGGATTTATTCTCTACCATGGCATTCTACATTTACAATACGGTTAGTTTTCATCAATTTATCATATTTTCAAGGTTGCGGCACCGGGCGTCTGAAAGCCGAATCAAAAATATTATTTATTTTATATTTTTCTTTTATCAATACTATAAGATATCACAAAATTTGACGAAAATTTATTAATTTAAATCATACTCGTAAATCATAATTTACTAAGAATTACCAAAAAGCTATTAATTTTTTGTAAATTTCTCCACATTGTTGGCTATTATTGTGTGGGTTTTGCGCAAATAAAATAAATTATCTAATTTAAACAGGTTTATTATAATTTTATGTATTACATTATTCTAAAACTATGAATACAAATTATTTTTGTTAACAAACACAACTGCAATTTCCCATACAATACTTGATGTTTTTTTTATACCAAACTTTACTCTTAAATATTTATGGAACCTCGATTTATAATTTTTTTATTTATTACCCTTTAACAAATCATATTTACGTGATAAAATTTAGAAAGGATTCCAGGTAAAATTAAAATATCACCTGAGTATTTTGGTAATTCAAATATAGGGATGAGAATTGCAACCCAACTTGAATATATCTAATATTTATTTTTGGCAAGAGGCAAGGAAGATGTGTTTTATCTGTTATCACAGGATGAAAAATAACAATTATATAATTCAATGCGTAGGGGGTTAGTTTATCATTGATCGCAATGATCATCATTTCGCTTTTCAACTCTCCTCTCGGGAGCACGGAGCAAAAACCAGTTGCCTCCGTTTAGAGCATCTGCATCTTTCCCACAACATTACTAGTGCTCTGATGTCGTAAGAACGATGTATTGTGAAAGAGAGACATCCAGGATTTTTGTGAACGAAAGAAAAGTTCTCATAATCAGTGTACAGTTAAGAATGAATAATGAAAATCTGGATTTCAGTTTCTTATCTTATCTTGCATGCTTGTTGTACGGTCCTACAAGTGTTTGCAAACAATAATGTTTTTTCTGTGCGTAATATTATATGTATTACATTTTGTAATTTTATTACGAGTTGATAAAATTATTCAAACTCGATACCATATCAAACATGCCCTGTATTTCATATTGATTACCATTGCGTAAATAAATAAATAAGTTGTATTAGTCACTTTTATAGCACAATCTTGTAGTATATACAATCTGGTTATATTTAGTTTCATTAAAATATATGTAAGCTATCTGGAAATATGTCTGAAACGCTTTAGATCTTATAGGTAAACTGGCCCACTGCACAATATAATTTATTTGTATCACATTATTTTATAATTTCGTAATTATGTATGCTCCTAATTGTGTAATTAAGTTTATTATTATTATCTTCAAATAATATTTAAGTTTTATTATTTATTGATTTGGCGGTAATGTTGTGATAGTTTCTAAACATAATTACGAATGTTTGGAGTCAAAAAACTTTTCTAATACCACTAAAATTTATTATACGCGTGACCAAGGTTTCAACAAATGACAGGATACCTGTTGAAACCTTGGTAGCGAGTATAATAATTTTTAGTGGTATTAGAAAAGTTTTTCGACTCCAGACATACGTAATAATATTTAAGTGTACTGTGTTGGAAGAAATATTACAACAAACAGCTTAAAAATATTTATACGATCACACCGCATCCTTTTTGTAGTAGGCGGAGAGAACGGATTGCCATCTAATGTTGCTTTATTTATTCTAGGTCCAGACTCTTGCACCTGGCTACTGTCAGATGGGAGATATAAGGGAGACCATGAATGGCAGCCCTACGGGTGTATGCTGCATAGATACTCACAGACGTATGTTTAATTTCAGTAATATTTGATATATTAATAAAATCGAAGTGTTGAAGGGGTGAGAATATTATTGGAGGCTAGGAGAAGTCACAAATTTAATGTTGATTTATAGGCTACAAATTTATCGCTGTGTATAGTTTTGTGGTACATGCAAATATAGAGTAATGTGGTTTTTGTATCTACCTAAGTTTGATAAAAAATGCTGTGCACAGAGATCAGTGGCGGATATAGATTGGAGGTGCGGGGGGCACCCCGCCCCCCTTGCGGGGCCTATTGACGTGACTTTGTATGTGACTTGGTAATTTTTTTATTACAATAAAAGTAAACGTAGCTTAAGATATCTTTTGTTTTGAGTTTTTTCTGAATCTGCCACTGACAGATATACACAGAAAACATAGAAGAAAATTTGTTACTTAGCCTCAAGTACGTGACTCCTTCATCAATAATAACATTTTTGTTTTTGTCAATAAATATTAATCAAATATTGTCAACTAATGGTACTCGGTGGAACTTCTTGTTAAATTAGTAAAAAATAAAACATTTTTGTATAATACTTCTCGGTGACATTATTGATTGAGAACCGGCTATCAGGAACTTCTGTTCTCATCATCAGACTTTTTTAAGTTTGTTACTTATGAGTCGGATATGACAGAGTCAACAATTGATCAAATTAAAACTTACGAGAATTTGTATCTGATTGGATGGTGGCTGATCGCAAAACTAATTTGATCTCAACCAAGGTGCAAATTATTTACTAGACAATCACTATTGATTGAATAGTTTTACTAAATAAGTACCTATGAATCCACCCATCGTAGAATGTATGATTAATTTATTCTGATTTCCATTTCAGTGACACAAGGCACTGCTTCAGATACCTTGCCTTCTGGGGAAAGCAGAACCATTTTGCCTTCGTTGGTGATGTCAACGTCCAACTCTTATTTCACAATTTCATCTGTAAGTGTTTTAATAATACTACCATCACAGCTTTGCCTACAAGTGGGGTAGCCAGCAGACTTACTGCATGTTATTTTAAGTGATAATATACAATATATCTATGAATAACATTCACCAGTTCCCTTCTCTTTGTCACGATATATAGGGTCCACCAACTAAGAAATATATAAAGTAAGCCGTAGGAGCAAAAACCATCTTTAGGATTTCATATTTCAGATCTTGAGTGTATCAAGGTCTGTAACTTAAATAGCTCCAGAAAAATTGAATTAAATTTTTTCAACTGAAAAAAAAATTACTGAACAACCTGTAAGTTTGCAGTGAGTTTACTAATGACTCCACTTATAGGAGTTTTTAGTATAAATCTATTATCAAAAAAAATAAAACTGGTCATCCCATTATATACTAATTGTCTAATGGAATAAACTAACTAACTAACTTTGCTCTTCAACATTCCTTTAGACAGCACAGAACTGTAGAAAAACCTAACTTCTAAATATTTTTATTATTTTTTGTCAGATAGTACCTACCTATATTTACGCTGTGTTTAAAAACGCTGTAATTTGTTAGTGAATTTAAATGCGAGACAGATGTCCATTCTCATATTAAGTTACAATTAGATAGTTGTATTGATAATAGGTTCACTATGTATTTTTAAATAAACAATAATTTTGTTTGTATGTCAATCTATCTAATATGTATCATTTTGATGTCTGTAATAGGTATGTAATTTACTAAATTACGTATAATTTTTTTCGTAACTAAATATAAGGAGTAATTCTTATTGTGAGTCTGATTCTTTCCGTAGAATAATTTCCTGGCTTTGCGCTACATTTGAGAGTGTCCCGTAGAAGGGTTGATGGTCCTAAACACTATTTTTAATGAGTCTTCAGATTAGCATAGATCGCTCACTCTACTGCCTTTTATAAGATTTCCAGTGTTATTCTATTGTAAAATGCAAGCATTTGTAAATACCACACATAAGAAATTTACCATCTTCAGTTTTGAGGTTGGTTGCCTGGTGACAGCTTCTCAGACTCTCATTACAGAGGTCCCGGGTTTGATTGCGACCAAAATTCATCATAAAACAATCAATTATCCTGAATGTTTGTGGCACGAAAAATATAATCTGTATGTTTGTATGTATATGTCCAGAACGAAGCAATTTTTGAAAAATATAATCTGTATGTTTGTATGTATATGCCCAGAACGAAGCAGGGTTTATTAACACTTGTTGAATAATAAAATTAATTTGCTTGATGTCATTTTTAGCTCACATCCAAGTGAATGACAATAGTGTGTCCTCCTCACCCAAGACCAGAACCAATTCATCATTTGCTGACACAAAGCTGCGTCTGTCCGCCGAGTTCATATACAGTCCCATCATCTCCTCTAAAATGATAACGCAATTGAGAGATTGGTAAGTGCATGTTTATCAATGTTTTTTTTATATAACAGATATATAATATAATGAGTTACAATCCATTGGATTGGTTTGCAACGAGTTTGGACTTTCTTCTCCACTCCTCCCTATTCTCAGCCAGTCTCTTCAACTCCATGTATGAGCCACAGCTCATGTCCCTCTTCAGTTGGTCCATATAGGTGTCTCTCGGTCGGCCTCTGTCATTTGTGCCTTCGGTCCTACCCTCTGCGATTGCGATGAGCAGTCCTGGGTGCATGATGTTGTGGCCAATCCAGTTAGCTCGTTGTTGGCAGATTCTTTTGAGGAGTTGCCTTTTCCCTGGTTAACACTTCTTCGTTTTCGACGTGTTCCGACCAATGAATCTTCAACATGCGTCTATAGCACCACATTTCAAATGCCGCTAACCGTCCGCTTTCACTCTTGCTAATGGTCCACGTCTCGCACCCATATAGCAAAATGCTCCACACAAAGGTTTTAGTAAGATTCTATAACAGAATAGAATATAACAGAACGACAAATTAATTAAAATGTGTTTCACAGTAACAGTAAACTTAAATTATCCAAAGCCGATTTATGGACATCAGTCCACCATTTTTCTATTACTCTCTCTCTCTGGTTTCAATCCTGGGATTGGTTTGCAGCAATTATCTCTTTAATTCTTCTCCTCCACTCATTACTACTATCTACTAAACCATCACGGCATATCCCACAAGTGGGATTGCTTGTAGCCAGCTGCATGTAATTAACACGCAAGCTGTCCTCTCTATGCCAACAAATAGTAAGACATTCTAGATGGTTGGCAAACTTCAACGCTGGAATTAAGATGTTTTTATTTTTTGAACACCTGCCTTTTACGAGACAGTCGAAAACATATTAAGAATGGGATACCAATTCTTTGTCATCTCTTCATTCTTTCAGGGAGAAAAGTGACAACCCCCCTGGTATCATAGTTCTAGGATGCATTCTCGGTACAATGGAAGTCCACAACTCGTCGGCACGTGAGATAGAAGAGTTTAAGAGAAATTTGAGCAGACTAGTGCAGCCAGCCAGTAGACTTAGCGGGCGGGGTTCCAGTGTCGTCTGGCTGGTGCAAGGACCTGTGGATGGGGAGGTGGCTCAGTACAACTACGCTCATGTAACGGATCAGATGATTGATCAGTATAACGATGCTGCTCATGAGGTATGTTTAAACTGTTGACTTTATATTTATTAATTTATTTTATTCTTCACTGTACATTGGTTACAATATTACAAAATAAAACAGTATCATAAAAATATCAGTTATACAATTCAATGTACAGAGGGCGAGTTTAGCGAGAATGTATATTACTATAATGTACTGCGACTAGTTTTGGAACCCTAAATATTACTATTGTCACTACGAGTATTACAACAACCCGGAGACTTCTGCCCTGGATCTTGTCGATGCCTACAACGTGGTGATGAGTGCTCTTCTGGACAAACATGCACCTCAGCGGACAACAACTCGAAGACATAGAACATCGGAGTGTTGGTTTGATGATGAGTGCCGTGAAGTGAAGAAATCTATGAGAAGACTTGAGAGAAGGTATAGGTCTTCCCGCTCTGACCAGTCTCGACTTGATTGGGTGACGGCCCAGAAGAGATACCATAATCTAATAAGATCGAAACGAGCTGAATATTGGACAAAAAGAACAGAGGAGGAAAAAGGCAATCCAAAGTCACTCTGGAAGTCTATAAATGCTATTTGCGGAGGGAATCATACTGTACCTGTTGATGTTGAGCCAAATGATTTTGTACAGTATCTTAAAGACAAAATAGATGCTATTAGACTCTCTAGTGAGTCGACACCTATGACACAACCAATCAATATGTGTGACTCCCGTCTGCCAGACTTTGCAGAGATCACGTCCGATATCCTCATTAAAGCTATAATGTCATGCCCAAATAAGCAATGTCCTGCTGACCCTATCCCAACTTGGTTGCTTAAAAGATGTACTCTAGATGTGGTCCCATTTTTGTTGGCTCTCATGAATAGGTCGATGATCATGGAATGCACATTTCCTGAACCACTTAAAGAGGCACTGGTTACCCCTGTTTTGAAGAAAGCATCTCTACCAACTGACTCACCTGATAGTTATAGGCCGATTTCCAGTCTGCCGCTCTTGTCAAAGATCTTGGAAAAGCTAGCGGCTACTCAGATCACACAATATATGGATCAGACTGGATGTTTGGCTAAGTTTCAATCAGCATACAGAAGACATCACTCAACTGAAACTGCCCTACTTCGTGTGATGTCTGATTTGATTGATGGAGTTGAGGGAGGACAGCTTGCTCTGATAGCCGTGCTCGACATGAGTGCAGCTTTCGATACTGTCAATCATGAGTTACTTATGCAGAAGCTCACCACCTCATATGGTATGTGTGGTAAAGTGGCACAGTGGCTGATGTCCTATGTACAAAATCGGTACCAGACTGTATCTGCTCGTGGAGGAACATCGTCTAAGGTGCCATTGGAGTGCGGCGTGCCGCAGGGTTCCGTCCTGGGTCCACTTCTTTTTACGTTATACACGAATGACCTCGAAAAGTTTGTCATTTCCAGGGGTTTGAACTATTATTCATATGCTGATGACATATTTATCTTCGCACTTTGTTCACCTGCTGAAATTAATGCATGCAAACTGAAGGTTGTGCGATGTATTGAAGATGTGGCTTCATGGATGAGTGGCAGTCGTCTGAAAATGAATCCTGACAAGACTGAGTTTATGTGGATTGCATCTCCTAGAAGACAGCATCTGATTGATCTCACACCTATAAATGTTATGGGTATTAGTATAGTACCCCAGGAATCAGTGAAATTCTTGGGTGTACACCTGGATAAGGCCCTCTCCATGAACATCCAAATATCTGGGATGGTGAGCTCTAGCTTCTATTGCCTGAGACAGATAAGGAGGGTCCGAGATTGTCTTTCGCTTGATGCAGCAAGAACACTTGTGAATGCCTTGGTGGTCTCCAGACTGGATTATTGCAACAGCCTGTACTTTGGTCTTCCTATGGTGCAATTGAATAGGATCCAGGCTGTATTCAACGCTGCTGCAAGACTTCTTTTGAGAGGTCGAAGATTTGAGCATATTACTCCTCTCTTGCACAACTTACATTGGTTAAGGGTAAAGCAACGGGTGGAGTATAAGATATGTGTGATGGTGTTTTCGGCCTTGAAGGGAGTATTACCATCTTATTTGTCGGAGATGTGCGAGATGGAGACCATCAGTGAAAGACGGCTCATGCTTCGCTCAGCACAGGGTGAGGCAAAATGCAGACTTGTTGAGCCATCTCGATCTCGCAAAACAGGCTTTGGAGATAGAGCGTTTAGTGTTGCGGGTCCCAGATGTTGGAACAAGCTGCCTCTGTGTCTGCGAGAGGAGGTGAATGGAGAGAGTTTTAAAAGAGGACTGAAGACACACCATTTTACTGGAAGTTTCGGGTGATGGATACGATAAACGGCGCCCTTGAGGTCATGTTATGAGTAAACGGCGCTTTACAAATTGTCCATATATAAAGGGTTGTTCAACAAGAACTTTGTTTTTTAATTGTGGCAACACCAGCGACATGATAGTTTTGACATTTAATTTTTTGACGAATTCGTAGTGGATGCATTGGCAATTGTTGCAATGAATTCAATTTCGCTTGAAAATCGCATTAAAATAATTAAAATCCATTATGAAAATGGTGGTTCTGCTAAAGTGACATTTCGTCAAATTCGTGATATTTTCGGACAACATAATCGTCCTTCTGAGACCGCTATTAAGAATTTGGTCGCTAAATTTGAGTCGACAGGCTCGATACAAAATGTGTTAACACCAACGCGTGTACGACCGGGTCGTTCAACTGAAAACATCGCAGCCGTGAGCCACAGTGTTAAAGCAGATCCAAATTTGTCAATTCCTCGACGTTCTCGACAATTGGGGTTATCCAAAACCACCACATGGCGAATTTTGCGTAAGGATTTGGCTTTGAAGCCTTACAAGGTTCAACTGGTGCAGGAATTGAAGCCGAACGACCATTCAAATCGCCGTAGATTCGCTCAATTCATTCAGGAACAACCCGCTGGTTTTTCTGAAAAAATAATTTTTTCAGACGAAGCCCATTTTCACTTGTCAGGGTACGTCAACAAGCAAAATTGCCGCATTTGGGCTTCTGAAAATCCTAGAGCAATTATTGAGAAGCCGTTGCATGCTCAGCGTGTCACTGTATGGTGCGCTATGTGGTCTGGAGGCGTGATTGGGCCGTTTTTTTTCGAAGATGAGACTGGAAATGCGGTAACGGTCAATGGATCACGCTATCGCAAGATGTTGACAACTCAATTTTGGCCTATTATTGATGACGTGGATATCACTGACATGTGGTTTCAACAGGACGGTGCCACATGTCACACAGCCAATGAAACGATCAATTTATTGCAAACCAAATTTCCCGATCGCATGATTTCACGAAACTCAGCTGTTAAGTGGCCAGCCAGATCGTGTGATTTAACGCCACTGGATTATTTTTTGTGGGGCTATGTTAAGGACAGAGTCTATACGGAGCCAATCGAATCGATTGCAGCCTTAAAACTCAAAATCCGTGATGTGATTAGCGAAATAGTCCCGCCATTTTGCCAAAAAGTGATTAAAAACTTTGATGAAAGAATCGACATCTGTCAGCGTGCTCGTGGTGGACATTTGTCAGATATCATTTTTCATGCATAATTGCCAAACTTTTCTCTTTGTAATTCAATAAAAATTTTAATCATCTTCATCAAATTTTTTTGTTTTATTTTGTTTTAAAAAACAAAGTCCTTGTTGAAAAACCCTTTATATATACTAATAGCCAACTACTAATACTACACAGCAGTATGCCATCCATACAAACAAATATGTAACAAACTACTATGTCACAATAGATCTACTATGGTCGCGGTGACACAAGGGATACAAGGTCCCTTGACCTTCACTTTAAAAAAAAAACAAACTACTACACTACTGCTGCATATGCCCACAAGTGGGGTAGCCAGCAGACCAACTGCACGTAATAAACATGCAAGCTGTCTTCTCTGTGCCAACAAAAAATAAAGACATTCAGGATGGGTGACAAACCTCATTGCTGAATTTAATATATAAAATGTCTTTATTTCTTCCAACACTGCCCTTTACAGGACACTTGAAAACTTACGGACAAGAGTGAGAGACCAATTCTTTGCCGGGTGCTCAACGACAGCAAAAAAAAGCTCTAAAACAAATAATCTTAAATGATACTTCTCTGAGGGACATTACTGTCTCGTTAATAATCATGGATAAACTGGGACAAGCAAACAACACTAATTAGATCAAAATATGTGCAGGAGTTTTTCGCAGATCGCTTGTCTAAGCAAATCCATATTTATTATTACTTGGAGAGGAGGAAGTGCGGGTGTCCGAGAATCACGTGGCTTGATCACGTGGATCAAATTCTCAAGGACGGCCGTGTGTTGAGTAAGAGGAACCTATGTGCCAGTATGAGAAACTGTATGAATGTGGAGGAAACGAAGGAAGTGTGTAAAAGTAGATCTGTTTGGGGTTCCGTTCTCTCTGCCTACCCCACTTGGTACACGGCGTCAGGTTATAGTATAGAATATATAGTATTAAATTTAAATCATTGATGTATAAATCCTATTATCACAAAATGTTGGGTTAGTTGGAAGAGATTGTGCCTTTGCGATAAACTCGCCCTCTATATATTGATTGTATTTAATTTGAATGTATACCTTTTATGTAATTGTTTTTAATCAATGTACAGTAAAGAATGAATAAATAAAAAAATGTAACTGTAAACCAAACATTGCAAAACAAATAAACATCAGTTAGCTTATACTCAAAATTATACAGTAAAACCTCGTTATTTCGAAATCCAAGGGACCTCGAAAATCTGATTTCGAATTAGCGAAAACCCCGATAAATCGAAATTTTCGAAATAATTTTGATATACGCAGTATATAATATATATTATAGCCATAGGTACCATACGTAATAGAAACAGCTGATTTGGACTTGGGTTTTTTTAAATTTCGCGCGTTCAAACAAAAAAAAAACATTTGTAAGGCTGATGAAAGAGCCGCATGGAAAGGGCTAACAATTTCTACTACTCTTATACGCATTACAAATAAACTGGCGACCCTTTGTACAAGAATGGAATAGTTTGTAGTAAAACATACGTAATAAAGACGTCATGGGCGTATCGTGGTTTATCATAAATGTAAAGCTTCTATCACATACCACGTTTTTTTCCAATCCTTGCATTTTGCACAATGAAGGTAACAAAATATTGATGAAACTAACAGTTTTTGACATAATTAAATTACACACACATGTAAATCTAAATATGTATGTACCTACCTAAACAATACACAAATATAAATACGTACCTAAAACACAGTCGAATATTTAAAAATACATAATTTTAATGCTTCACTTCACACACGTTACTATAAATGTTAAAAAATGGGAAAAATATTTTTGACCAAATTTGTATTTAAAACGTGTATAAAAGTTCGGATATAAAATATTTATTTATTTGGAATGGAAAATAAAAATATTAAAACACAAAATATTTCGAGTAGGTATAGGTACGTATGACGAGACGCCCATGAACAACACGGAAGTACATAATGTACATCGATCACGCTATGAGCCAGAGGATATACATAGGTAGCAGGTACCTGGTACATACTCAAAACAGCTGTAGATAGGTACATATTGAAATACAATACATTTACGATGTTTACATACAACATAGGAGATCTACTTAGAAATTTGGAAATCCCGTTGTTAAATATTATTATGTAGCTGGGTAGTGGGTAGGTCCTTTATGTGTATTAGTGTGAACACAAATTTCACATAATAAGTTTTATTGTCCCTGAAGGAGCTTTGGGAAAAAACAAGGGTATTTTTTATGGCAACCAAATGTTTTCGAATTACAATATACAAATTTCTATTGTTTTGTTTTGAAAGGACCAAATATTATTTCGAATTACGTATTAGCGGGGATTTCGAATTATAAATGTCTTTTGTATGAAAATTTCATTATGGGGACATTTTTGGGGGGAATATTTCGAATTACGACGAATTTCGAAATAACGGGGTTCGAAATAGCGAGGGTTTACTGTATTTACTAAACATATCGAAGACTGAATATTTTACTATTTATGGAAGAACAACAATTTAATGAGTAAAATTCATAAAATATTAATGAGTAATACCAACTTATGTTTCATGACATCTCCAAAACAAATGATAATCAGGTTCTTTCCTTTACCATAGCTACACATACATTTAGTCTAGTCCACTTTTATTATTGTGTCTATGGTTTAAAATTTTAAATAGTGTAACGAAGAATATTGAGAGTTATGTAATTTGAAACAAGTGTTTCTTTCTACTATAGATTATTGATTCCGAGAGAGACGTCTTTCCACTTAATCTATAGTAGAAAGAAACACTTGTTTCAAATTACATAATTATGGAATTCTACTATGTGTGCATCGACACAATTAATGAATATGGAGAGGTAATATATAATGAATAATAATTAAAGTGTTGTTATTTCCAGATGTTCCGTCACTCTGTGATCAAGATGTGGGGTTCCTCGAGACTGATATCCTTGGGAGCTCCATCGCCCCCCGACCATCTCCTTTTCCTTTCCCCCATGGCAGTGAGACATCATACACAGATCCTTCTCAACATGTACTGCAATGATCATATGAATTTTGATGATGGAACTTGTTGCGCCACACCAGAATCTTATACGACGCTGCAAATCGTCACCTTCTCTATTTTATTGGTTTGGTAAGTTTATGTCTATTTATGAATTCAAAGTAATGACTTTATGTTAAAAACATGTGGAACTTTTATAATATATAAAAAATTAATACATCGGAGTTGAAAATATAACCAATGTTTTAGTAAATTGAATTGTGTAAAAAGAAACGCAGATTCTTAGTACTTCCACATGACTATTAATCATAAACAGGCTTTCAAGAGATTTCATCTTCGAGCTAATGTAAAGTATTCATATGTTGAAGTTTTACTGATACCCATTTTTTATAGACCATTCAATTATTTGAGCAATTTTTTTTTTTCAAAATGAATTTGGGTGTATTTGTTCCTCTCTGGTTTCAATCCTGTGTTTCTTGATTGATTAAGGATTTGTTTCTTGTTGTCTGTAAAAGGTTTAATTGCCATTAATGATAGAAGAAATAAAATAATAATAGATTCAAATACTCTTAAAGCATGTCACAAATGATACTGTGCGCCCATCAAAGATCTGTAGTAACTGTATTACAGGAGAGAATGGTCCTGATTGGGCCATGTTATACTTAGAAAATTCAGTGATAGTTGGCCGAAAAGAACACTGTTCTTTTGTCCACAAGGGTTCCAACGGCCCGGGTGTCCCTCTTTCACACCTTTTATTCTCCAAAGATCCTATTTTAAATTGTGGTGTACAGTAGTATGTGAAAGTTTATAATGTCTATTTTCTTTTCTATTTGCAGCATGATCCTGGCTGTTGGTATGTTTATATACAAGCGCTGCCGGAGACATCAAAGCAGAGATATTGACTATCATTTAATCAATGGTGGTCCTGTGCCTCCAACACTCAGTGCACATGAGACTCTCACAGCACTCTCAATCTTGGGACTCATTGTCAGCTACTTTTATCTTTGCGATCGCACAAACTTCTTCATGAAAGAGAACAAATATTACTCGGAGTGGAGTTTCTGGTTCCCAGTCGGCTATGTACTTATATTAGGACTCTTTTTCACCGAGGATTCCAAAAGTCCTCGCGTACTACACAGAGATCAGACTATTGAATGGAGGGGCTGGATGCAACTCTTAATATTAGGAGCACAAGTTACAGGAGCTGCTCGCTTGTTACCAAACCACATGATATTGCGAGCGCTCAGTAGTGCATACTTGTTCCTTTCTGGATATGGCCATTTTTGTTACATGTGGCACACTGGGAATACTGGACTAGTAAGAGTATTCCATGTTTTGTTCAGATTAAATTTTATGACTGTTGTATTATGTTTAACTATGAATCGTCCATATCAGTTTTACCAGTTTGTTCCTCTAGTCAGCTTCTGGGTAGTATTGCTGTACGCTGTCATGGCATTGCCTCCATATGTGACGGCTCACACCAGTGAAGGCAATCCTTATCAATATTTTTATTTAGTACTTAAGTTCATTGGATTGTTCATAGTTATCACTGTGTTGTACATGTCAGAAGTGTTCTTTGAGAAAGTGTTTGTTACGAGACCGTGGAAGGCTCTGTTTGTCACAACAGATGATGACATTCAACAGTGGTGGGATCATTGGAAAAGGGACAGATATTCCCTGTGGTGTGGTGCTGTATTTGCCGCATGTTTCCAATTAGCTCAAAAGCATCAATTATTAGATGATAATTCGTATGGTAATTTATTTAAACCGCGCGTGTCCGTTGCCGCTGCACTCGTAGCATTAGGTGCAATGGCCGGATGGTTTAGTTTACCATTCCTCTGTGGATCTCGTCAAGAGTGCGATGAAATCCACAGTTACATTGGAGCCATTCCCGTAGTGAGTTATATTATTTTGAGAAATGTTTCCGGTGCATTGAGATCTCGTCATTCTAGTTTCCTAGCGTGGTTTGGTGATATATCACTAGAACTGTTTGTATGTCAGCATCACATTTGGTTAGCGGCTGATACACACGGTGTGCTTGTTCTCATTCCCAACGCACCCAATTTGAATCTTCTTTTAACGTCATTTATATTTGTTTGCGCTTCGCACGAAGTACATCGTCTCACTCAATTATTGGCCCCCGTAGCCGTCCCACAAGAATTGGCCAAATGCTTGAGAAATTTCTTTTTGTTTCTAGTCATACTAGTTCCCATTGGTATACACGATGGCATGTTTTAACTAGGTTTAAAATTCATAATCATAATATTGTCATATCATTATATAGTTTTATTACTAGTTTATAAAAATATATAATTCACTAATTTATTTTATGATGATTATTACCTTCTTTATTTGCTTAGTTGTGGAAAGATTTTTAGTTGATTTTCCTTTTTTGAAATTGCATTAGGTTGGTGTCATTTGTCAACAATGTTGCCAGAAGCAAAACATTTTCTTAAATTAATTTCAACTTTATTTTGTTAATACATTTACTTTTATTCGTGAGAAAAATTTGCACGTTTATAATTTTTTCGCATAATAATAATATGTATTTAAGTTAACGAATATTGAAATCTTTCAGTTTTTTTTAGTACTTATTTAATGTAAAATAATTTGCATTGAATTTCAACAGTGTTTTTATTTATTTATTTTCCACATGGGGTGTGATCTTTTGTTCTCATCATTTGAAAGTTTATATTAAAATCTATGAATGATCCAAAAGTTGATCAGCAGGTCCATTACGTATCTTGGTTTATAAAAAAATTCTATCACAAATCTGTGAAAGGCCCATCATTTTTTTTAAAAAGTTCATTTCTATTTAATACTTAAATGCCCATAGTCGATATGAGAGCACCTTACCTTTTTATAAAAATGATGGCTTTTGACAGACAGATTGATTATATTTTCATTACTATCAAAAGGTTCGCAATAGGATAGCAGCTACCTACCACATTAAATAATTTGTATTTAGATTTAAAAACAAAACAAATTTCTCCTTGTATTATTATAATGAAGTGATATTACTGCAATGGGTATAATTTTATTACTAATTAGTTTTAAGATTTTTTGCTTATAAAAATATTCTACGCATCCACATTATGAGTGCAAACAAATAATATGTTCTTTTTGTAATATACCTCATTTCCTCCCTTCAGTAATGTGTGGAGAAAGATTATAAATGATTTATAAATTCATGTTAATTTCATTCGTTTTTCTATATTTATGAAAGGAGACATTTGCTTGTTTTATCGTACTTAGCTTGGCCCACACTACGCTCCAAACGTTTTGTACACAAATATTTTTCTTTGTTTTACTCCTGTTTAAAATATAGATAAAAGAAAGGGATCAAATGATTTGTTTTCTTTGCTTCATTCTATATTGACAAAAAGGATGAAACACTTGTTAGTTGGTTGCAATTTTAATGTGGTTCTGCTGCGTTTACACTTAGCGAACAAAATATGTTCTGTCTCTCTTTTCTTCTGTTAGTCGATATAGGGTAGAAAAGAGAAGAAAAATAATGATCTTCTTTTTCATTTCTTTTCAGTATACATTCATTTACACCAGCGATGCACAAACCGCGGCCCGCGCATGCGGCCCTCGGTCGGTATATCTGCGGTGAATTATATAATATAAAAAAAAATTGTCAAAACCAGTAATAATCGGATATTCGGTAAAAGTACCGAATACTTAATAATTCGAGTAAATATTCTTTAACAAAACTGAGGAGTTTTTGAAATATTTCAAATTCCTATACCATTTTGAAAATTCAAACACAGGTACTGCGAGAAAATATTCTTTAAGAAAACCGAGGTATTTTTGCAATATTTCAAATTCCTATACAGTAGTTCTATACTATTTTGAAAATTCGGAGACGGGGGGGGGGGGGTAGAAATTTTAATGTGTGTGAATTTCTGGAAATTTGAATTTTTAGTGATAATTTTCTTATAGCAGCCCGTCCTTAGCTCATAATCTTCTCGAGTGGCCCCTGTTCCCTATAAGTCTGTGCATCCCTGATTTACACAGTTTGTTCGCTCAGTGTGGACACGCATATTGAGAAAGGTTTTATGATCACACAAAAAAACAAACATTTTTTAATACACTTGGGATGAATGTGAGGGTTTGAATGTTCGTATATAAGTTTTCACTAATTAAATCTTAATTTATTATATTTATAGTATAATAATTACTAATTTATTGCTGTGTGATGATTATTCCTGATAATTATATTTTATTATAATAATTATATCCATGTATTGTGATATGGTTGTATATTCCATGCTATGCTATGTATGTATTAGTTGTAAAAATAATTGTATATGTGATTGAGTATGTTTTTTTTTTGTGATATTTGGATTTGCAGTTTGTAAATTACCTACTGAGTTTATTACAAAATGAATAAAAATTTTGCTCAGTTGAAATTTCTTGTGGTTTTATTTTATTTCTCATCCCAGTTTAACAAACTCAACAATATAATAGGTACTTTAGAGAGATTTAGTTTATTTTCGTGGAGCGAATGGACAATGAAAAGGATGATTGAGAAGGCGTATTTATTTGTGGTGTGAGAAAACAGATGTCCAGTAACTATGTGGTTTGACCACGTAGATCAAATCCTCAAGGAAAGTCGAGTATTGATAAGGAGAAATTGGTGTGCATGTAGGAGAAATTGTATGAATGTAGAAGTATGTAAGAATAGAGCAATTTAAAATTCTGTTCTCTCTCGAGGTTATAGATGGAAAGTTTATTTTCTTATTCGTTATTATTAATTTTGTGGATAAGAAGTACTTGGTGGAAGTACATGTTAAATTATTAGAAACAAACTTCTAGGTGTTCCTGAAAGTATTATAGAAAAAGTTTATTTTCATTTTAAAAAATATATTTGCTATCTAATTTTGAATATAATATATTATGTTTCATAAAGCACATTAATACACTTCATGCAATCTGCTACGAAACGGGATTTGAAAAACCTAGCACCTACTCAAACTTTGTTTTGTTGACTTTTTTCTCGATACGGTCCTGCTATAATTGTTTTTACATTTGTTGTGTTGTTTAACTTGCAAAAGCTTACCGGTAATGAAAAATATTACCATTATTCATAACTCACTTACTTGTGGTATAATTTTACGTTTGTAATTTATAATGAGGCCAAATATAAACTACTTCTTTATTAAAAATTGATTTGAAGTATATTTTTGAATATATGAATTATTTTTAATACTTTTTATTTGACCATTTCAATCAAACTATTTATTTTGAAATATTAATTTGTCGAAAAGTTGATTTTGTTTGGCAGCACAGATGATTACTAAATAATTTATGTGTCTGTTGGTAATCCTGCTAATATGGTCGCCGTTTCGGGAAGCCTTTTGTGTTTTGCGATATTGTTTTCGTAAATATATTACCAATGTGTATCTCACTACAGGTAAAAGAATAGCAGCAAAACTAAGTAATATTATTTTATTAATTATATTTAGGTGTGTGACGATTAATTTTATATCGAAATGCTTAATAGAAGCTTTGTGGCGTTTACTGATCCGTGTAACCGGGAAAACCATTGTGTTGTAATATAAATTGTGGCCGTCAGTGATAATTAGTGACTAATTCACGATGTTAATCCTTTGAATAGCATTAGATTTAAATACAGGAGCTTTGTCAATGCAATAATAGGTCATATCTCTTTTGTGTACGCTACACCCGCCGATATACTTTACAACGTAAAATATATCTACAAAATGGCTGCCGTCGGATGCTCTCGTGCCCGTTATGAGATTGTACCGTAAAACAATAATAATTATTTATCTTACACCTGCGCCTGGACGTTGTTAATTTACCTGAGTAAGTCGGTGCGGTGGACTTGTTAAGTTTAAGTATTAGTATGCGTGTGTGCGCGCGTAATGTGCATGTAGTTGGTGTGGAGGAACATGCATCATGACTTTTGACATTTGTAGTTTTCAGAACAGTTCCCCGTATGACCGGTGCGAGAAGATAAGATGGGAGACCCGGCCAGCGTTGGGCCAGAGGAGTGGAAGAAATGGTTCCTAGAAGCGATTAGGAAGATTCGATCACAAAAACAGCGACCCAGTGTGGAGAGGATTTGTCACGCCATCAGACAGCACCATAACTTCCACGAAGATGTGGTGTCAGAGAATCTGGAGTCGGCAGTCAGGGAAGGCGCCGTGCTCAAAGTGTACAACAAGGGGCAGAGCTCCTACAAGGATCCTGGGGGGCTGCAGAGTAAGGTGCTTAAGATAGGCAAGGGGGTGGATCTTTGTAAAGTATTGGCGCGAAGCGTCAGAGAGCTGGGCGAGAGGGATGGCTCCAACCTGAAGACAATTGAAAAATATCTCTATCAAACCTACACGGTGTTTTTGGAGGAGGAAACGGATCTCAAGCAGCTTCTGAGGTTGGCATCTAAGAGGGCTATCGCGAGGGGTTTCGTGGTTCAAAATGGGAAGCTGTACAAATCCACTGACCGGCCTCTGACCACCTTGTCTCCTTCAGGAGCCCCTACAGGGAAGATGAGGAAAGAGAAGAAGAAGCTACAGGCTTCTGAGAACTCTGACTCAGTTAAGGTATGTAAATGTGAACATGTAAACAATAATCTTAAAATAAGTATACAAACATAATATGTATACTTGATTGTTTTGATGTCACAATATTTGTTTGTAAGTGTGATTGTGGAGGAAACAATACTAGTTATAATAATTACATGGATGAGATATGTATATGAGTCATGGATGAATGAGTATTTACGTATCACATCTTCTCTATAATATTATTAATCCTCTGTTTACATAATTATTTACATTGGAGTCAACATGACGTATTATAACAATTTGTTGGATCACTACATTTGTACAATGTTGTGTTTTTAAAATGATAAAACATTTTTTCCTTGTGGAGTCCCTAGTAAATACTAAGTAATCCATTATTTTTTGTAAGTTTTTGTATGTCCTGTAATAGGCACATGTTCGTTATACATCATGTATGAGACAATATACATCTACAATTCAGCGATGAGGCATGCCACCCATCCCGAAAGTCTTATTTTTTATTGGAACAAACCTGCATGTTTATTATTTACCGGTGCTGGTTACCACTTGTAGGATATGCTATGATGGTATAGTAATAGCATGGACCTAAATAGAGTAATGGACAGACACTTTGGTAAACATTTTGTAGCTGCGCGGGGAGGGGAATGACGACCATTTTGTAAGAAATAAATTTTGTTCGGTGCGTCGCATTTGGGCTGCGTTCAGACAGTCACCGAGTGATCAGTCGACGACGCATATTTTGAAAGTACCTATACAATGCCAGTACGCATTCATAGTGTTCATGTACTGTATGTTACTATGTTTTCAAAATGTGTAACAAAATAAGAATTATAGTCTCAGAAAATATACTCGATTTCTGCGTAATTGTCATTTATAATTTCTGACGCTGATTCAGTGAATTCGTTTGGATAAATTTAGGATATAAACTTGTAACAAGTATTTGGGAAGTATACAAGCTCAGAAAGTTAGATAATGGAATAATTTTAAAAAAAAAGTATGAAGCAATTAGTTATAAACTAATCAAGTAGTTATTACTTTAACTGTTAATTTTAAAGATACCTATTAAAATAATTTATTCCTTCGTTAGAGACAAAAATATTTTTATCATTTAAAAGAAACACAAAAGTACTTGAATGCTACTATAAAAAGGCGCCAGTCAAATAATAATAAAAATATTAATTATTTAAATATATTCATAATTTACGTCTTTTACACGTCGGCGAATTTAAGAAATTATAACAAAAAGTAAATCCAAAAAAAAAATTTTTTTAAAAGTTATAAAAGCAATAAAAAAAATAATAAAAAGACGTAAAAAATAATGGCGCCATTACGATAACATTGGGTCATAAAACGCTCTAAGTTATTCACGATTATCCGGATTACATTCACCACTCACTGCAACTTCATGGTCGTTCAGGTCAAACGACGCCGAGTGACATTTATGCTCCCATGAACCAACCCTTGTATTTGTATGTTTAGTTGTTTTAAAAATGTTTCAAGTTTTTGCACATCAGTTGAATTTTTCATATCGGTTTTTGTTTTTATATCTAGAAGAATAGGAATCATATTATGATTAACATGGTGATGTGCGCTATAAATGGTTGTGGTTATAAATCCAATCCAACTTTCGCAGGAAACAGGATTGTCATATTTTCGGTAAGTTGTTTTGTATTGTAGTTTTTATCTTAATATATTGCGATTTTAAAGTCGTTT
Organism: Athripsodes cinereus; assembly: GCA_947579605.1. Taxonomy (NCBI): domain Eukaryota; kingdom Metazoa; phylum Arthropoda; class Insecta; order Trichoptera; family Leptoceridae; genus Athripsodes; species Athripsodes cinereus. Next base: position 4,935,571 of record OX388306.1, read on the forward strand.
ATATTATAATTTGTATACTTATAAATGATCATAATAATGTTATAAACGTTCTATATAATTATCTGTCCTTATTCTCCTATATCTACACATGTAACTTGTTTTCCATTCTGTCATCTGACAATACAAAGAACCTACAATCTGATGTTTGGTTTGTTTACCCGTTAGAATGAAATGTTTCATGCATACAAATCTGATCAGGTTTATGATATTATCGCATGTTTATAAACAAAATCATTTTTTGTAGTTTTCCAAAGGATCCAGAAAGGAGAAACTGGACATTATCCAATATTTGACACCAAGTAAACGTAGTGTTTTGTGTTAAAAAACATCTCGTTTTTCTGCGAGGTTGGAGAAAAACGTCATTCTTACGAAATATCCTGAGTTTCCCGCTCATTTGCAAGTTCGTGTGTTTTATATTATTCATTTAGATATATCCTTCAATTGTCATTCATTCTCTCCATATTGTGTGTATATGAAAACAAAGTTTAAAAATAAATAATGATTTTGAAATGAAATACTCAATTTTATTTACTCATCCTATTCCCTATTTCATCAAGTATATGAAAACATTAAGTTATGTGGCATTGTAATTATTTTAAGAAGTAAATATAATGTTTTCTGATACTGTGAATAATTTCCATACATTGCCCATACAAATGTTAAATAAAGTATTTCCTACAAAATGGCCACCGTCGATTTCCCTTCCTCACTTTTTGGCTTCGCTGTCATTCATACAAATTACTATAAACGTTCCATCCCCTACCTACATACATCCATGAGTAATAGTAGTAAAATGTGTCAATTTCAAAACTACATAGCATACACACCTAATTTTTTTGAGATATCACCTGATAATGATGTTCAATAATGTCAAAAACCCTGCTTAAGATTTGCAGGGTTATTTGATCAGCTGGCGGTTTTTTGGTCACTGAAGTTTTTTCTGTTTATATAATACTTAAATTATTGTCATTTCAATATTTTAAAGCATAATTGAGTTGATAATATGGTCAAGTATTTCACTATAGAAGTGTCAAAAGACAAAAAAATAAAGTGTACATACTTGTATACTTTCCCATTTGATATAAATAAATGTCTTGTTTATTAAATTTAACTATATGTATCATATTTTATTTTTGAAATGTAATTGAACATGTCTTTTCACTTATACCCTTTGTAAAATACATGACATTCTTTCTGTACCATAAAATTTAAGAGACATACAGAGTAGACATTCGAGGGGCATTTCATTTCAAATCACCAAGAAAAAATGCAAAAAGTAACCCATCACTTCCGATTTTTATGATTTTTTATTTACAAGTTGCTATGACCAAGTTATGAAACCATGCCAAATTTTTTTGGTCTAGGTCAAATACTTTCCAAGTTATCGGGGTTCAAAGTTTACCGGCGAGGTCCGTTTTTGTCAACATCGACGTTGTGCCGCTGAAGAGAAAAAAAATCATAGCTCAGTTAATCCTTAATATTTTCGTGTGATATTTTTACCATTTATTCTGTGATATGTACTGATGATATTAAAAAAATATTTTGATGTGATATGTTGTTTTGAAAAAATTTAAATAAATATTATTCGCAAATTTTGAGGTTAGAAAACATGACTTTTTCAAAGTTAAATATGAAGGAGAGGCAGTATGGTTACCAAATTGTTTTTTCTTTATAAGTGTACCTTAAAGATCAATCTAACAGGTTA